>CAMZMU010000060.1:1747757-2054573 GCA_947311845.1 Poa pratensis | reverse complement strand
AGGCCTGTCGGGGAGTATCCCCGGGTAGGGTCAAGGCTTGGCATAAGGTGGTGTTCCAAGTTGTGCCGAGGTACGGAAAGGGCCGACCTGTTTGGGCCTGGGAAGGTCCGAGCTTCATCTTGACCTGGAGAATACAGGCCGACCTATTTGGCCCAGAGGGGTCCGAGGTATACTAGTGGCCAGGGCCGAGGTTCACAGTCCGAGCTATGTTCTGCCGACCTAACTACCTCAGTGCGGTGGTTTGCGTTGTGGGTGCAGGAGAAGCTGTGGGAAGGAAGTAAGATCCGAGCTAGTAAAAGATATTAAGCGCAAGACCCAAGGTACGGCACGGACGCGCCGAGCTAACCGAGGTGATGGGCTGTAGGTCGGGCCGGAGTCAATGCTCCTGTCACTTCCAGCCGGGTACTAGAGCGCCTGACACGGGAGCGTCTGTCAAGGGCATGGCAGAGGCGTGCTCCGGGTTCGGCGGGCCTGCACGTCTCCGACCGCTGACCACGCGAGGTCTGGGTAAAGGCTACGAGGTAGCTCTGCCAGGCCACGTCCTGTCTCGGTCAGAGGGGACATGCTAGCTCTGCCGTAGGCTACAGGAGATGGGCAAGCCACGTCTTGTCCCCGACCGAGGTACGGTGGTACGGTGGTGACCGTTGCAGAGGCATGGCAACAGTGTTCTGCGAGGGGCACAATGGTAACCCGGCTGGCCTATATAGTGGGCTTCACCCCTCCTGCTGAGGACGGACGGATTGAGGATCGAAGAAAAGAGAGAAGATAGAGAGGAAGCTCGGAATACCTCGGAGAGACCTCGGTTCAGGCTCGGACTGCCTTTTCCTCTCTTTGTAGCATCATCTTCCACCACGAGTTCTCACCATTGTATCATCATACAGCTCGAGGAGCAGCTTGTACTTGTCACTTTGAGCTATACACTGACTAGGATAGTGCTGCAGTAGGGGTGTTACCTCCGCAAGAGGGCCCCGAAGCAGGGTACATCGTGGTGTGTTTTGTGTTCTTGCTTTCTTGGTTCTTTGTTCGTGTTCTTGCGTGTTCTTGCGTGTGCACTTCTTGAGTGCATAAACCCTCCCCGGATTCCCCCAACGACCATTCGGCCCCATCTTAGCCATACCTATGGCATCTGCCGTGATCCCACCACGACAGTTGGCGCCCACCGTGGGGCAGATTGAGGCGTTGGAGGGAGTTTTCATCCGGACGGGCTCAGGCGAGCGTGTTCTTTCCGGGCTTGTCGCCAAGATCGGAGAGTTCACCTTCATCAGCGACAACGCGGGGTGTTTCGCCGGCAAGCCCTTCCCCGAGCACGGCTTCACCATGATGCTCGGCAGCTTCGTCACGTACGTTGCTGTCGAGGTTGTTCGCGGGTACCCGGAGCAGGTGCTCGTGGACGACGAAACTCCTCTCCTCGCGGCTTTAGGTCGGCGCATCACTCGCCCCGAGAGCTGCGTAGAGGTGATGGTGACAGGTCCGGTTGACGCCGCTGGCAAAGTAGATGCCAGCCAGTCCAAGGCAGCCGAGGTTGCTAAGGTGAGATCTGCAAAGCCCAGGCTAGAGAAGGACTTGCCTGGCACCCCAGAGCTGCGGGGCCGAGGTGCGACCCTGGTAGAGATAGTGGATACGCTGGCAGACCCAGTAAATCCAGGGTGGACATAGTGGTGACTGTGGCCGACCTAGAGGCAAAGCGTGTCCTGCTGCAGAAGGAGGCTGTAGCAATGATAACAGCTAGAGATGAGTTCAATAGAGATCTGCGCGAGTACAATGCAGCGAATGGCTTCACCCCGGTAGCGGTTGATACACATAGGGGAGCCGAGGTGCGGCAGAGAGGCAAGGGGCTCAATGATGAGCTAAACAGGGAGGCTCGACCTACCACCTCGGCTAGGAGTGGGAGTCGCGTGTCAACTGGAAGGCCGGTGTATAGTTCCCCTGCTAAGAACCTCAGAGCTGCCGAGGCAGGCAGGGCCGAGCTATCCGGATTATCTGGAGATGCATGGCGTGCGCAGCAGAAGCGAGTTAATGAGTTAGTATATGTGGCTAACCAGCAGAATGAGGCTCTCCGCAGAGCAAATGCCGGGGCTGGTGATTCAGAGATGGTTTATTCAGCTAGGCCAGTCAGTCAGGTGTCCAAGGGGCAAGCCTCGTCTCCACTCGTCGGAGGAGCCGATCGAGCCCGGAGTGTCACCTCGGGTCAGAACCAGCAGCTGCAGATGTATGATCCAGTCCTAGCAGCAAAGCAGAAGGCGGGCCAGGGCAATGCTAGCCGAGCTAAGGGAAACCCCGGCCCAGGCAATGCGAGCCGGGCTAAGGGTAACTCCGGTCAGGGAAATCAGAACGGCGGTCAAGCGGCATCGGCTGGCCGAGGTAAACCACCTCCGCCCCCGAGGTATCAGCAACAACCTCGGCAGCAGGGGCAGTATCAGCGAGAGCCGGAGTATGTTCAGCAACCTCAGAACGTCGGTCAAGGCGATGACCGATATGATGATGGAGACTCGGCCATGGCACGAGCTGGATACCACAGAGTGGATGGGGCGTTGGGACCTCGGATAGGAGGTCGGATGTTAGCCCAGGCGATGTCCGTAACAAGCTGGATAGACTCTACTTGTCTGAGCAACTGGAGGAGGAAGGCCCTCCTGGTCCGGCATGTTTTGGACCTCGGATCATGAAGGAGCCACCACCACCAGTATCTCAGTTCCAGTTAGGTCGGAACACCAAGCCATACAATGGGAGCACCAAGCCACAAGATTGGCTGACAGATTATGTATCCTCGGTGCACATTGCGGGGGGCAATCGCCGATGGGCGGTCCGGTATCTCCCGCACATGTTGGAAGGTCCAGCTCGGATCTGGCTGAATAATTTGCCGGAGTATAGTATCAACTCCTGGATAGACTTGGAGCTGGCGTTTAACAGCAACTTTGCTAGTACATACAAGAGGCCAAACCGACCTCAGCTCCTGGCGGCATGTAAGCAAGATGATCATGAAACTGACCGAGAATTCTTAACTCGGTGGAGCAATGTTCGGAATTCCTGTGAAGGAGTGGTAGAGGCCCAGGCCATTTCCTGGTTTGCAGATGGCTGTCGACATGGCAGCATGCTGTGGCAGAGGCTCCAGAGAGATATGCCGAGATCCCTAGCAGAAACCATCCGGGTTGCAGATTCTTATGCCCTGGGTGATCCGATGCAGCCAGCAGCAGAGGCAGGAGCACGTAACAGAAGGAGGGAGCCAATAAACAACCGGCTCGGACCAAGGTGTAATGACCGTCAGGAGTTCGGACAGAAGAGGAGGGAGCCGGACTATCCATACCATCCAACCAAGTTGCAGCGGTGAACCCGGATCAGCCCGGAGCTGGAGGTGTCCAGAGGCCAAAAATCAATGGTCCGGCATTTAGTCCGAACCAGGAGCCACCCATGACCTATGAATCAATGATAGATGGTCCGTGCTGTTACCATACGACTGACCCGCGCAAGCCAGCCAACCATTCAACCCGGCAGTGCAGCTGGAACCGCAGAATCAGAGAAGAGGGGGCAAGGGCCGGAGGAATCAGAACAGGACCACCACCTCAGAGATTTCAGCCGAGGTCCCACCCTAATCTGTCCGGAGCAAATGTTACCCCGGTAACCACTGCACCTCTTCCGAGGCCTGCAGCAGCAAGACCCGTGAATGTGGTGAATGTCCGAGGTAATAACAACAACAATGGTGCCGGACCAAGCCAGCAGTATGAATACCCCGGAAATGACTATAGAGAGGTTCATGCGAGCTATGTGGTCTTTGTGACCGAGCCAACTGACAAGAAGAGCGTGCAGAGGCGTGCCATGGAGGTGAATGCAGTAATGCCGGTGGTGCCGACCTATATGAACTGGTCTGAGCAGGAGATCACTTGGAGCAGAAAGGACACACCTCGGATCATGCCGAGTCCTGGAAAGTATGCCCTGGTGGTAGATCCAACGTTGTGTGGGCCTACCAACAATGTGAGGTTCACCCGAGTTCTGGTGGACAATGGCAGTGCCATCAACATCATGTACCGAGACACAATGGTGAAATTGGGCATCTCGCCTAATCAGTTGATGCCAAGCAGTTGTACTTTTCATGGGATTGTGCCCGGCGTTTCCTGTGCACCCATGGGCAAGATATGGGTGGATGTAGCATTTGGAACCAAGGAAAATTGCCGAGTTGAGAGTATCGAGTTCGAGGTGGTGGACTTGGAGAGTGCATACCATGCACTGCTTGGAAGGCCGGCTTTGGCCAAGTTCATGATTTCCACCCATGTTGCATACCTGAAGATGAAAATGCCAGGGCCTAATGGGATCATATCCATCTCGGGTGACTACAAGCGAGCAATTCAGTGTGCCTCGGCGGGATCTAACCTAGCCGAGTCTTTGGTGATCGCAGCCGAGAAGAAGAAGCTGCATCAAGTGGTGGCAATGGCGCAGTCAACACAGCTCGGCCTGTCCGGACTGATGAGCCCGGACTCAACTGCGGCGTTCGAGGTACCCAAGGAGACCAAGAAGATCCCCATTGACCCGGAGCACCCAGAGCATGTGGCCATCATTGGGACCGGGCTAGGCGAGAAATAGGAAGGCGAGCTCTGTCACTTCCTCCGTGAGAATCGGGATATCTTTGCATGGTCGGCTAAGGACCTGCCAGGTGTTCCGAGGGAGTTGGCAGAGCACTCTTTATTTGTTAGGCCAGAGGTGAAACCGGTGAGGCAACCGACCCGTCGTCTCTCAGACGACCGGAGACAAGTGGTGCTGGACGAGCTGGCTAAGTTGCTTGCAGCCGGGTTCATAATGGAGGTACTGCATCCGGACTGGATATCCAATCCGGTCCTGGTGGAAAAGAAGAAAGACGAGCCAGCCGTGGTCAAGGTGTGGCGCATGTGCATTGACTTTACTAACCTCAACAAGGCGTGCCCAAAAGATCCATTTCCATTACCTCGGATTGATCAGGTGATCGATTCCACTGCTGGTTGTGAACTGTTATCTTTCATCGATGCGTACTCTGGTTTTCACCAGATACCACTGAACCCAAAGGATCAAATAAAGACCGCTTTTATTACCCCGTATGGGGCGTATTGCTATCGTGTCATGTGTTTTGGTCTGAGAAATGCCGGGGCAACTTATCAGAGGTGTATGCAGAAATGCCTGCACTCTCAGATGGGCAAAAATGTGCAAGTGTATGTCGATGATATCGTCATCAAAACTAAGGAAAAATACTCTCCTCGAGGACCTCGAGGAGACATTTGTGAATTTGAGAAAGTATCGGTTGAAGCTTAACCCGGACAAGTGCACCTTTGGTGTCCCGGCTGGAAGTTGCTCGGATTCCTGGTGTCCAGCCGAGGTATCGAGGTTAACCCGGCCAAAATCCGAGCTATTGAGAGCATGAAGTTACCGAAGTGTTTGAAAGATGTGCAGAAGTTCACAGGGTGCCTAGCCTCGTTGAGCCGATTTGTAGCTCGGCTAGGAGAAAAAGCCTTACCTTTGTACCAGCTCATGAAGAAAAGTACCGGGTTTACATGGACCCCGCAGGCCGACGTGGCGTTTGGCGAGCTGAAAAAGATGTTGTCCACTGCCCCGGTGTTAGCGTCACCATTGCACAATGAGCCGATGTTACTTTACATTGCGGCCACAAACCGAGTTGTAAGTGTGGCAGTGGTGGTGGAGCGCGAAGAAGGTGGCAGGTCGGTGCAGAGACCGGTGTATTACTTGAGCGAGGTGATCTCTACCTCGAAGCAGAACTATCCTCACTACCAGAAGATGACGTACGGTGTTTACCTGGCGGTCAAGAAGTTGAAGCATTATTTCCAGGAGCATCCCATGACGGTGGTGTGCGAAGCTCCAATCTCGGAGATCATCGGGTGCAAAGATGCAACTGGCCGAGTTGCCAAATGGGCGATTGAGGTGTCTCCATATGCACCACATTACGAGAGAAGAGACGCAATTAAATCCCAGGCGTTGCCGGACTTCTTTTGTGATTGGGCCGAGATGCAGTATGAGCCACCCAGGCCGGACTATAATTATTGGAAAATGCATTTTGATGGGTCCAAAACAAAGATCGGGCTGGGGGCTGGTATAGTCCTCACCTCGCCAAAGCAAGATCAGCTGAAGTACGTGCTGCAGATTCATTTCTCAGCATCAAACAATGTGGCGGAGTATGAGGCCTTAATCCATGGCCTCAAGGTGGCAAAGGAGATCGGTATCCGGCGTGTAGAGTGCTTCGGCGATTCCGACCTGGTGGTGCAACAATCTTCTGGAACTTGGGATGCTCTGGATGCCAACATGGCGTTATATCGGTTCCATGTGCAAAAGATATCCGGGTTCTTTGAAGGGTGTGAGTACAGGCATATACCTCGGGCAGAAAATGATGCTGCCGACGTGTTGTCAAAGCTCGGTTCATCAAAGAGGCAGTACCACCAGGGGTAGCCCTGAATCACTTGAGAACTCCTTCAATCAAACCTTCTCCTGAATCCGAATCTATTTTCATCCCGGCGGAGCAAGAGCCCGGACCTGTTCCAATGGAGGTAGACGTCGGATGCGTTTGGTCGGACCCGGGGACTGCGTGGCAGAGCTCGGGGACTGCACACCAAACCTCGGGGACTGCTCATCCAGACTCGGGGACTGGTCGCAGGATGGTGGAGGAAATAATGGAGGAGATTATGGTGGCCGAGCCAATGGAGGTGGATGAGGAACTTTTTCCTTTGCACCCGGTGCCGGAGTGGGCGGAGCAAATTATGAAGTTCATAACGGAGGGAAGCACGCCAAGTGACACAACCGAGGCTAGGAGGATTCAAAGGAGGGCCAAGGCGTACACCATCATCAACAAGGAGCTCTATAAAAGAAGCGTAACCGAGGTGTTGCAACGGTGTGTTGAGCCAGCTGAAGGCAAGGAGATGCTTTTGGAGATCCACCAAGGAGAATGTGGTCATCATTGCAGCACAAGAGCTCTGGTGCCAAGGTGTTTAGGCATGGGTTCTATTGGCCCACTGCTCTTGCCGATGCAGAGGCCATAGTCCGGAGATGTGAAGGATGCCAAAGATTTGCCAAGCAAACGCATATGCCGGCTTCGGCGCTCAAAACAATTCCTATCACTTGGCCGTTTGCGGTATGGTGTTTGGATATGGTGGGAGAGTTCAAACCAGCCCGAGGTAACATGACACACATATTGGTGATGGTGGACAAATTCACCAAGTGGATCGAGGTGAAACCAATCCGGAAGTTGGATGGTCATTCAGCAGTGACTTTCTTGAAGGAGATTATTCTGCGATATGGCTACCCCCATAGCATTATCTCGGACAACGGCACTAACTTTGCTGTTGGAGAGTTCGCTCGGTTTTGCATGAACAAGGGAATCCGGCTGGACATAGCCTCGGTGGCACACCCGGAGTCTAATGGACAGGTGGAAAGATCAAATGCTCTAGTGTTGGCCGGCATCAAGGCTCGGCTCATTGAACCACTGCTGAAAACGCCGGGGTGTTGGATAGATGAGATACCAGCAGTACTGTGGGGTCTAAGGACCACGCCAAATCGATCGACTGGCTATACGCCATTTTTTATGGTCTATGGGGCAGAAGCTATGCTACCCACTGACATCGAGTATGATGCGCCCAGAGTGGCAATGTACACTGAAGCCGAGGCAAAAGAGGCTCGGGAGGATGCAGTAGATCTGCTTGAGGAAGCGAGAGAATTGGCCTCATCTCGGTCAGCAATTTACCAGCAAGGTCTCCGACGTTATCATAGCCGGAGTATCAACCCTCGTGTGTTTCACGAGGGAGATTTGGTGCTGAGGTTGGTGCAGCGCAAGAAAGGCCGGCACAAGTTGTCACCTCCATGGGAGGGACCGTTCGTTGTGAGCCGAGCTCTGCTCAATGATTCCTACTATCTTATAGATGCGCAGGAACCAAGGGAAGATGGGCTGGACAACCCCGAGTCAGAGGTCAGGCGACCATGGAACGTAGCTCTACTCCGACCTTTCTACTCATGAAAGGCGCAATGTATGTACCTCGGTTAATCCTTAATAAAAATGTCGGCACTCCGAGGTAAAAGCTCGGGGACTGCCTCGCTCTTGTGCTTATGTTTTATCTCTGTTTGTCAGTTTTGTTCATATGCCGAACTATTTTGAACCTCGTCTCAAACTTCAAGTAATGTGTGCTATGAAACTAATCTTGTGACTCGACTGGCATCTGCCTAAAAGGTAGTCAAGAGCAAAGAGGAAAAAACGTGGGAGACATGAAAATGAACTCGGGGACTCGGTCCAAAATTATAGTTCGGCATGTGTCGTTTACTAACCCCTGTCTTTACCTTTCGTTTATGTCGGATGACTTTGAAACATACCTCGGAATTTACCAAGTACTGTATGCTATGAACAACAATCTTGTGACTCGACTGGCATCTGCCTAAAAGGTAGTCAAGAGCAAAGAATGCCAAACATAGTAAACACGAAAGTAAACTCGAGCAATCATTCAAAAGGATTCGACGTAAAGCTTAGAAAAGCATGGTTCGGATAAGCATGATAGTAACAGAGGTAGCAAAAGGAACTACTTAAGTTTGATTACATCTGCGTCCCGGCATACCGGGGATTTAATGAAGTTTTTTGGCCAAGCATGATAGTAACAGAGTTCAGGTCGAGGCATCAGGAATTACGTCGGCAGCAGCCGAGGTAGCCTGGGAGGTGCTGGCAACGTCGGCAGTAACCTCGGCACCAGCTTGTGGAGAAGCCTCGGTTTCTGCTTCGCGGGTGTCACCATCGTCACCTTGCTCGGCTTCGACGTCGGATTCTGTTTCGTATTCATCCTCTTCTGGCTCGTCATCTTCGGCGTCGGAGTAGGTGTCTCCCTCGCTCAAGTTCTTGGTGTTGGCATATCCAGCGAAGAAGGAAGCCATCTTTTCGCGCCGCTGGATGAGAATTGGGTCCGTGGACCAGGGCGAATTTCGGCGAAGAGTGTCCATCTTTTCGAGGTCGAGCTTCTCGCACCAAGTCATGATGAATTTGAGAGCGGCATCAGCTCCAGCGCGAGCCGAGGATGAGCGCCACTCTCGAAGTCTTTGTTCGGCTTCACGAAGCTTGGCGGCGAGCTCAGGCGTAGTATTGGGAGCATCGGCAAGAGGCCACAAGGCTCGGAAAGCAGACACACCTGCATCAAGGAGTTCGGACCCAATGGTTTTCAAGGGATGGATCCGAGCTTTGATGGCCACGATGTGGTCCTCAATGGTCCAGGCGGGGTTCGTCTCGCTACGCCTCTTCCTGTGCTGATCAGTGATATTGCGAGCCGAAACTTGGGTGTAGGTGAAGTGCTCTGCAGAAGAATAGCCTGTTAATAATGAAAGAAACAGTTCGGCAAAGAGCCAGTACTGTTGAGGACAAAGCAAGGATAAGGGGGGCAAGAAGCTTACCGTCCATTTCTTTGTTGATACGTTCCAGCGTCGGGAGGAGCTGGTTAACCGAAGCTTGAAGGGCTTCATAAGCCTCGGTGGCCGAGGTGGCGCGGGCCTCGGCTAACTGGAGCGCATTCTCATGTTCCTTGGCGGCATCCTCCCGAAGTTTCTTCTCTGTTTCAACAACACTGGCCTTTTCCGCCTGCAGCTGCTCTGTTTCCGACGTCCGCAGCTCGGTGATGCGCTTCAGTTCCTTTACCAGACGAGCTACTTCGGCTTTCTCTAGTTGGAGCTTTTCGTCCAAAGAGTTCTTTTCTGCAAGGACGGCCTTGTGCTCGTCGTGGAGTTTCTTGTGGTCAAACAGGAGGGTATGGAAGATGTCCGTGCGGACGTTCATAGTATTCTGCAAGGAAGAAAAACATAGCTCGGTTAGAAAGGCTATACCTCGACAAGAGTCTCGGGGACTCGGAGTCAAATCATTGGAAAAATGTTGCCGGGGTATGCCTCGACAGGAGTCTCGGGGACTCGTACCCGAGGTGCATGATAAAGTAAGGTAAAATGGTTTGAGATTCAAGCCAAACAATTTTAACTCCGGCGGAGCGTCAATAGTTTACCTCGAATCTCGGGGACTGGGAATGGTGGATATTAGATGAGATACTGCATGAAAGTAAAGAGAATAGGACTTACGTCGATGTTTTGAGCAGCACGCAGGGCAGCGACTTGTAGGTCGTGACGCTTCGGCCGCAGGCGCTGTTTCCCGCAGGGTGCTCACCTACCGGAGCAGCTAGGGAGGCCGAGGAGACCTCGTCTGCAGAATTCCAGTCTGCGTTGTAGTGTTCCAAGGAGCCGAGGCTCTGATCACTGTCAGTGCGCAGAGGAGGATATCCCCACGGTCCGCCCTGCTCGATGCCCCTAACCGAGGCCTCCAAGGCTTGAGCAGCCTCGGAGCTTGAAGCAGGCCGGTTATCCAGTATAAGAGATGTCCTCCGAGCATATTCGTCGGCCGGAGGAGCAGTCTCATCAACGGGTGCGGCAAATGGAGGATTCGGCGTGACACCGGGGAGGAGACCTCGGTTGCATCCTTGAGGAGAAGAGATAGTCAGGGTGCCAGACCCAGATGTTGGTTTGGGGGTGACCTTGACTTCACCATCTCTTTCTCTTTCTCCTTGCCTTTCTCCAACGGCAAGGTAGTCTGGCGAACTGGTTTTTGGGGCTGCTGCTTGGGCTGCTGCTTGGGCTGTTGCTTCTGCTGAAGCTTCTGCTGTTGCTGTTGTTGGTTGCGGGCAGTCTGGCTGCGGGGGAGAGTCGAGGCTCCGGCAAGGCGGTAGCCGGAGTGCTGGCGCGATTGGTCCCCGCACCGTTTGAGGACGCGGAGAACTCTGGCCTCGGGTGGGGGCAGATTTCTCCAAGGCCGGGCCAGACCTCGGTGGAGGAGATACGGGGCGAGAGTTCGTCGGGGTGGTCGTGGCTTCAGAGGCACCAACGGGTGCAGTCATGGAGGATACCTCCTGATCCACTTCTATGGGTCACTGCAACGAAGGAAGATGGTCAAGTGTTAGTACCGAGGTGATAAGTTTAAGCAACAAACTTTGTTGGCTATAGAAGCAAAGCATTACCCATCCGAAGTAGGAAACTTCTTGCCCCCTCGGGCATGAGGAGGATTTCCGGACTTCTTCAGCCGACGTCTCTTGACCGGAGCCGCAGTGGGTCCGGAGGCTCCAGTGGCGGATGGTTCGGCGGCCGAAGTTGCGGCACCAGCGCGTTTCCGGCTGGTTGCTGGAGTAAAGTTCGGAAGGTGAGGAAGGCAGGAGATAGGTACCGCGTTTATTGGTTCCATGACGAGAAATCCCTCCTCGTCATCCGAAATCTCTTGAACTGAAGCTTGTGCTTGAGGCTTACCCGCGGTGGTGACGCGGGCCGAGGCAATGGGCATGTAATCCTCGTTGTCAGGGTCCTCGTTGGATGGTGGGTCCTCGACAGGAAGATCCTTGCCGAAGTGGTCCGCAGGATGGACTCCATCCTCGGCGGTCTGGCGGGAGAACAGCTATATGGCAGACATATGAAAAGGAGTTAGGAAGAAAATGGTCAAGATGAACGTCGGTAGCAAGACCTCGGTGGTAAAGGAGTACCGAAGAAAACGTCGGAACAGCGTACCTGTTTTGGTGGCTTGGTCCTGTAGTGGGGTTCCCTTCCCCATGTCCAAGCGTCAGATATCTTGGACTTGGTGATAGCTCGGACTCGCCGAGCTACAGCGGCGTTGTCCAGTGCAACATGCGTATGGCGGGTTGGATCATAAAGACCGCTCATGTGGCAGATCTTGTGAGTCCTCGCCTGGAGAGGGGAGACCCTGCGCTTCACAAATGTGCAGGCCAGATCGTCAGCCGTCAGGACTTTCCCGTCGTTCGCAGGGTCCTCCGGGTCCTGCCATTTCGCAACATACCCATGGATGGACTTGATTTCGCTGGTGAGAGGGGGAGTGTAGTCCCAGTTGAGCGGTTCGGTAGGAGGGCTGAGGTTAAACACCGGCAGATTGAGGAAGTCCTCTTCGCCGGAGTTCTTCACGTAAAACCACGTCCGGAGCCACTTGCGAACGGTGTCCGGAGTAGCGATACGTGGGAAGATGGAGTTTCGGCGAGGAGCTATGATGGCTGCTCCGCAGGCGGTTAGTAGCTTGGGCAGATCCTTGTTTTTCGGATCCGGGATCACTTGCCGCTTAAGTTGGAAGTAGCGAGAAAAGAGGTCTACCGTGGCTTTGAGGCCGAGGTATCCCTCAGAGAAGGAAACGATGCAGGAGAGAGTGGTGATGGCGTTGGCGGGGAGGTGATGAACCTGGAGTCGAATTGTCGAGGAAGCTCCGGAAGAAATCGCTAACGGGCAGTCCGAAGCCGCGCTGGAAGTGCGCGACGAAGACCACCCGTTCCCCTTCCTTGACTTGAGGCTCGAGTTCGCCCTCTGGCAGGCGACACTCTACCCCGGCGGGAATCCGCCGAGTCGCCCTGAGCCACTGGATTTCGTCCGGAGTTACATCCGAACCTTCCCAGCCGGCTCGTTCTCCGACCTCCAGTTCGAGGTCTGGAACCTCGGTTTGTTCCGAAGTCTCAGGAGGAGACATCTCGGCAGAATCAATCTGCAGAAGAGTGCACAGAAGTTTAGCAAAGAAAAAGTGAATCTGGAATCTAAGGCTATATCTGGCTAACTCAGGAGGAGTTGGACGGCTATCTAATATACATAGAGGCATATCTATGCTAGGCGAGCATCTATCCGAGGTATGAAACTCGCTACTACCCAAAAAAGTATGCAAGTAAGATCTACCGGAGGAGGTAAATAGAGTTTTATTCAAGAACATATGAAGAACCACAGCGCAAAGAGGAAGAAACCTAGGGCAATGCCTAGGGTATCAGGAAAGGGAGTACATACCGTGAAAACGAGGTGCTGAAGGGCGGCGCCGGTGACGCGGTCGCAGCGGCGACGAAGGAGCTGCTCGTCGGCGGCGGCGGGAACGTGTTTCTTCTCAACCGGAAGCGGCGGCACTGGTGGCGATGGAGGCGAGAGGGCGAGTGAAGGAGGAAGAAGATGGCGAAGTTACCCGTGGGGCCCTACTTATAGCCGCGCGCGGTAACTGCCCGCATTAACTGCGCCACTACCGCGCGGTTATCGGGAGGCGCGGGATCGTGTGCGAGTGGGCGCACGGTTACGCGGTCTGCGGCCGCACGATCGGCCACATCGTGGGCCGCAGAGTGGCAACCGCCCACCCCGGATTTCCTGCGCTGGTCAGCACAAAATCGAGGGGTCGTGGGCGGTCAAGTACTTGAGTGCGCAGGTGCGCTGTTCGGTGGGTCCGGCTGACGAGGGCGGCGTGTGGTCAGAATCTGCTTGGCAGAGGTCCGGATTCCGAAGCCCGGGCAGAGATTCTTCGCCACGTACCTCGGAAAATCTTGAGGCAAGTTGGTGCTGAGTCAGATAGCTCGGAGAGTTCAGTTCGCATATCTACCTCGGATTGGATGGTGGTGTATGGGAGGTACCTCGGCATGACTATGTTGGAGGTCGGTTTAGGAGGTGGTGTAAGGCTTGTTTTGAACCTGCTACGGCCCTCCTTCCGAGGTCGTAGGACCGCACCAGCTTCGGGGACTAATGTCGGGGAGTATCCCCGGGTAGGGTCAAGGCTTGGCATAAGGTGGTGTTCCAAGTTGTGCCGAGGTACGGAAAGGGCCGACCTGTTTGGGCCTGGGAAGGTCCGAGCTTCATCTTGACCTGGAGAATACAGGCCGACCTATTTTGGCCCAGAGGGGTCCGAGGTATACTGTGGCCAGGGCCGAGGTTCACAGTCCGAGCTATGTTCTGCCGACCTAACTACCTCAGTGCGGTGGTTTGCGTTGTGGGTGCAGGAGAAGCTGTGGGAAGGAAGTAAGATCCGAGCTAGTAAAAGATATTAAGCGCAAGACCCAAGGTACGGCACGGACGCGCCGAGCTAACCGAGGTGATGGGCTGTAGGTCGGGCCGGAGTCAATGCTCCTGTCACTTCCAGCCGGGTACTAGAGCGCCTGACACGGGAGCGTCTGTCAAGGCATGGCAGAGGCGTGCTCCGGGTTCGGCGGGCCTGCACGTCTCCGACCGCTGACCACGCGAGGTCTGGGTAAAGGCTACGAGGTAGCTCTGCCAGGCCACGTCCTGTCTCGGTCAGAGGGGACATGCTAGCTCTGCCGTAGGCTACAGGAGATGGGCAAGCCACGTCTTGTCCCCGACCGAGGTACGGTGGTACGGTGGTGACCGTTGCAGAGGCATGGCAACAGTGTTCTGCGAGGGGCACAATGGTAACCCGGCTGGCCTATATAGTGGGCTTCACCCCTCCTGCTAAGGACGGACGGATTGAGGATCGAAGAAAGAGAGAAGATAGAGAGGAAGCTCGGAAACCTCGGAGAGACCTCGGTTCAGGCTCGGACTGCCTTTTCCTCTCTTTGTAGCATCATCTTCCACCACGAGTTCTCACCATTGTATCATCATACAGCTCGAGGAGCAGCTTGTACTTGTCACTTTGAGCTATACACTGACTAGGATAGTGCTGCAGTAGGGGTGTTACCTCCGCAAGAGGGCCCCGAAGCAGGGTACATCGTGGTGTGTTTTGTGTTCTTGCTTTCTTGGTTCTTTGTTCGTGTTCTTGCGTGTTCTTGCGTGTGCACTTCTTGAGTGCATAAACCCTCCCCGGATTCCCCCAACGACCATTCGGCCCCATCTTAGCCATACCTATGGCATCTGCCGTGATCCCACCACGACAGTGCCACAGTTTTGAACTAACCCCAGTTCAAAACTACTACAATTTGTGGATCGGAACTAGAGCACTTACGTCAGGGGGAGGTCCATACAAGACAACTTCTTCATGGTGCAGCAATCACTACGTACCTTGCATCGAAGGAAAGTGTCGGCGTTGCTATTGAAGCTGGATGTGGCGAAGGCGTTCGATTCCCTCACGTGGTCGTTCATCATGGAAGTCTTGCAACACAGAGGATTTGGTCCGCGGTGGTTAGCTCGGATCGCGTTGATACACTCCTCTGCGAACACACGGGTGCTCATCAACGGCACAGTGGGGCCCCAATTTGGCACGGAGGGTGGCTCCGGCAGGGTGATCCGGTCTCTCGCCGATGAAATTCGTGATGGTGATCGATGTGCTCAATGCAATATTCAAATTAGCGAAGGAAGCGGACATCTTTGAGCCACTCGAGGGCTGGGGTGTGAAGCATAGGCTATCGCTCTTTGCTGACGACGTGGTCCTGCTAATCAAGCCGAGTGCTAGCGAAGCGGCGGCCACTTTGGATATGCTCGCGGTCTTTGGGATGGCTTCAGGTTTACGCTGCAATATGAACAATAGTTTAGTCTCCCCAATTCACTGTGAGGGTTTGAACCTGCAACCGGTGCTGGATGTGTTGGCCTGCCCGCTGAAGCAATTTCCGATCACCTATCTAGGTCTGCCCCTCTCGCCGATCCGCCTGACGAGGAATCAACTGCAACCATCAGTGGACAAAATGGCGAGGCATGTCCATATGTGGAAGGCGAACCTGCTGCAGAAGAGCGGCCGCTTGATTCTTGTGGATTCCCAGGCTAGTGGCAACTGCCATCTACCCAATGCTTGTTCTCGATCTCCCACCATGGTTCTTCGAGCGTGTGGACAAGATTCTCTGAAGCTTCTTCTAGGCTGGCTCACAAGAAGCAAGGGGTGGGCAATGTGCGGTGGCTTGGAAGATTGTGTGCACACCAAGGAATTGGGGGGTCTTGGCGTCAAGAATCTCCGCACTCTATCTTGGCGCTGCGTATGCGTTGGAAGTGGCTGTAACTGACGGACAATGAGCGACCATGGCATCGGTTGTGGTTTGATGCGGCCTACACAACCCGTTGGGAAACCCAAGAGGAAGGTATGATGCAGCGTAGAAGAAAGTTTTCACTTGATTTCAAAACCAAGGTTATCGAACCAATAGGACTTGGAAAAGCTTCAACACGGTGTCAATCTACTCTGCCGCTTGTAGACCAACGTGGACCTGCACACAACATAATCAAACTATTTTACCCTAACGAAACAGGAAGGTTGTCAATCAACTTGTCTTGCTGAATACAAATGATTACACGTAAATGCAAAAATGAACAGCGAGCAAATGATGATGGGAAGCAGTGGAAACGGTGTTATAATTAGTGTAAAAGAATGGACCAGGGTCCACAGTTCACTAGAGGTGTCTCTCCATAAAAACAAATAAACAAACATGTTCGGTAAACAAATTACAGTTGGGCAATTGACAAATTGCAAGGGCATGACAATGCTATTATGACAAACTATAGTTCACTGTAGTATTTAATTGGGCATTACAACAAAATACATATGCCGCTTGCTAGCTGAATCTATGACTAATAATCCACCCCGGGATCGCTATCCAGCATGTCACCCGAAAGTATTAAGTTGCAAGCAACAGATAATTGCAATAAGCAAAGTGTGTAATGTAAGCAATGAATATAACATGTAGAAATAAACACATCTGTTTTATCCCTTGTAGCAACAGCACATCCATATTCACGTTCGTTTCTGTCAACTCGAGCACAGACAAAGGAGGCATGAACCTACTATCTAGCATAAATACCCCCTCTTGGGAGACACTAGCAACTACTTGGTCAAAGCAACTACTAGCATCGGAGAGCATCCAATGTCATAAATAAAATATATAGATAGATAGATGAACAAACTTGATCATAACTTCACAATTCATCGGATCACAGCAAACACAACATGTACCATTACATAAAGATGATCTTGATCATATTAGGCAGCTCAAGCTGCTCACAAGATATAAACATGGTAGCACAAGGAGAAGAGACAACCATCTAGCTACTCCTATGGACCCGTAGTCCAATTGGGAACTACTCACGCATCACTCCGGAGGCATGCACGGTGGTGTAGAAGCCCTCCGGTGATGATCTCCCCTCCGGCAGAGTGCCAGGAAGAGCTCCAGAACCCTCCCGAACTAGGGTTTGCGACGACGGCGGTCTCGGATATCTTTCGTGGAAATTGATCAGGTGTTTACGGTTTTCGGGACGACGGGAATATATAGGCGAAGAGGCGGCGCCGGAGGGCACCCAGGGGGCCCAGACGACCCCTAGACGCGGCCCCACCTCTGGCCACGCCTGGGTGGCGTCTAGGGGCCCCAGGTCGCCTCCCCGGCTGCCCTTTCACTACAAGAATCCCTCTATTTTCTGACGGATTTGTCACCACGGTTCTCCTATCCGTGGCAGATCTCAATTATTTTTGACGCCCTCGGTAATTTTCGTCACGGATCCATGGGCGGCCCGCCCGGCCCGGAAAAAGTCAGACGAAAAGGCCCTAACCGTCACAGATCTCAAGGGCCTTCTGTCACAAGCTATTTTGCGGGCTGAACAGGACGAACCCGCACATAAACCGTCACAGGCCACTGGGCTTCGGCACCCGACACACATGGACCCCACCCACTGCACACCCACATCTCTGTCCAACGCCTCGCTGTCAGACATGGACCCACACTTTTCCCACGCCAGTACAAGAGATGTTGCAGACGGACCCACATGTCAGGCCGACAGAACCTCTGTGCCGCACGTGTAATGGAACAGTACCAGTGGGAACAACCTGTCAGCAGGGAAACCAATATTTTGCGCACGTGCTTTTACACGTGTCTACCGGCCATCACGTCGCGCAGCTGGGGGACCCGCGTGTCAGTATGGGACCCACTTATTAATTTATTCAGTATATATATTTAAATAACGGAAAAATAATTTTATTTCTTACAAATGTAACAGAATTAATAATTATTTCAGACGGGCCTTAATTTTTTTTTCAAGATATATATAATCTATTATATATTAAAAGTGCATTATGGGCTAACCAGAAATTAGAGAATTACTAGAAAATCCCACAATAATCAGAAACATCTGGCCATCAATTTAAGTTGCTAGACAACAACAACCGATGGATCTTAAAATTAATCAATTGACGTTAAAATATTGAAATATTTACCCACCAATGCCACACATAATTTTTTTGGTACCCGTTCGATTAGGTTTAACTAAAAAGCATATAGCTTACGCTAGGATCCTCATGCACGCCGCCACTACCCATGCACATCAGGAGCTACGATCAAACAGCTCTTTTGACTTTTGCCGAGAGCTATAGCTTGGTACGTATGTCCTATGATTTCTAGATGTGTTTTCTTTGATAGCTTTGCTCTAGCTGTTGAATTTATTCCCATAATATTCTTGGTACAGGAGCTCCAAAAAACAAATCTACGTGATGCCCATCTGGATGTCGCCGTCATGGCCTCTCAGGCCTCTAAGGTGATCTCGGCACGGTCCTTCCGCTCGGTCTTAGGTGTTGATATGCCTTCCGATTGTCTGATCGTTTCCCACTTTTTTGGTCTCCGCATGCTGCCCTGCATATGTTGTTCTACCGCTGCCGGCAGGCCGGCCGGATCAGATTACTCTCAATAGCGTGCAGTTTGCCAGCGGCCATCATGAGCCAGATCAGATCGCTCTGCCTAGCAGCGGCAGAGATCATGGACTCGGACAAGGACGCGCTCTCTGTTTTAACATAGACTAGCAAAGTGCCCGTGCGTTGCTACGGGACCAATTGTTGACCTTTTTTTTTGCAAAACATTTAAATTTTGATTTTATTGCCTGTAAATGATCAACTAAAATATACATTCTTAGATTTCCGAAATTAAGAAATGTTTGGTCTGTATCTATCTAAATTAGTTCCTGATTAGGAAGGCACGTGTTTTTTTTTGGGAAAAAATACTATTTTTGCTGCTATGCGGCCAAAGTCATTCTCAAAATTTGAATGTTGAATCTAAAAGACCTGCCAGATGCCATCAATTGCAAGGTGAACCATTTCCCTGCCATCACACACGCGAGCAGGCTCAACACCACACCGACGGCCACCTCTGCTCAGCAACAGCAGGAGCTCCCTCGCCGCCCGCATTCTCTGCCTGGACCACAACCCAACTCCAGGCATGGGTGCCCAACCCAGACGCCGTGCCCCTCTTCTCCACCGGCCACCACACCACCAGGTGCCCCTCCTCCTTCCAGGATCGGCGCCGCCATCTCTGCCCCACTCCTTCTCAGCAGACCACACCCCGCCCTCTCCCCTAACCAGCAGCGCGGAGGTGTCCAGGTCGAGCGGCACATCCACCCCTCATTCCCAACGTCCTCTACAGACCTTCCCTCCCCTCTCCCTTGAGTCCTCCTGCCTAGCCCTTCTTCAAATTTGTGCTCGCATGGCGGCGACCGGCAGCGCAGCAGGCCCACGCAGGAGAGGCGGAGGTACCTGACGGCAAATCCCAGCTTGTGTAGACTCGTGAAGACTGTGCTTGAGCTCTTCTACGGCCCCGCGCCGGAGATGCGGGTCAGGCGCGCAGGTCAGGGGCGGCGGCATATCAATTACAGCGGGCGGCCGGGTGTGGTTTGTGATATATTTGTGTTCAAAGAGAAGGTCCACGAGGAGGAGCGACATGTCGGAGGCACGGCGGCAGCCGAAGGGGCGGCAGAGCCGCCAGCGGCGGGGCGTCGCGAAATCCCTCCCGATCTCTCCTCTCGATGCGTGCCCGCGAGCTGAAGATAGGAAGAAGGTCAGGTCGTGCGTGGCTTCGGCTTTTGCTCTGGTTTTTTTTAGCGATCAGAATTATGCGGGCGCGGCTGTGTTTTTCTTACCGATCGGGATCGCTGGACGCAACCTATCCGAACCGTTTTTCTCACTTATAGGTGGCATGATGCGTAATTTATATCAACTTAGGGATAGTTTTATCATGACCTACCATCATCACCACCTCTATTCATATTATATAGTAGAGATGCATAATGTTTTTTGCACCTGCCTGCATCACCAAGCCTACCGGCCCTACCAAGTACTCCTAGACATATGTTTCCTTCACCGTGCTGGAGCAGCTGGATGCCTGGATGGATGCATGCATTCGTTAGCGAGCTGAACAATGGAACTCAAGAAGCAAACACACTTGAGGCCATGTATGGAACTCACCAATGACATCAAAACAAATGGTACGTACGATCAGAGATATACATGAAACACACTCCTATTTACGCTGGGATGGCACTATCTGATGCTCTTCCATGTAAGGGCATGCATTGGGTCGTATTCTCCATGCAGGAATATTCTAATCTATACGGTGCTCAGGTCTCAGGTCAGCTTTGTGTCCTTTGAAGACGAGGGATGGTACGTATTTCTGCATTGTTTTATTTATTCTCATCTAAATGCAGTTCTGAAATTTTTAAAAGGCCCCAACGACATAAGCATGCAATGCATCAAATCGCTGAGATGCAGACATGCATTAATCCTATTTTATCAACATGGTCGAAAGTCTAAAAGTAATCATGTAGGACTATGTCAAGTAAGAAATCTAGCATCCACTAGCTGACATGCATATATCTGGTGTATGTATCTATTCAATCTTAATTCCTCGCTCTTGATGCTACTGGATGCAGTATATATCGCTAGCTGGATGGTATCAGTGGCGCACGACGTCGTCAGGTTGTAACCTGCCGATCAGACTAAGAAAAATTGCCTCATGCATGAGACGTGTCCTTCTCCGACAAGAAGGCTTGCTCACGCATCACTTACGGCACAGGTACGCAGTGACAGCGGTATCACACGTGCCTTTTCTACTTCTCAGGAAACACAAGAATATCATGTTTGAGTTGCTGCCTGAAGATCTTAGAAAACAAAAGTACCTGCTGGGGTGTGCCATGCTTTTGAATTACACGCAGATCTTAGAAAACTTAAGATGGATTTACTTATTTGCCTCTTTATTTTGAAGGGAGAATGCTTGATCAGTCTGAAGTTAGTATTTATATTATTGACAAACCATTTTTTCTTTTCCTTTACTGCTCCATATAGTCAATATTATCATATCACCGGATAGGCGGATACTCTCGAGCACTCATGGGCAATTGTGCATGTTGGGACCTATACACATCAACGTATTTTCTTACTGCTCCATATAACTATTACCATATCATCGGACAATTCGGAACACTAACAGAGAATTTTGCATGTGGGAACTTATACACATCAGCACATTTTGCCTTCGTCCAGAAGAGAAGGAATTCATTGGTTAAACATTTCGTCAACTTAGTTCTTATGTTGCAGATCCTATTCAGGTAACGCGGATTAGAAAAAAAAATACTACCTTATGTATGACTATGAAAATTTTCTACGCTTGGTGATTTGAGGATCTAAAAATTGTCCTATTAATTATATTTATTCCATTTAAATACACTTTCCCTCTAAAACAATTTAGAGAAATATGTTTTGACTCATAGGTGAAGATGCACCCATTACCCAAAAATCGTATTTTAAAATGTCAAAAAATCAAACAAAAAAATCAGATATATTTCCGGACATTTAATATCATACACAAAGTTTTTGTGGTTTGTCTAAATAGAAAAATTTCGATACTCCAAAATGACCATACATGAAACATTTTTTTGTCTTTTTACACAACCCATAAAAATGTATTATTTTCACGAAACTTTTTCTGCGGGACATAGAAAGTTTGGATGTACATCCAAAATTTTGTTTGGAAGTTTTGACATTTTTAAAATGCATTTTCATAACGGGTGCATCTATCGAAGCACCATGTCTGTATGAGATTACATAAAATAGTTGTTCAGGTATATAACTGGGACATGTGTCGGATAATAGTGTCATCAAGATGTGCGTGTATCGTTTCCTTTGCTGCTGATTTTTCTTTTAATTTATTTTCATATGTGCTGATAGAAATTATAATGATACCATCCACTAACCAAAGATTGGCATTTTAATTAATCACACATAGATCGTAGGAAATATATGATGAATATATTTATATGCTTCTTTTTAGTTTGAAGGGAGAATACCTAACTGATCTGAAGTTTCTGAACATGAAGCTGCTGAAGTTAGCATTATATTACTGATGAGCCATTTTTTCTGTTCCTTTACTGCTGCATTCAACTATACATTTTTGTCTCATGATCAAGTTTACCATCTCCTTGGTCCTTCCGTCCGAGTCCATCTCTATACATTGTTGTGGCATCTTAACGGAGTTCTGTTCTACATCTATGATGCAAGAGCACCGAGAGCAAGCAGTACGATAACGTCGGCATATCGAGAACTGTCATCATATATATTTCAGTGCAAATTTAATCCAACGTTTGGTTTCATTAATGTGATCGATTTTGCATGCATGTCGGTGATCTACACAGGGAATAGTCAAATCAGGCTTGCTCAACGCAGCATGCTACAAGTATCATGTACTGTGTAGATATGAACATCTTGGTGGAATTATTCATTATACAGTTTAAGTATGTAGATTTTCGATATTCAATAACATGATTATTGCATACATTATTAAAATATTACCAAATTTTTCTGTGTGCTATTTGAATATACATACATTTCACAAATAATATTCTCCAATATTATATATTGGAATAATTATATGAGCCTTGAAGTATGAAATTTGACATGAGGCATCACAATTGGAATATAAAAATTAAGTAAATCAACGATGTTACTTACACTGTATATATTTGTACAGAATCATATGATATTAATAATTTAAATGTCAAAACATTTCGATAGTGTTTAGGCTTCACATGGATAGATTAGAACCCTATCCTTTATTTAAATTTGCGCAGTTGGCTAACTTTTGTAATAAATCAGATCGTTGTGTTTTAAGTTAAGTTTATTGCATGATAATTATGGCATACTAAGCGCAATTTAGTAACAATGATAAAGTACGTCAAGTTGTTTGTCCCATATCAGTCAGTATTTGCTTATAACTATTATTCATATACCAATAAATAAGCAGACAAATTAACTTACTCGGAAATATTACATAGTGTGTATAAGGATATTTCACATAAAATATGTACTTTAAAAACAATTAAGATGTTGCCCGCGCATGCCGCGGGCCACCTTGCTAGTTTGTAAAACAATATCTAAAATATTACGAATTTAAAAATAAAATATTTCACCAAATCTGGGACCCGCATGTCAGCTTTAGGCCCATCATATTCGCGCACGTGCGCCTCCACGTTAGACGATGATCGTGGAAGTCTCTGGGCTAGTTCGATCGTGTAGGAATAGAGAGGCCATGTTGTGTCTATCTGGTCAAACTGCACTAATCATGACGATAGTTCGACAAGACAATACAGAACTCTGACATGTTATGATAGCCATAGAGTTACTCCTATAGTCCACTCGATCTGACCATACTACGACAGCTCAATCAATTGCGTGCTACGATGAGGCTATCCACCCTAGGACGTGTGAAGACTTCTTCCATACAACCGGCCGTGCCGATTTAATCGGTCCGGCTTAATCTACTGACATCCTTTTCTTCCGTGCAAGGGCCTTCCTTCGTACTATAGAAGTGAGCCAACAGCGAGATGCCATTAAGAGGATTAGGAAGTCTCGGAAGTGTTTGGCGAGTCGGCTGCCGCTTTGTTTAATGCATGCCGCCGTTTCGTGATGATTTTGGTTCCTTCCCGAGGTATCCGCGGCGAGGGTCTGTGTATAATCTTATCAGACATGCGAGTGAATCTTTGCCATCACCCAGGTGACCGGACGGTGCATTAAGACGGACAAGCCAATATACTCCTTGCTAGGCTGCCGTGTCTGCTTAATTGTTCCGACTTAATAAACTGACATCCTCTTCTTCCGTGCAAGTCGCTTCCTTCGTCGTACTGTTCATACGTGGACATAAATTCTCTCCAACATAAATCCAACGGTACAATCGGATGAGCTAGACTGTCGGTGCACGAGCAGAGAGCGATTTAAAGCCAGGAATAAATGTCGTGGTCGAGAAAGCTCGCATGATCCGAATACTGTTCATACGCGGTTGCACTCTGTCTGATAAAAAATGGCCTTGGCGTGCCACATGACCATAACGTTCATGCTCGAAAACACGAGCACCGTGACGCCTCGCACGTGTCTACGATACCAAACACGTCAGCATCGCGTACGCCAAACGCTATTCATGCTGAATCTAGAGATCCTAGGGAAAATCGAAGCTGCGATACCCATCCGATCCAAGGCTAAACATATACACCCCCTCCCCAAGCACAGTGTACGCGGCAACACAATAATAAATGATAGCTAGGTCGGTAACCACTCGGAACCATCTCCGTCTTACACTAGTAGAAAAAAGCCTACCATTGGCGCACGCTTTTTGGTTATCTGTGGCGCACGAGCGTGCGCCACTAAACTCTAAACTCACGCCACTGGTAATGGCTATCTGTGGCGCACGGCTCGTGCGCCACAGGTAACTCCACTTACCTGTGGCGCACAACTCCGTGCGCCACAGATAGCACAGATATGTGAGCCACGGATAGGTTATTCCGAATTAAAAAAAAATCGACGTTCACCGACTGTTAATTAATTTGTCCATTAATTAATCTGTCCATACATGTCTTTTACAAAATTACATAAAGGACCCTAAAAAAAAAACAATCAAGTCTAGATTTGATCCTCTCAACCCGCTCCGAGCTTCCATCGCTGGTGTCCCTGAGCTCGACGGCGGCGGCGCTGATGACCGGATAGAGGGGATGGCGCCGCTGGAGCACCTCCTGTGGACGGTGGCAGCCGTGGCACCTCTTGTGGACGGAGCCCACCCCGCGTTGCACGGCTCGCGCCAGGAGCCGCACTTCGAGTGAGATGCGGATCGGGCGCCGCGGCGGCCATGGCGCGGCAGTTGCAGCTCGTACGCGTCGGAGATGGGCGCGTCTGCTTGGGCCCCGGCCTCCTCCAGCACCGCCGTCCTGGACTCCTCCATCCACGCCACCGCAACGCCGCCTCGGAGCCGCCGGGAGACCCGGCCACACAGGATGCCGCTCGTGCAACGCACGGCCTCGTCGGCGACACGCTGGGCGACCAACAACTTCTCCACCGTGAGCAACATATCAGGGGAGAGCAGGAGGAGGTGGAGGGGCAGAGGAGAACGGGGCGGATCCACACCGGCGACCAGCAGCGCGGGGAGAAGGCCAGCGCCGGCCGGAGCAGTGGCAACGGCGGCGAGCAGCTGGAGCTTGATTGTGGATGGGATAGAGAGGAAATGGAGCAATCCGTGCGTGCGTGGGAGTGGATAGATGAGAGAGAATGTGGATCTGGGTGCATAGGGGAGAGAATGTCGATCTGATGCGTTAAGTGATTTTTTTCCTCTGGTGAGATACCGTGCAAAATATCTGGCAAACTTCCTGTGGCGCACGCGTTTTTTTGTGCGCCACAGATAATTTTTTTCCTACCGCATATCCATCGACCAAATTACCTGTGGCGCACCAATTTTTTGTGCGCCACAGGTAAAAAATTTACCTGTGGCGCACAAAAATTTGGTGCGCCACAGGTAACTTCTTCCAGGTAGCTAGTTTAGGAGAGAGATTACCTGTGGCGCACAACCTTTTCTGTGCGCCACAGGTAAAAGTTTACCTGTGGCGCACAGAAATGGCGTGCGCCACAGGTAAGTTGACCGAGACCCCTCCGAGGAGGAGAGAGATTATCTGTGTCGCACAAAAAAATGTGCGCCATAGATAACATTTCACCTATAAGCCTTTTTCTACTAGTGTTAATACACCGTCAGATCACGCCGGCCCCCTGGAGTTGGCATGACAAACATCCCTGATCCTCGATCTGTATGGGTGCGAGTTAGACCTAATGGCACACGAATAGTCAACGATTTAAAGCCATGGAAAACTTCTGTGTTTACCAACGATGCATCATAAGAAGACTGTTCATAGACGGTTGCACGCCTACCGGATCACAGAGCGCGTGTACATCCCGGTAGAACCAGCCTCGCCGTGCTATGCAACCATATCGTTTATGCATGAAAACAGGAGCATCATGACGTCTCGAACATGCCTACATAACCAAGCACGTCATCATCGTGTACATAAAGTGCCGACTCCACGGATCTGGCTTATGGAGACGCGAGTTAGAACTGCCGGTACACGAGCAGACAGCGATTTAAAGCAAGCAATAAATGCTATGTTTGAGCAGCGACGCATCATCAGAAAACTGTTCACATGCGGTTACACGCCCGCCGCATTACACAGGGCGTGTACATCCAGGTAGAACACGGGCTACCATGACGCGCGACCATACCGTCTATGCATGGAAACATAAGCATCATGACCAGCGAACGTAGCCACATAACCAAGGACGTCATCATCGCGTACATGACGTATGGTTCCTGGAGTCGGTTTCAACAGCGTATAGTGAAATATGGTTCGTGGAGTCGGTTCCAGTGTGTTTGTCCCTCCTATCATGCCTTTGGCTGAGAATGAGTTCTCATCCTGTTCCTGATGAACAACTCCAAACTCAAGCTCGCCGACTCCAATGACGGGGCCGTCCAGTCAAGCAGACGCAGTAACTAAAACTTCAAGATCCACGGTGAAGGATCAAGATGTGCTGTTGCTACTAAGGGTAAGAGCTCGTCTCAGCAGCACACCAGCTAAAGAGAGCGAAACACATCCACAGTAAAGACAACACAACCCGCAGATGAATAACAGGCCAACGCGTGCATCCAGTCGCCAGCTTACTCACAGGCCACCACTTCACAATCTGTCAAAACACGACGTATAGTACGGTATGACAGTTCGCGGACGAGGAGTGTGCTCAATTGAACCACTTCGTACGATGTGGCAGTATGTCGGTCTCGATGTATGACGTCAGAGTGGTCTAGGAACCTTCACCTTATTCTAGATTCTGGACTGCTTACGCCGACTCCAGGGAGTCGGCGTGATCGGACGGTGCATTAAGACGGAGGAGCCAATATCGTTGACTCCCCTAGGGCGACACGCCTCGCTAGACTGTTTTACGTAATGCTTACAATCAACGGTTAAAAATAATAATATTAGCAAACGACAACTCATAACGGGACCCAACACGAACCTAACCCAGAGAAACATATATAGGAACCTTACACTCTCGGCAAAACACTAAAAAAACAAAAACAAAACAATATAAATCTAACAACCAATAATATTGTTACGCATGTATAGAGGTGACTCCCTGGATTCACCGAGCAGTGAGACGGAGAAGGTCAGTCCTGTCGACTCTGTGGATTCGCTGGAGTCGGCGGGATCGCCAAGCAGTGAGACGGAGAAGGTCAGTCCTCCTACTCCTTGGAGTCGACGCATCGCCGAGCAGTGAGACGGAGAAGGTCATTCCTGCCGACTCCCGGGAATCGGCCAGAACAAACATTTTCTGTTCAATGAGATGGAGAAGGTCATTCCGATCGACTCCCAGGACTCGGCCAGAACAAACATTTTCTGAGTTTTATTGTTGGACGAGACTACAGGGCGGCACCGCATTTTTTCGTTAGCGAGCGGCGGTCAGCTGACAACCCTCTGCTCTAGACTTTTCCCTCCGAGCCGCTTCCTTTTCTAGCCGTACGCGCGGAAACAGGGAAAGTGCAATGCCACGAACACCACGTATTCACGAGTCAAACAAAAATGGGTCGCTGAGCTGCTGCATGCAGTACAAAAAGATGCCTTTCTCTCTCTCCCTGTACACCATCAGCACTTCATAATCTAGCACAGATAATAGACAAAGGAACATCATTGCAGTTGCAGGGAGAATAAGGGGAACACACTACGTGTGTTTGCCAAATAAATATCCATGGAGAAAATTGCACTTGCCATCTCACCTTGGCTGTCACATAAATTACATTTGGTTGCCACGGTTTAACCAAGGTGAAGTGATAAAAAAAAAGATATACTGGTCATCTCATCGATGATTCCATATAGATAACACTTTGTTGCCACATTTAACTAGATGAAGCCATCAGGAACTAAGACACACCGACACTAAGCTATAGGATTATCAGATAAATTACATATGATTGACACATAAATACACGTGGTTACCAATTAAACCACACATAATTGACAGAAAAAATAAACGTGTCTACCAGATAAACCACTATAACTACACGTGGTTACTAGATAACGACACATGGTTGACACATAAACTACGCATGGATACCAGATAAAACACACATGGTTGACAGACAAATTACACGTGGTTACCAGATAAAACACAAGTGGTTGACAGATAAATTACACGTGGTTACCAGATAAAACACACGTGGTTGACAGATAAACTACACGTGTTAGCCAGATAAGCCACACATAAGTACATGTGGTTATCAGAAAAACCACACTTACGAAATTGAATGAAGTAGTCACCAAGAAAGAAAAGGGAAAATACATTTAGATTTTTAAACCGTTATCTTGCTTTAGCTCGTTCATTTGGGGTGCTGTTTTTCACCCTTGTACGTAGCCTACGTGCTACCGTGGACTTATTTGTTGCGCTGCCTAGGGCGGAAGATGTTTGGTATGTGTGGAACCTTGACCGGATGGCTTTATTAATTTAAAGTTGGGCTCTGCTCGAGCCTTCCGTCTAAAAGGAGAGAGAGCATCACTCAAGAAATATAAATCTGGATCTTGCAAAAAATATGCGTGCATTATAACATAGTACTACTGTACTAGCATAGGTACTGTAGCCACTATAACGTGGCCCCTCGTTAAAATTTAGTAGCGACCTAGCAGTATGGTTCCTCATGCATAATCACTGTAACACAGTCAACTTTCTGTACAAAAGTGGCGTGAGCTGGAAGCTAAAGCGTGAATACGCGAAAACTCATGCCACAGGCCCAGGACAGGTGGGACCGCACGCTGTTCCTATATCGCGTGCACCGTGGAATGAAGCCGAGTGGGAATTTTTTCGCATCTCCGTGCCGCCGCACGGGACGCCTCTGCCTAGATTTCCCTTTTATTGTTTCGTGCTTGCCGTATGCCAGTGAGTGGGAAGCCGGCGCCGACGCGTGATCGATGACGTCTTCTACCCGCTACGCCAATTTCACTGCAAGACTCATACCACCCTCTCTCTTCATTGACTAACAAACTAAGAAGAAAAGAACATAAATCTAACAACCAATATCGTTACTTATGTACACACGCGTCTTCAGTTTAGCCGGTGCCGATATAACTTTCTGCAGAGGACATAACTTGATCTGTCACCACTACTGTTTTAAAGAGTGCTCTTGTAGCATTCTTCGACGTAGTCCATGGCGAAGCAACTTACAACGACACAAAATACATACACCAGCGAAAACGAATACCTCGCTTCATGTTGCGCATTGGATCTTAGTGTCTTCTTGCACAGTGTAACCAAAATAAGATGCTTGTCATGGAATTTTATCAATAATTAGATACGAAAAACGTTCCAGAAACAGCAGCGACAAGAAGCGATAACAAAAACATAAACCGACTGACAGGAAGAAGCAAAGAAAACGTCACGCCGAATAGGAAGACAAGAAAGCCAACAAAAAATAAAAAACTGCGACCACCGAACAGGACAACTCACAACACAAACAACGGAAAGCCAAACTCAAACAAAAGGCAACAACAAAGACAAACAACAGAAACGATCCCCAATGGCCGGAAAACAACGGAAAATAAACCATAGGTCAATCACGAAAGGAAGGAAGCAAAGCCAACAAATGACATATAGTAAAGCAAAAAAATGAAACGAAAGGAAGCAACATGAGCACAAAACAGACCGAAACAACGTCACAATAAAAAGTTCACACACATACCTAAAAGCATCGATATACACAAAGCAACCTGTAACACCAAATAAACAACCAACAGACAGAAAATAACAGGCGAACGCATAAGAAATAAAAAGATGAAGCCATCATCAAACAACTAAAAAAAACTTGAAAAAAAAAACATGTACACACAATGAAGACAAATCGCAAAAAGAGATGTACCTTCACGCCGACTCCAGGGAGAAGTGGTCACCGACCTAGCTGTCATTTATTATTGTGTTGTCGTGTACACTGTGCTGGGGAGAGGGGTATATACGTTTAGCCTTGGATCAGATGGGTACTACAACTTTGATTTTCCCTCGAATACCTACAAAAAAACACATATCTGAATCAATGAGACCAACATACCGAAACAACAATGCCAATGAATAATAAGAATATGCAAAACACATGTCACAAACCCGACTAAACACCGGAGGCTAAAACCAAAGAAAAACCACGAAAGAACTAAAGAGACAAACAGAAAACTATAACACTAAAAAAACCAAAAGCAGTGTAACCACCTAAAGGAGGCCCGAAGTCCAAGATCATAGAGCTGTAGCGAGAAACCGACCTGCATCATGATAGCAAAGAACAAATCAAAGAATCTTCAAAGAAAAACGAACTAAACAGTTATTGATTAGCCAAGCAAACTATTGACCATCAAAACTCACCAAAAACATAACAACACACGGCGAATGGAACACACCCAGCCAACCGAATGAACCGAGCAAGATGACGACCTGCACACAAAAAATGAAGCACGGAAAAACAACATGAGAGCAAGACCCATATAAAAACAGAATTAAATAAACACCCAAAAATCACACAATAACACGAAAAACACGACAAGAAAAGCAACAAACAATCAAGCAGCAAGAACAAACCTCACACGATAGCAAACAACGAAATGAAGATCGAACATAAAAACAGTATAACAGAAAGCACAATGAAAACATAACCGACTTTAACCGAACGAACGGAAAACCAATTAACCGGCGACCTGCGAAAAAACAGAGTAGCAAAAAAAAAGAGATATTAGAAACCCATAGAACAAAAAAGAACAAACCGCATAAGCAACAAACAACCAACGAACACGGATCCAGCACACGGTCGACAACATGAACAAAAAACGACCAAAAACAGAGAGAGCAAGACACGTTAAGAAAACCCACATTGATCTCAACAAGAACAACCGTGACCGGAAGAACAACAAACGGATTCCATGAAATACCGGCAGAGCTCGAAAAAAGCACAGCGGAGCAAGAACAGGGAGGAAGAAGAAAAGGGGGGAAATGAGAGCTGCAGTAACCATCCGATCCGGAACGCAACCTATATACCCATCCCTCCAGCACAGTGTGCACGACAACCCCATTAGGTCGGTAGCCACTCGTAACCAATGGCGAGCCGCCAGCCACACGCGAAATCGGGCCTGAATTCGTTCTGACTACCAGCACAGTGCAACGTACCCACCGACGAATGGAGGGAAGCCACCTCGGACGGAGAAATCGGGCCCGAATTCTCCCTGACATCACGAACAGTGCAACGTACCCGACGACGACGTGAAATACCAAACGTGCCCCGACCTACTGTAGAAAATACGCAGCGACGACACACGCAAGGGAACGATGGGCGACGCAACGTCCCGAGCAACCGACATGTGGGCCACGAAAGGGCAGGGGCCCATCGTCAGCGAGAGAGAGGGGAAAGGAACCACGTACGAAGAAAGCTATCCCAGAGGGGCACGCAATGCATTCGCTAAAACCTAGTACGGTAAATGAACAAAATCGACCAATGGGACGAACGCCTGCGAATCTGCACCACTCTGGCCCGTCCTCTACACCGATTAAACGCGCAGCGTGAGACCGACGGGTGGACCCTCGGGCTACAGGGTGCATCGAGGGAGGTCGCCAGCGAGAGTGGGTGCACGAAGGTTGGTACGGTTAGCGACTTTGTGATTCCCTGTTCATGCCGGCTCCAGAAACCAGCGTGGATCGGACGGTGCGGAGGCACGGAGCGGGAAGGATCGGACGGTCAGAAAGCCCAAATCGCTGACGAGTTTTTAATGGGTCTCACCGTTTATATCTTTAGATGTTTGAGACGTATCAAGGTTCAGAGCAGTTGTTTCAGTCAGCGCTGGACAGAAGAGTTGGAAACGGAAGGTGACTGCGGTTTTGGCAGGACCCGGCTTGATGGCCAATCTGCCCGACAGATCGCACCTACGTTGTGGCAATTTGTCAGGGGCTCACCGTTCACGAGGCGACGCATAACAACAGATGGGTTTGAGGGATCCGAGGCGTTTTGACGGTGCAAGCGGTGGTGGACTACTTGGAGCTTTGGGAGCGCGTCCAAGGCCATCTGCTCTGCGAGGACGAGGATGTGGTGCGTTGGCGCCTGACGGCCAACGGCATGTACTCTACGAGGTCTGCCTACGCTGCGTTCTTCTTCGGCCGAATGACGGCGCCTTGCGCAGCGGAAATCTGGTCGGCGGGCGCCCACTATCGCAGAAGTTGCACACAGAAGTTGCGATGAAGAACCGCCTCTGGACAGCCGATCGGTTACAGAAGAGGGGCTTGCAACATCCGCTGATGTGCCCGTTGTGTTGCCAGGAACCTGAAACTGGAGCTCATCTGATGATCCAATGCGTCTTCGCAAGTGAGGTCTGGTTCACGACACTGCAGCTGATCGGGTTGCAGGGACACACCGACACAGGACGCCGACGCCGCGCAATGGTGGACAGCTCTCTCTGTGTCTGTTCTGAGGAAGATGAGTAAGAAGGTCAATGGCCTCATCACTCAAATGGCAAGATCAATCTGGCTTGAACGCAACAGTCGCGGCTTCGACCATGTGGCCTACTCGACGACGAATGTCTGCACCCGCATCAGGCAGGAGTTCGAGTTCTGGATTGTGGCGGGCTTATGCGGAGAGACGCGAGAAGTTGAGTAGCATTCTTGGCGGGACTTGCGGCCTGTGGCTGGGTCTCAAATGTAAAAATGATCTATGTAATTGCTCTCTGTTCCTATCTTAATTTAAAGACACACGACGCTCGGACGTGTTCTTGAAAAAAAGAACTGCTACACTTATTTTGAATGGGAGGAAGTATCAATTAAATTATCAAGGATAATATGGCCTTTAGAAGCTACGCATAGAGGGACTCCGGAAATTGGATCAGTCTCCAGATTTTCCTCCTAGTTAAAATTGGCATCCCTACTTTGCTGCTACACCCCTCCATCTCTCCCGCGGGGACCTAGCTATCTGGGCCTCTCTAGGGGAAAACCATGATCTTGTGCTCGGACGTTGGCGAAGCTTTTTCTCTCTTGGGGGCTTCGTCTTGGAGCTCGGCATCGGCAAGCGGAGCTCGTGGTTGCGTGAGGTGGTGGGTGTCGGTGACTTTTGAGTGTTGGCAATGATGGTGTCAGGGTTGCTGTGGCAGCGATGCCGAGGTGTTGGGTTGAGCCTTCTGTGGCAACGATGACGGGATGAGTGATGTCGGAGACGTGGCTTTGGTTGAGGTAGTCGGTTCTTCTCAAGCGTGTCCGTGGGTTTGCATCAGCTTGTTTGTTGCTGAGAAGTCAAAGTTGATGTGGTGTGTCCCGCTGACGTCTGATGACTGGCGACAACCGATAGGTGTTCCGTTTGGCGATCTTCCGCGGCTGGCGCCAGCCTGCCTGGTTCTTTCTTCATAGCTCTTCGTCAGAGTTGAAAGTGTGTTGTCTTTGCAGGGGCTGAATTCTAGCGCGGATCTTCATGTGACTTCGCATGTCCTCTACAGTGTGGGTTGATTCGCTGATTGTCTATGGCAAAGTCGCATGCTCAGAGTTTCAGTCTCGATGAGGACCTCTTTGGAGTGGCGTGTGCGGGTATCGCCGCTCGGCGGATTGTGATGGCTTTCATCAGGTTTGGTGCATTGTGCTGGAGTGGCATGTGAGGGGTATCCTTGGGTGCCGCTCGGCGGTTTGTGATGGCTTGTGCTATATGGTTTAAGCCATTTTACTTATAAATTGTCCAACTCTTTTCTATTGAAGGCATTGGTTCAAAAAGAATAGTTTTTGGTAGCAGCACTAGATATTCTCCCAAGAATGTCGGTTTGCCAATATGAATAAACCACATGTTGGGCTAACTAGCACTCAACACGCGGATCTATCTTGCCCAACGATCAAAACGGATATCAAAAAATGGGAGAAAACGTTATACACAATTTTCACCGACACAGCATTTAAAAGCAGACTTTAACCCATGGACGATAGCTCCGGTACCCACATGTGCATAGGTCTCTGTATTCTTCCAATATAGCATAGGTCCAATATTGGATGTCTGATTGTAACAAATCCAGCATTTGTTCATATTGCTCAAGAGATGATAAATAAATGCAACTTTCCAGACAAGAAACCTCTTCTAGTACTGTCATAATATTACATTAAACAATAACTAACTGGGATACTCCACTAACAAGACCACACAACTTCGTTCCGGATGTTTGAACAGCTATAGGCCCACACTACGAAATCCGGCAACTCTGTCTTCACCTGGCCCGCTAGTTTGTGAAGCTCATTTCATACGGGTGGACGGTCTGGGAACTTCATTTCATACTGCTGGGCGGTCTGGGAACACAGCAAGATTTTAATATAAATTAGTGACAGGTTCACGGTGCGACAACATTACAAGACAAGGTGTGTTACCATAAATGTCGCAGTAATCATCTTCCCTGCAAACCATCTGCCATGAAGTGATCGTTGTGCACTTGTTGCCGCTGTTGCACTATCGAAATGCAGGTACACAAAACCGGCAGTATGCCTGTACCACAGTAAGTGAATGTTAAAAGCTGATGCAAGTCCAGACACAGCACTAACCAGTATAATATTAAAGATCTTTCTGGTTAGCTATTTTGTCTCTGCTTAATGATAAATTTAGTATAAAGGGGCTCCTTCCCAACCAATATTTTTTTACCAGTTCATGCCAATACAATCAGTTACTGCCATCTTTGTTATCCCTGCTTATAACAACCTATGATAACACATGGACATACAGTTGAAATAAAAGGGCATACCATCAAGGTATAAAAGACAAATGACTTACTTATCAACAAAATATGCTTCACTACACCAAACTTTGAACATTCATCTTGCACATCATCTCTAATATCCAAATCAAAATCAGGATCAGTCTGCAATGAAGAAGCGAACTTCCAGTTAGCTTAGTATAAGAGACTAAGAGACTAAGATGTAAACAGAAAATGGATATAGGTGAAAAAAGAAAAAATTGACAGACAAAGGTAATAATAATCTTTCTATCAGTTGAACAAAGATATAAAAGGCAAGCACCTGAAATAAACTAACAGAGAGATACTAATATAGAACAAAACATAAATTTATAAAAAATATGATATACCTCCATTGCTGGGTCAAACATGTTCTTCAGCAATAGAAATTCAGTAGGTGTCCCAATATCAGCAGATTGGGAAATAACAGGAAGAAGAGTTGCTCCTGGAACTATTCCAACAGGTTGCATAAGAGGAGCAGCAGCCATAGGAGCCCCAAACATTGATGCAGCTGGCAATCCAACAGAGGTGTTCAAACCAGGAGCGCCAATGCCACCAGGTAAGCTGCAGATACAAAAACCAAGATTCAGGATATGCCCTGCAAGATCCTGTAAACTGTACTATATAGGATGATTCCACCAAAAACCATGAACAATCAACATGCACAATCAAACACTCCCCTAGCATACTATAGTCATTGTTCATCATGTGGTCCAATAGCAAGTTCAAGGACCATCTTCAGGAAAATAAAGATTAAGTCTGTTGAGATTAATATCTTTAAATTAATTCAGATTAAGTAAGTTGGGAGCAAGATCTGTGTACAGAATAATATGTACTCCCTCCGTTCCAAATTAATTGACTTACATTTGTCCACATGTGGATGTATCTATACGTATAACATGTCTAGATACATCCATGTGTGGACAAATGGAAGTCAATTAATTTGGAACAGAGGGAGTATAATAGATGTCTAGAGATCTGCCACCAGATTCATACATCCATAAACAGGCAGAGCAAAAAACTGAAACACAACAGGAGTACCTGCTTGTAGTGCCACTCCGGTCCAATTTCCGCATAAGGAGGGCTCTAGAGCTTGCATTTAATGCCTGCATATGTTCAGTACAAATGAATATACGTTATCTTTGAGCAGAATAAGATGATACGTGATAAATCATAAAAGTCAACCCAAATATCCCCCTCTCTTTTTTTTTTTGCTACAGCCAAAGGTCATTAAGCAACAATTCAAAAAAAAAAGAACCACACCAAAAAAAAAGCAATCAAATCATGAAAATCAATGTAAAAATACTTGCATGCTTAATGGTTATTCCTATCTACCATATGGAGAGAAAGCAATCATATCATACAGACTATTTATAGGGAGAGAGGGACATTATAGCGCTCTAGGGCGTACACATCAGACTGACAATAACCAAGCTTCGTATGGTGCAGAAGTTGTATGTAGTGCTAGATATCATAGCGCTCTAGGGTGTCACATTTCTAAGTAATAGGTGTACAAAAAAATATATGACATCAGTACCTCAAAATATTTAATTGAAATGATTAAATTCACTGAAGGAGCTAGCTACAAATGAATTCAGCTACAAAAAATGTCTCAACCTCCCCCACCCGGACTTCCAGTTGTAGGCTTAAATGGACGGTGGAAAATGAGACCATGAAGTGCATAGGGCACAAACATGTACCATATGTCCATATTGACCCCTTTGTCGAAATGACTGCTTAAGAAGGTTGAAAACATGTGCAGAAATTACAAACCACCTGTATAACACAACCTATTGGGCAAGTACAAAAAACAAGACAGAACAAGAGAACACAAGTTTGTAGTTTTAGAACAAGTAACGCACCAAGCCTCCACCTTCATCATCATCTAAATCTCCAGTAGTTGTGCCACCAAGTTGCATACCGCCCTGATCAGTAACAGCTGAGACCTGGTTGAAATAATGAGTTGTCAGATGGATGACTAGTATGTATTAGAGCTGTTCTGGAAGAAACACAATACATATATAACTGTCACCTTTATTACTCTCCCAGCAATATCAAGTTGGCCATTTAAACTCTGAGCAGCTTTTGCATCTTCAAGCCGTGCAAACTGCATAATTCAAGTATAAGTGAAAATTAAGAGTTGTGGCAAAAGCTTCAAGCAAATATATCTAAGAGAAGAGATTCAAGGGAATATATGGATACTTGCCTGAATGAAACCAAACCCTTTGCATAGCCCAGTAAGTGGATCTACAGGCAGCTGGACAAGCTCAACTTGGCCAAATGGTTCGAAGACCTGAAAAAGAAACTCGTTATAACATGCCGCGTGAAAGTCTTAGTTATATATTTAATATTATAATCACACAAATGTACAGTGCACTAAATATAATTTTAAATATGGATTTGGAGAATTATTCCCCAAGAAGGAAACTCTACAGCAGAGATCAAAGAGTGTTTCAAAAGCAGGTTAACTTTTTCTTTCCCCTGAATGTAATACCTCAAAATAAATCTCATTTCAAGTGAGTAATATGGGTCAGACTGTCATTCTTTTTAGTTTATTTCAAACGATCAGTGTGTCTGGAAGAATTTGTTCAATTCAAGATGACGATCAATCATCATGTTCAGAAAAGAGCTTTTATGCAGCGTTTTCCGTGGAAGCTCAGCAGCACTTCGATCCCAAGTAGCGGTCTAGACATTAACATAGCGGAGATGATAAACTGAAACTAGAATGGCCATAGAGCTAATTTCCACAGCAATATAATCTAGTTTCACTATTGTCAATCAAGTAGACAGGTGCAAGCCTTTATTAGAAATGAAGCACCTTACACACAAAACAGAATAGAAGAAAATGATGCAAACGTTTCTTACTGATTCTAGGACTCTATTGATAGGACTATGTTTTTTCATCTGTTGCTGGAAACATGGTTTGTAAGGCGGGGGGGGGGGGGGGCCTTAGCGCCTAAGCGTCGCCTTAGGGATGCCTTAAAACCATGGGTGGAAAACACTATTTAAATGAACAAATACAGGAAGCAGGATATACTACTATTAGTGTTAATAAAGAACTAGATAGTTGACCTGTCTCAATTGGTCCTCGGTGATATTGGAATGAAGGTTGCCAACATATAACTTTCTTGCTCCACCTGAAGCTGCTCCACCTGATGTCGCGTTTGACTGAGCTAAGTTCTTTTCGGCCTCTGATGGCTTAACCATCACTCCTTGCCCAAGAAGTGGCTGACCGGTTAGAGCAATCGCCATCGGAACAGACATAACATCATAGAATTCGATGTACCTGTCAATTTAGATAAACCTTCAGTACAGATATTAGAGTATCCAACAAAAAATTGTTTACCTGTCAAAGCAAGTAGACCTTAAGTGGGGTTATATATGTTAGAATTTTTCACAAGATTCAGAAATTTTTGGAAAATTTGATCAGTTTTTGTCAGTAGGACATTTTCGAAGTTGGTTCTTGGTTGCCCTCGTTAATTCCTAAGAACCTGCACCAAGTTTTTGTCAAATACTCTGGAATCAAACTGCCCGAGATTGCTGACAGCATCAGAATGATCTAATATTCCATCTTACTTGTAAAGTGCCGATAATCCCAGCAGGTAGACCAAACTATAAATATTTCAGTGTGCAATCCTGTTGAGTATGACAAACTGATGAAAAATGTTCCCCAAGTAAAATCAAATATGAACTTGAAAAAAATGCTCACGTAATGATACAGCCAGTAAACAGATGGAAAACAAATTATATGACAAGGTCTAAATTCTAATTGGTAAAATCAAAACCATAGGCTATAATTCATATAAAGAACTGTTATCATAAAACATCCCCAATTTCAAAATTTTATTTAGGCAGAGGGTTAGATTGTAACTATATGTGTATAATCCTCACTAAAGCATCAGTTTGCTTTACAGGAAGCAAGCAGAACTAACTTACGCAATATGGTAGAAACAAACAATAAATATATATGCAATTGGACCGCAAAGCACCATAAATAAACCAACTGAGTGGTGATTACATATGCCCATAATTACATTATTTCCCTTTTCTAGTCGCGTACACACTGACTTTTTTTAGATTTTGTGCATGCTGGTGGCAGGAAGCTTGATAAGTCACTCAGGATTTGACTACAGTCCTACATGGTAGGAAACCAAAATCTTAGCACATACATTGTTTGTTCAATCATCTGCGAGCTAAATAATTCAGAACAAGGTATATATATTCTTGCAAAAGCATCCCATGAAGGAATATACATCAAATAAACAAGTGCCGAGACTAACCCAACTCCTTTGGAACGCCGCGAGTTTCGGTCCATGATAAGGCGAACATCACGAACCTACAAAGAGAAACAAGAGCCTCGTTAGATATTTATAGATCAAATTTAGTAGTAGGTGCCGGGAAGTTCAGTGTGCAAGGACATCAATGACTACTGCAAATTATTACTAACAAATGGTAGGCATAAGCTTAACAAAAAGTAATCTTCATCCAGAACAGTGGTACGCATGTAAACATTAATATTCCAATAATTAATTAATTGGGTCAGTATAACATTAATTAAGTTGCATCCATGAGTTTGAGGTAATAAAAGAGTTCGCATTCACTAAAGCACAGCAAAAGATATCCACGCCATCATAATTGCAGAATGTAAAGGGAGCATTTTCATAATGTGATAAAGATAATATGTATCACCTTCCCTGCTCTTGAGAAGAACTCATAGACATCTCTTTCATCTGCCTTCAAAGATAGCTGCAGTAATGCTGACAACATTAGCTTGATGAATAAAATGCCACATAACAAATGTTACTTGTGAGACTAACCTGGAAGGCAAATACAGTCCTTTGATCTCTTTCTGGATCAACTTCTGGTTCTGTACCATCATCTTTCTTACGCCTGCACACACAAAAAAGGAACTTTAGCACAAGAAAGGGCAGCATAACAACCACATCAGGTAGTAACGAATGGATACTGTAAGTATAGATGACATGGTTATTCCTAATCAGAAACCCCCACGCAAGAAAACACCAATTATCTTGAAAAGACCCCAGCATTAAAAGCCCGAGCAAAGTTGCCAAGTTGTAAGTATTTCAAGAAAAAATTAGATCAGTATCCTGAGTGGCTCAGTTGCTGAATCCGTCTGAAGAGAACTCCAGCATTTTGTATCTGAGTCCCATATTAATGTTCAATATTCAAACTTAACAAGCCTAGAGGATAACGACTGTATACTACAGGAAACATTTAGCAATTAAGAATGTGCACCGTCAAGTTACTATGTTCCGTGCGTGTATGTCAAACGAAATTAGAGAACAAGTAGCACATAAACTACTAGGATTCTGCAGAAGAAGAAAAATTAAGAGCATTCAGCAAATCAGTGTTCTCCTTACCCCTCTTTTATCAAACCCAAGGCAAATATGACTAGTCAGCAAGTATAATACATATCTCATAGGGGATAAACGTAAGGCAATTCACCACTTATGGACCTGCTTGGAACATAAAATTCACAATGATATGGAAGGAATTTCACAGGACATCCATTTAAATCCTGTAGGAATCTAGGGCAAAGTGTTGTGTTCAATAAAGGGCCAATTTATTTGTGCCTAGAAAATTAGCATTTAGGACATCGGATATATTCAACTACTAGTGATAGTAATTCGGGAGCTCACAAATTCGTACCTGAAATCGCGGTCTCGGTAGTCACGGTGGCGGTCGCTCCGGTCACGCTCCCGCTGGAGCTCCCTGACCATCTCCTCCTCCTCTCCGCGGCGACGCTCTGAGCGACTACGGCTCCTCCGTTCCCTCCCATTCTCCCTCTCCACAAGCCTGCTGTCCCTGCCCTCCCGCTCCTTTTCCTTGACCTTCTCTCGGTCGCGGCTGCCATCCTTCTCCCTAACCTTTTCCCGTTCCCGGCTCTCATCCTTCTCCCTAACCTTCTCAGGGTCGTCCTTGTCTCTAACCTTGTCGCGGCTGCGGCCCCCATCCTTGTCCCTAACTTTCTCGCGCTCTCGGCCCTCGTCCTTCTCCCTAAACTTCTCCTTCCCGTCTTCCCGGTCGCGGCCGCTGCGGTGCCGCTCGCGGTCTTCTCCCGAGCGAGGACGCTTCGATCCGCGCTCCTCTAGGTCGCGGCCGCCGCCGGCGGTGGAGGAGCGGCGGCGCGAGCTGCGGTCCTTGTCGCCCGCGCCGTTGGTTGACGGAACGGGGGGCTCGACTGCCTTCTCCAGGTAGTCGTACTCGTCGAAGTCCATGGCGGTGAGGGAGTGGATGGTGGAGGAAGGGGAAACCCTAGACGGCGACTCCGCGAGGGGACGAAGGGAAGAAAAGCTACAAAACCCTAGAGATTGGGCCGCTGGTCTTCCACAGATTTTAGAGGTTGTCTCCCTCCTGCACAAGTCAGAACCGATAACGGGCTGCTACAAGATTTATCTCTCGCCGTTTTTCGGCCTCCTGCACGCGTCGGGCAAAAGCTACAACGCCGGCTGGCCGGTCTCCAGGATGGCCGAGCATCTCCAACCGGGAGAGCCCAAATTCGGTTCTCAAATTGTTTACGAACACGTGTTCGTATCTGTTGCGCGGACAGTGAGCTGCCAACCCCCTAAATATGGTGTAGCATTTAAAAAATATATATAATGTAGTAAATTGGGAAAGCCAAAAACATAAATTGGGAAAGGCAAAAACATACTCCCTCCGATCCATATTTAGTGTCGGGAGTTGTACTCAAATTTATACCAGGCTAGTAGTTTCTCTCCGACCAAGCCTGAGAATGGCGCGGGTTGGAATGGGCTTTTCGGTTCGGTTTGTGTTGTGGCCTCAACTGATTCGGGTTGAAACGGTGTCTACGGGTTAGTGGGCTGGACCGGTGTGGCCTTAGTAGGATAGCGGTGTGGCTTGGTCTCAGAAGAAAAAAACTTGAACGGGCTGAACCCGCGTTTGGACCCGCACCAGCCATTCGGGACCACGACTTTTGCTCCAGCCTCAATTCCCTTTCTTCCACGACTTCTTGGTCGCCATGGCGGCCACCTAAGGCTCACAGCACCTGTACCGCCGCCGTCGACCTGCAGCACCGCCCAGCGTCAGCGCAGGGCAGGGGAGCTGATGTTGTAGCAGGCGACGGCGCAGGTCCGCCACAGCCTCCCGTTCCCAAGCTCATGGGCGACGCCATCCGTGCCCAATCTCCCATGGACGCGAGGGCACCCGAAGCATTCCTAGCCAAAGCCAACAAGCCGCACCACCGACGTCTCGCTCGACAAGATCGACATCGTCGACGACTGCGTGTGCCACGCCGTGAGGAACCTCGGAGCCTCACCGGTGCGCATCTATGGCAAAAGGAAGAGGAGGCGGAGCTGGTGTCGTCGGCGACCATGACGCCGCCCAAGAACATGCTCCTCCTCATGCGCTGCCGCTCGGCGCCGCAGAACCGATGTTCCCCGCTCACCGCCCGGCTCGCCGCCGCGGCCTCCACGCCGTCGCCGGTCCAGAAGACAGTCGATTTCGCGGTAGAGATCGCCTCGACGGCGTCGGCTCGGACTTCTACCTCCCCGCGCAAGCCGGAGACGGCGTCAGCTCGAGCGTCTACCTCCTCTTCGGTCTTTTACCCATCTCTGTCTCCCTCGACTTCATCTCACCATCTCCGTGCACGCCCCATGTAGTCTAAGGGTGGGAAACTTGCGCCGCCTCCATGAACGAGCTCGCCGAGCAGCCTATCCCCGGCAGCGTCTGCCGTTCGGACGACGGCTCCATGTCGTGTTCAGCTCTGGCGCTGACCTCTCCGGCTCTTTCAGATCAGCAGTGGTCGTGAGCTGCTCCTGGGCGCCGGCGTGCTGCGTCCCGGCGCCGCCCGGATTTGCTGCTCCTGGGAGACCTTCCTAATGATCTCGCGCCTGCGCAGATCGCCGTCTCCGGGCGGCGAGACAAGCTGGCGGCGCTGCTCGAGCTCGCCGCGGCGGATGTTGTCGGCGGGGTGAAGGAGGCGCTTGCAGGAGCGATCGAGGAGCTGGCCGATGAGGTCGGGCTCTGGTATGGCGAACCAAGGCGTACGAGCCGCGCACGCTGCTCATGGTGGCCGCCACGTACGATAGTGTGTGGGTGGTCTCGCTGCTGCTCGACCCCATCGGCGGCAGCTATGCACAAACCACGGGATGAACCTATGGGTTCAATCCACAATTTCCGCACGGTGCGGTACGGGTGCATTCAGAAATTTCGCGTGGTGTGGTGCGGTGTGGGTATACAAAGTTAATTTCTGGGGTGGGCCGGATTGGTGTATTAAGGTAATAGTACTCGGTGTGGGGTGTGTTAGGTGCGGGATTCGCCCCATTCTCAGGCGGATCTCCAACACTTTTTGTAGACCGGAGGTAGTACAAAGCATGTGCATCCATCATACAAATAGTTTGAAGTCATAAAATAAATAGTTCAAATCATCTTACAATAATTAATAGTAGCTAAACAAATATAAATAGTTTGAATTTACAAATAAAATAGTGCAAATTATTCGGAAAGCATATTCGAAATTGAAATTCACTGACTTTCAATGTGGATGTACATATGGACCTGTGCAAATTATTAAGGCATGTGTCAATAATTAATAGCCGAGCTGTATGTCGGGAGGCGAATGCCGAGGACTTGGCTACTTACGCTAGAGGTTTGGGGCGGTGGTGGGTACACGATGGGAGCGGCGGCAGAGGAGGAGGTGCGGCGACAGAGAGGAGATGAGAGGAGGAGGAGGAGGAGGAGAGAGTAGCAGGAGTTTCGGTCCAATTTAGGGTGAAATGGGGTGGGTCCATGTTGCTAGGTCCGACGTGGGGGACACGTCCGCGCGGCCCCAAACCCTCTGAAAGGACAAGGATGTCGCCTAGAGGGGGGTGAATAGGCGATTAAAACTTTTCCGGTTTAGGCTTGATAAATGCGGAATAAAACTAGGTGTTTTAATTTAACAAGCACACAACTTAAAGTTCAAAAAAAAAAACAAGCACACAACCTAAATAAACTAGGCTTACCTATGTGCACCAACAACTTATGCTAAGCAAGACAAGTAACAAGGTGATTGCTTTTTCTATTTGTCTTCAAGGTCCTGTTTGTAAAATCTTGGACCTATTTGTTATTTCTTGTTCCTGCAGCATGTTTCTAGTGATACGAGTTACCAAACAGCGTCTCTGCTCAACATGGCTCTAGTCATACGAGCTACCAAACACCTAGCAATATCTCAACACAACCTGTATACGGTCAGCTTGTATCAAGTGGGAATCTCATGCCAAGGTGATACGGGCTACCAAACACACCCTAAAATGGCAGGAGCAACTGGAAGCATCAATCAAGCCACTGAAGAAAAAGAGAAGAAGTTGAATTCAAAAAGCATAGGAGGAGAAGCTATTCTTCCTCAGAATCTGATAGTGAATCCGAGAGCGACAGTGAAAGGAAACACAGAAAAAGGAAGGACCGTAAAAGGCACAGGAAGCATGGCCATTCCGACTCCGATGGTGCCAGGAGGCGCAAGTGCAGGTTGAATAGGAAGAGCTCATACTCAAGTGATGATGGTGATGGGTACGAGAGTGGACCTGAGGAAGAACACCGCAGGAAGAAGCACTCACACAAGAGAAAGCATGACTCTGATGCTTCAGACTAGAGCTGCAACGATGAAGAGCGTATGTCAAACAAGACGGGACCACCATTCCAGGAGCCGCAAGCGCCGCCACAGGTCATGGGACGATGACTCCGAGGAGAAGAGCAGGTCGAGTCAGAGGAAGTGTCACGGGTCAAGAACGAGGACACACCTTCTGATTCCGACAACCATAAGCGCCACAGGAGCCACTCAATGGGAGAGTCCTCGGATGGTGGAGCAGGTGCTGGTGAACGAACAAGATGAAAAATGGCAAAGGGCTATCTCACAAAATCTGACACCACCACCGGCAGTCATGATGATCATCACCGTAGCAACTTTGTTGGAGGATAGGATGACATGAAGCGTCAAGAGAGTTAACCCCAGTCGTGAGAGATAAAAGTGCCCCAGGAATCAGTTGGCTGGTGGCTTATAGGCGTGCGAGATAAAAGTGATTTGCCTTTCATAATGTAACCATCTCGGCTTAGTTGGTACTGATGCATCTGGCGACATTAGATGTTTATTTCCAGTCATTTGCTTTGTTGTGATATATTTGCTTGTTTTGATGTTTAAACATATCGGTTTGATAGGATGCACCATCTCGTTTGTTGAACCTTGGTATCATATTTAGCAGGATTATTTTTTTATTTTTTTGCTTTATTAGATATTAGTGGCCATGTGCTAGATATTTGAGATTTTTGTACGGATGTATGCTTAACTTATTTTTTTAACAAACATAAGAGTGTCCCACCCACATTTCTTTGCATACCGTGTTCGGTGCCAGCAAGAAAAAAATCTGATGGATCGAGAAAATGGTGGTAGGTAGTTGTCTAGCCCGCCCATCAATGAGACAAAAGGGAAATGGGCTTGGCGGGTTGCAACTAAAACAGAAAGGTTTTAAACTTAACACTGTTTGGAATTAATAAAGGATTAAACAAGCTTTAAAAATTCTTATAGTTCTAAGTGGAGTTGTGTTTAATTTTAATTGTTATGGATTACCCAAAAAAATATTGCATACACTAAATTAAGATAATTGTTTGATCGATATGTGTATGTCCGACTTTGTTTTTATTTTCCGTGGCAACACACGGTATATACTTTGCCACGATTAATATGGAACCATTATAATATTTTTAGTATGCCCCCGTTTCAAGGGCATCTCTACTACTCCCCCCGTCCAAAAATAAGTGTCTCAAGTTTGTCTCAAAAGTGGATGTATCTATACATGAAACATGTCTAGATATAAAAATGAGAAGAATGAGCTAGGCATTGGCCATGCTAGACTTGAGAAGGAAAACAAGAGACCTGAAGAGGAACTCAAAACCCTGAAAGAGTCTTTTGCCAAACTTGAGAAGTCTCATGATCAATTTCTAGGTCAACAAGGAAAAGAAGCTATTCATCCACATCAAATGAAAGTGTTGCTAAATCTATTATTTGTTGTGAGCATGCTAATCTTGGTGAAGAGAATGCTAGGTTGAAAACTCAACTTGAGAAGGGCATTATGACTTGTGCCCAAGGAGAAATGAATCCCAATGATCTTTTGAGCAATCAAAAGGATCAAATTGGTAAAGAAGGACTTGGTTTCTCTACAAAGTCAAAGAAGAAAAACAAGAAGAAGAAGAAGCCTACTCCCTCTTCCAAAGATATTATCTTTGTGAAGGAGGGGAGATGGCTAAAGAAAAGGAGACCAACACCATTGTGGGTGGTGAGGCCACAAGGGGCCTCCCCACTCATAATGACTTTGCCGGCAAATATAACCCCTCTTATGTTCTTATGAAATCTAGAGATGGTCATGTTTATGCTAAATATGTTGATACTTCTTATGGTGATAATTATCATTGGGCTATTTGGGTTCCAAAGACCCTTGTGACTAACAAGAAAGGACCCATCCAAAAATGGGTACCCAAGTCAAAGACTTGATTCTTTGTAGGGTGTGGCGTCCGGTGCGGGTCGATGGACAGTGGATAGTGGCGCATCCCAACATATGACCGGACGCATTGACTTGGTGGAAGATATTGAAACTCCTCTACCTCAATTCTACCGAGTCAAAGTAGGTGACAACCGTGAGCTTAAGTTATTGGGATGAGGCAAGGTGGTCTTTGCGAGAGAAATCTCTATCAAGAACGTCCTCATTGTTGAGTCCCTTTGCTACAACTTACTCTCCGTCTATCAACTTACTAAAGGTGGTTATGGGTGCTACTTTGATGACGAGAGTGTGATCATCACCGTGAAGGGATCTCTTAAAGTAGTCTTTGTTGGACATGTTAAGTGCGACATGTATGTGCTTGATTTCTCGAAAGAAATCATGTCGGCCACGACTTGTCTAATGGCTAAAGTTGATGTGGGTTGGCTTTGGCATCGTCGACTAGCCGACCCCAATATGAGAACACTCCATGATCTTCAAAGTGGTGATCACATTCTTGGACTAACCGATATTAAGTTTTCCGAAGATCGTGTGTGTAGATCATGCGTTCTAGGAAAACAACATGGAGAAGCTCATCCATCAAAGACAAAGATTACCAGCAACAAGATTCTTGAGCTCATTCACTTGGACCTCTTTGGTCCATTATCCTATGATAGTCTTGGTGGGAAGAGGTATTGCTTGGTGATTGTCGATGACTATTCAAGATACACATGGGTTTATTTCTTCAAGAAGAAGAGTGAGACTCAACAAAGAGTCGGGCAAGTTGACCCTAATGTTGTAGGTGATGTGCCCATGGAGCTTGCGCTAAGGAGGATGGCAATTGGGGACATTCATCCTATTGAAGAGGAACCTCCTCAAGATCCTCCTCAAATTGTGCCATCATCAACTCAAGATCCTCCAGGTAACCAAGAACAAATTCCGAGCCCTCAATCCAATGAGCAAAGTCAAGAACAAGATCAACCTAGTGGTTCCTCTTCACAACTTGATGTTCAAGACCAAGCTCAAGACGGTGCACAAGATCATGTACAAGATAATGATCGAGAACAAGATCAAGGTGGTGTTCAACATCAAGATCAAGTTCAAGATCAAGATGATGCACATGACTCCAATGATGAAGGAAATGATCAAACTATCTCACAAGAAACTTCAGAGGAGATCAAGTTAAGAAGAGCAATGAGAAGAGAGCGAGACCTAGTCCTCAAAGATCATACTTTGGACAAGGTCCTTGGAGATGTTAAAAGCAAGGTCGTCACAAGAAAGCAATTTGCAAGCTTTAGCTCCAACCATGCTTTTGTGCCCTTCATCGAGCCCAAGAAAGTATATGAAGCGCGTGAAGACCATGATTGGATTGATGCCATGCATGAAGAACTCAACAACTTCAAGCGCAACAAGGTGTGGAAGTTGGTGCCAAGGCATAATGGGTGCAAGAACGTCATCGGCACCAAGTGGGTTTTCAAGAACAAGCAAGATTCAAATGGCATTGTCATTCGAAACAAGGCAAAATTGGTGGCACAAGGATACTCCCAAGTCGAAGGTGTTGATTTCGGTGAAACCTATGCCCCCGTTGCTTGCCTTGAATCTATTCGCATCTTGCTTGCATATGCATCTCATCATAACTTTAAACTACAACAAATGGATGTCAAAAGTGCCTTTCTTAATGGTCCCATTAATGAGTTGGTATATGTTAAGCAACCTCCCGGTTTTGAGGATCCCAACCATCCGGACCATGTCTACAAGCTCGACAAGGCACTCTATGGCCTTAAGCAAGCCCCATGTGCGTGGTATGAGCACCTTCGTGAGTTTCTAGTGGACCGTGGATTCCAAGTTGGGGTAATCGATCCCACCCTTTTCACCATGGTGGATGGAAACCTTTTCATATGTCAACTCTATGTGGATGATATCATTTTTGGTTCTATTAACAATGCTTTCAATGCAAGCTTATGACTAGCAAGTTTGAGATGTCCATGATGGGGGAGTTGGAGTACTTCCTAGGTTTTGAAGTGAAGCAATATAGGGAAGGTACCTTCATCAACCAAGCCAAGTACACCCAAGACATGCTCAAAAGGTTCAAGATGGCGGATGCCAAACCTTACAAGACACCCATGTCCACCTCCAAAGACCTCCACACCGACACCGAGGGTAACTATGTCGATCAAAAACTCTATCGCTTTATGATTGGTTCTTTGCTCTATCTTTGTGCATGTAAACCGGATATTATGTTTAGTGTGGGTAAGTGTGCAAGGTATCAAGCGGCTCCCAAGGAGAGCCACTTCATGGCGGTTAAGCGCATCTTTCGATATTTGCTTCATACCCCAAACTTTGGTCTTTGGTATCCCAAGGGTTCAAGCATTCATCTCATGGGGTACTCGGATGCGGATTATGCCGGAGAGAAGAAGGATAGGAAGTCTACATCCGGGGGTTGTCAATTTCTTGGCCGCTCCTTGGTGTGTTGGTCTTCCAAGAAGCAAAATTGTGTTGCTCTCTCCACCACCGAAGCCGAGTACATCTCTGCCGCGAGTTGTTGTGCTCAACTCCTTTGGATGGTGCAAACTATGAAGGATTATGGTGTCAACTTCACCAAGGTGCCTCTCCTTTGCGACAATGAGAGTGCTATCAAGATTGCCCCCAACCCCATGCAACATGCCAAGATGAAGCATATTGAAGTTCGTCATCATTTCATCTGGGAGCACGTGGAGAGGGGCAACATTGATCTCTCCTTTGTAGGAACCAAGGATCAACTCGCGAACATCTTCACCAAGGCCCTTGATGAACCAAGATTTCGAGAGTTCAGGAATGAACTAAAATGTCATTGATGCGAGCAACTTTGCTTGACCGCCTTGCACAAGTACCCATAGTAGTCATCGTAACTAGTTTGGATGCATGCATGGACATAGGGGGAGTGTAGCTCAATTCATGAGTTAACACTACTCTTATTATGCGCACCTAGACAATTCGTGCTTCATTTGGTCACTCCGGTGACAAATTGCGCTTAAACGATGAGTATCGGCCTTGAACCCAAGATATATCTTCGCGGTTTCGGGTTGATAATTGCTCATACATGGTGGCCTAGGCCACCGCCCTCCTCTCTTTGAGGAGTTGGATTTATTTGGTTTTATTTGGGTTTTTAGACCTCTTTGTCTTTTGTAGAGAGCATCCAAGTTTGAAATTTCACTTTTGCTTCTTGCAAACACGGACTGTCTCTCCTCCTCCAGTTACAAACTCTATCCTAAGCCAAAACTCTTATCCCATACGACATCTCTTTCCAAAATTGCAAAATCTTCATGACCATCCCGTTGGCAAGGTTTGATTCAGGCGCCCGGTACTACCGGTGTTTGCAGGCGGTACTACCGCTGCCTGGAAGATCTTTGCTCCCATGCGCAGTACTACTCCTCCAAATACCATAGTCACCAGGTATCGGTACTACCGGCAGATCTAAGCTGTACTACCGCTCTGGCTGAGTCTGCTCATGCACCTCCCAGATGCAGAACTACCTCTAGACCTACCGATAGCACCAGTAGCGGTACTACCGCTAGTACCTCGGTACAACCGCCAGGAGAACGTAGTTCCCAAGCGCGGTACTTCTGGGTTACTACCGATAGTACCAGCGGGCGGTACTACCGCTGGGCCAGCAGTACTACCGCTGAGGGTTTTAATCGTGGGGTTAAGTGGGGCGTGGGGGGTAGTTTTCCCCACTCTACCTCCCCACACCCGACCCCCATAGTTGGTCTTCTCTCACCCGCCGCCGCGGTCGCCCATTGCCGCCGGGAGAGCCTCTCCCCGGCCAAGACAGCCACTCTCTGGCAGTGGGAGTGCTCGAGGACCATCTCCTGCCTCCTCTCCTTCACCATGAGTTCTGGTAGCTCTCCTCTCTCTCTCAACCTAGTAGATTCGTTGAGATGCGATTGGGATAGTTTCTTTGTAACTCTTGTGGTAGAAGTTGTAGGGAATAGTTGGTACTCTGTTTAGAATCACTCTTGCAAAATTTGGTTGGAAGAATCCATAGATCGAGGAAGTACCGTGACTCAAACCGCCAGATCTGGAGGCAGCGGTACTACCGCCAGAACCAGGCGGTACTCCCGTCCACCGGTACTACCAGTTTGAGCTGCGGTACTACCGGTACCTGGGATTTTTGCAGAAACTGTGCAACTTTGATTCTTCTCGCTTTGGTCATGTTTCATTTTGCAATACTTATCTCCCGTGTAATCTCTCTCTGTTGTCTTAGGACCTAGCAAGGGATGTGGGGGTAGCTCATCTCGTGCTCCCAAAGAGAGCTCGCAAGGACAAGGAAATCGATGATGAACCAGAAATCTTGCCAGAGAAGACCACTCGCCGTCAGAAGTCACAACAGCTCAAGGCTGCAGCAGCCAAAACACGTCCGATCATGAAGATGTCACAAGCAGAGTTCATACAGGAAAGAAGGGTAAACCCCTATGATCAAGACAAAGATCCCAAGTATACCAACCGGTTCTTTCACACTCAGTTTCAAGAGAAGACTTTCAAGGAAGTGCTCCCCCGCTTCAAGACCAAGGTTGTGAAGCAGTTCTGCATCAACACCAACTACATGAGGGACATCCTTGCCTATTTTGCTGAGGCTCTAGAGATTTGTGATGAGTTTGGGATCACCGACTACATTAGGTTGGATGAACCATACAGTGAGCCACTTGTGCATCAGTTGTTTGCCACCGTTCACTTTCACACATCTGACAGAGCTATCACTTGGATGACCAAGGATAAGGTATTGACTGCTTCGTGGAGTGACTTTGCTACTCTGCTTCACCTCGCTGATAGCACGGGAGAGCCTCTTCCCGGCCAAGACAGCCACTCTCTGGTTGTGGGAGTGCTCGAGGACCATCTCCTGCCTCCTCTCCTTCACCATGAGTTCCGGTAGCTCTCCTCTCTCTCTCTCAACCTAGTAGATTCGTTGAGATGCGATTGGTATAGTTTCTTTGTAACTCTTGTGGTAGAAGTTGTAGGGAATAGTTGGTACTCTGTTTAGAATCACTCTTGCAAAATTTGGTTGGAAGAATCCATAGATCGAGGAAGTACCGTGACTCAAACCGCCAGATCTGGAGGCAGCGGTACTACCGCCAGAACCAGGCGGTACTCCCGGTCCACCGGTACTACCGGTTTGAGCTGCGGTACTACCGGTACCTGGATTTTTGCAGAAACTGTGCAACTTTGATTCTTCTCGCTTTGGTCATGTTTCATTTTGCAATACTTATCTCCCGTGCTATCTCTCTGTTGTCTTAGGACCTAGCAAGGGACGTGGGGGTAGCTCATCTCGTGCTCCCAAGAGAGCTCGCAAGGACAAGGAAATCGATGATGAACCAGAAATCTTGCCAGAGAAGACCACTCGCCGTCAGAAGTCACAACAGCTCAAGGCTGCAGCAGCCAAAACACGTCCGATCATGAAGATGTCACAAGCAGAGTTCATACAGGAAAGAAGGTCAAACCCCTATGATCAAGACAAAGATCCCAAGTATACCAACCGGTTCTTTCACACTCAGTTTCAAGAGAAGACTTTCAAGGAAGTGCTCCCCCGCTACATGAGGGACAACCTTGCCTTGTTTGCCGAGGCTCTAGAGATTTGTGATGAGTTTGGGATCACCGACTACATTGGGTTGGATGAACCATACAGTGAGCCACTTGTGCATCAGTTGTTTGCCACAGTTCACTTTCACACATCTGACAGAGCTATCACTTGGATGACCAAGGATAAGGTATTGAATGCTTCGTGGAGTGACTTTGCTACTCTGCTTCACCTCGCTGATTATGGTGAGATGTTGTCTTCTGATGATGACGCTCAAGTGTTTCGTATCTCCTATATGAACAAGCCAATGAAACCCTCAGTTCTGTTTGATTTATACATCCAAGGCCGTGCAGTTTGTGGGGAATCCAACCACCTGCTACAAAAGTGGGACATCATGCATCGCATCTTTCGCAACAGCGTTGCTCCCCGTGTTGGAAACTTTGACCAAGTGCATGAACGCCTCATTGATATCTTGTACACCTCCACTCAGATGGCTGGGAAAGGCAAGAGGCTTGATGTGATGGACATCATTTGGAATGAAGTGTATGAAGTTATTATGAAGAGGCGGGTTCCCATCTTTGGTTCCCTGTTCATGAAGCTTATCGTTGCTTCTTGGGTTAAGAAGGGATATCCTTTGGAGGGTTTGGATAATGAGGAGGAGCTCATCCCTCATGATGTCATGGAGCTTAAGAAGAAAGAAGCATGCTAAGCCTATCATTCCCCATGATGAGGCATACAACACTGATGATGAAGATAATGACCCCGAGTTTGAGCTGCCTGCTGTAACACCCCGACCCACCCCCGGGTCGGGCCTGTCACCCCTGGCAGCTCTCTAGGATCTCTAGACTGGCCCCACAGATCAACACTAGTCTTTTCTGCGCACTTTGTCCTCACTCGTGCGCACCCGGGAACGAGTTCCCGGTCGGTCACCCATCCTTGGAATGCTCCAGGCCAAGCACGCTTAACCTCGGAGTTCTTTCCAGATGAGCTTCCGGAAAAGAAGTTGCAACTTGTTGACATGAGTATCCTATCAATCCTATTGAGCCCTGAGCCAGGATCTCACATCCTTCCCCCCTTAGAAGACCGACGCCCTCGTCGGTCAGCCCCCAGTCCAGGAACTTCCCCTCTTGGTACACGTCTGTGCGCCCAGTGCCGGCACATGCTCCACATGTCCGCGCCCCTGACCCGCACACGCCTGTGTTGCCGCGAGGGTCGGCTCTGATACCAAATGTAACACCCCGGCCTACCCCCGGGCCGGGCCTGTCACCCCTGGCAGCTCTCTAGAATCTCTAGACTGGCCCCACAGATCAACACTAGTCTTTTCTACGCACTTTGTCCTCACTCGTGCACACCCGGGAACGAGTTCCCGGTCGGTCACCCATCCTTGGAGTGCTCCAGGCCAAGCACGCTTAATCTCGGAGTTCTTTCCAGATGAGCTTCCAAAAAAGAAATTGCAACTTGTTGACATGAGTATCCTATCAATCCTATTGAGCCCTGAGCCAGGATCTCACACCTGCTAAGAAGAAGGAGAAGGGTTTCAAGAAGTGGCTTGCCAATGCCATGCACTCTATTTTCCGTCATCAAGATGATGCCAACCATAGGGCTTGGAAGGAGCATGAAAGAGCCAAGATGGAATGTTGACGCACTCGTGACCGTTTTGCGGAGTTGGGTGCAAAGGTAGTTGTGGGTTTCGAGGAAAACATCACCACTTACTCTAAGTGGATTGGCAACAAGGATTACAACATGTGGGCGGATCCCGATCTTGATGATGATGCTTCCACCTCTCATCCCACTGAGCCTTGGGTCCGTGAAGGCGAAGACCATAATAAAGAACAGAGTGATGCTGAGGACGATGACAGCGAAGAAGAGGATGATGCTATCGAGCAAGATGATGATGACGAGGAGGATGAGTGACCTCCACGTGGGACGTTAGCATTGCCTCTCCCTTTTTGGTGTCTTGATGCCAAAAGGGGAGAGAGTTCTATAAGGTTATCCGGGGATTTGCATGGGGTGAAGCACAAAACTTGCTTTTATTTGATCTTATTCTTGCGCTTCACATTTCAAACTTGGTTTAGGTGAACTTTCTATGCATGGTGTAAGACATGTGAATCTCGTTATCTCTATTTGAACCTTGTGTTGTAATAACTCTTAGCTTATGTCTTATCATGTTTGTGCAAGTTTTTATGCCGTCTTGTTTATCTCTTTAAACTTGCTGGGTTTACAAAATCTAGGGGGAGTGTTGATCCTAACTAGTATGCATTCTTGCATTCAAAGACAAACTTATTGGATGCATATGGTTAGGGGGAGCCCGTCTATATTTTGCAAATCCTTTGTGGGTGTATTGTCATCAATCTCCAAAAAGGGGGAGATTGAAAGGGCATTCTATGCCTCTAATCCGTTTTGGAGATAATGACAACACATCCATAGGACTAATCATGTTTCTAAGTGTCAACATGTATTCAATTAACAACACGCCAAGTCCGAAGATGGAAGAGAGAAAGGGGCTCGAAAAATGGACAAAGAAGGAAATCTTGGCCGGCGGTAGTACCGTTGGTATCTGGCGGTAGTACCGCTCCTCCTGGAGCTGTACTACCACAGCATACTGGTACCCAGCTTCCGGCAGTAGTACCGCGGTTAGTACCATGCCTTTCAGGTAGCGGTACTACCGCTGGAAGTACCGGCAACCTCGATTCCTCTATGTTATCGCTACGTACTTACGGAGTAGCTCCCACTTACTACCGTTGGTTCACTTCGAATTAATTCAACGAAGCCAACGGTAGTACCGGAGCGAATTCCCGGTAGTACCGCTGCCTGGCAGCAACGGTTGCGCAACGCGCTACCGCTGCAGCTGGGAGCTAGTACTACCTAGTACCCCTGTGATCCCAGGGAGCGGTAGTACCGCTGTGCACATTTCTGTGCATAACGGTTGGATTTTCGGGGGCCCTATAAAAGAAGTGATTCTTCCCGAAATAGAAGCAGTGGCTTACACTCTCTCTCCTCCATTAATTGCTGAGCTCCAAACTCCTAGATCTCCCACTCCAACCACCCAAACGATTTGATACTTTGAGGAGTGAAGGAGGAGGTCTAGATCTACAACTCCACCGAAGGAATTTCAAATTCGCCAATTCCTCTTTGTGATTCGTGTTCCTCCTTGGGTTGCTTGTAACCCTAGGAGAGCTTTGTGGGTGTCGGAGTCTCAATTTGTTGCGAGAAGCTCCGGGACATTGTTGGGAGGCTCCAACTCATTGTGGAGTTCCTCGACCTTTGTGTATCGGCTTGGTCAACGCCTTCAAGGTGACCTCATAGTGGATGGGCCAAACCCCACGGGTAAAGCTCACGGAGAATAGAGTGAGCACATCCGTGCTATTGGAGTGCCTAGGTGGCTCCACACTCCTCCAACGTAGAAGTACTTCCCTTGGGAAGGAACTACGGGAATCATCTTCGTGTCTCCACTTTGCGGTTATTTCTATCCTTTACTTATCGCTTCCGCTACGTTATTTACCTTCTTGTATCGCATAGGTTGCTATCATCTAGTGCAACGTTATTTACCTTCTTGTATCGCATAGGTTGCTATCATCTAGTGCACATCTAGTAAACCTTGTTATACATTGTCTAACCCTTTATTAAAAGAAAAAGAATTAAAAATTTGGTAGTCGCCTAATCACCCCCCTCTAGTCGACATATCGATCTTTCACATGTCATTTATTACTCACGTGGGTTAGTTTCTGTATGTCATTTATTGATGGATGACGTCACCACGTGGTTGTCCGGCACGCCCCTCCTGATGAAGGTAGCAATAAGCTGGATGCCACCGACCTCCAGCCCAACGGTCTTCAGTAGACCAGCCACCTTCACCATCAGCGGCTCCGTCTCCACGATCTCCGCAGCAGTCAACTTGTGCTTCCAGGTGCGGGACTTCGTCAGAGTGGTATCCGCAACAAAATCAGGGAGCCCCTCTTGCTGGGTCCTGACATAGAACCATTTTTTCCTCCAGTTCTGCGCGGAGTCGACATGCTTCAGGTCGAAGTAGTCGACCTCGCCGCGGGACTGGATGTTCACGCCTCCAACAGGGTACACGCCGCCCGACCCGGCGTTCCGCCGCACAACGAATATCCTCTTCCACAAACCCCAGTGCGGGTGCACCCCCAAGAAACACTCGCACAGCACGACGAAGCAGGTGATATGCAAAATGGAGTTCAGGGTGAATTCATGCATCTGCACCCCGTATGCATACATCAACCCCCTAAAGAAATCATGAACAGGGAAGGAAAATCCCATGCTCACAAAATCAGTAAAGCAAACCCGCTCCCCCTTTTTGGGTCGAGGGATAACCTCATCTCCAGGCGCGCGCGTCGGCAACAGCTCGGTGGCGGGAAGCCATCTATCCCGCCGGTAATTCTCTAAATGTGTCTCCTTGATGGTGGACCTTGTCCACCCGCCAGGAGCCTTCTTCAGCGTGGCGGCGGCGGCGCCCGCAGCAACGGTGCCATCGGTGGTGGAGCTTGTGCCGGCGTTGCTACTGGCCACATCCTTCCCCCTCTTCCCGGCCATGACGAACACTTTGGGTTTGTGGAGACAGAGGACGAGGAAGAAGAAGACACAAAGGCAGCGGCGGCGGGGGGAAATGGAAGTAAAAATAATTACCCCACCGCTCCTATTTATGCAAACTGGCGGCCGATCTCAACCATCATTTCCACATCGTGCGCCACGGCGCACATCCTGCCCTACACGTGGCGCTCCTGGAGAGTAACCGTCGCAGGCCACGCCGCCCACTTCGCACGGGAAACGAGGAGGCCATCATCACACCCCAAATTTTTTGGATCGTGCGGTCAAATCAAGTCAAGACGACGCTCCGCATGGTCAACACTGACAACCGGGACCACAGTGTCATGTCCCATCGGTTGCCAGACGGCACAGACAAGCAAAAACGTCATCACTGACATCAGCAAACTGCGGTGCAGCTTAAAATGTACTCGAGTCCCTATATGTGTCGACTCTAAGGAAAAGCACCCCATTCAAACAGAAGGTCATTCAAATGCTTCGAGTTCAAAGCATTCAACTCCCATCGGGAGCGTATCAAAAAAATTGTCGACTTTGGAAAGTTACAAAGATTTGAGATTATCCTCAACTCCAAGCAATTAAGCATAATCTCGGGGGCTACTCCCATCGGGAGCGCTGTCGCGCACCCAATAAAATACAGGCAAAGACGTCAAGCTATAAAACAGGCAGTCGAAGCTTACTCGACTCCGCTACTTAGCTCCATGCAAAATTCACGACTACCACAGTCATAATCTTCCCGATTTGCGTCCGCCGCATATAACCCTCGGATGTTGCACACATGGTGCAAAGGTAAGACCCGCCGATCCGTCAAGCCGGCCGGGGCCCGCACCTACTGCGTTTGCCCTGAAAGTTTCCATGTCAGCAGACATGAAGAAAATCCTAACGGACGCGTTGGGTACCCGCATGATCATGCTGCAGACCGACTCCTGTAAGACCTCCGCGGCTTGAGTCGAACCTGACCAGCTCTTTCCGGGTTCGAGTCTGGGGACTCGAACTTGAAGTAGGCTAGTAAAGTTTTGCCCAAGCGCAGTTAACTGGTCCCGATCCGTCGAGTGTACCAGGCCTACTATGCTACCATCCCTAAGACCTGTCAGATGGACAACAAAATATACGCAAAGCACCAGTCGATGTATTACCGACTCTACGATCACAATCGATACAATATCGACTCAAAGATACACATCAAAATGAGCAAAGTACTAGTTGATGCATTACCGACCTAAAGATTCATGGCAAAGCAAGTAAATTATGACGTGCACCCGCAGAGGAGTCCCTGCCCGATTATTCGAGTCGACCAAGCACTGGGGGGCTACTGATGTGGGCCTACCCTTCGGGTGCCCCGCCTTGAGGATACCTGGTGCACGGATAAGCTAAGCCCCAACACCTGGCCCGTCAGCAAACCACAGCTAAGGCCCACGAAGGGGGCCTAAGAAGGCGAAGTATGCTCCAAGGCAAGCGAAGCTTAAGTCGGTAGAGACCTACCTTACCTGTAAACCTAATCAGATGCGAACTCCCGAGACCCAGCCTCCTATATAAAGGCTGGGAGGGCCGCCAATCTAGGTTACGCAATACTCGTACCACCAAAACCCTAGCGAGATTGACATCTCGCCGGGACGCCATTGTAGCTCCTTTGTACACCTCATACATCAATAACCACACAAGCAGGAAGTAGGGTGTTACCCTCCGGGGGCCTGAATCTGGGTAAATCCTTGCTTGTCAGCCGACGATACTACCAGCGCTACCAAATCTCTCCCCCTAATCTCAACCCTAGGTACCGAACCATGGGATTTGTCGTGGTACCCCCACGTCAGTATTATACGGTGTGCATACGCCCGGGATACTGCATCAGGTGCGTTGGTTTAGTGTGAAGGCAATGGTGAGATATGGGGTGGGGGCGTCGCCGGGTTCTCCTTCACATTTTTGCATTTTCAGTACTCTAACCTCCTATCTACATTAGTGATCTTACCTCTCACCACTGCACTTGACCATGATAAGCGGCTAGCAGGACAACGGCGCGGCGTCACGGCGACGACGGTCCGGACCAAGGTCACTGTAAGAGCTTCGCCGGAGGTTGTGGTGATGTCTATTAACCGCTGACAGTTGAGTTCATGGTGGTAAACAGGTGCGACGGAGGTTGAAGAACGTAGGGTACAATAGTGCAGTCTAACCACGTACAAGTTCAGTACAAGATCTACTCATATATGTCTACCGAAATAGAAAAGTTACAACACGAAAGTTGTGAGAAACGTCGAGATGAACGTGCTCGTCAAAGGATTTTCCAAAACTTCAATCGAGTAGACGAATTTGACAAAATTCGTCTAAATATGTTCCGAACGTCAATTCGAAATTGACAAGTTATGCTTGATGAAACTTAGAACCGAGTACGGAAATGGAACCTACTCATCAACGCACACATATTTCGTGTAAACATTTTTTTTCAATCGAAGTGTATTTGTATAGATTCGAGAGCAAGTGAAAATGAAAAGGAAAAGGGGAAAAACATACTGGCTGTGTGGTCGTACTGGTGGTGCGGCAGTGCCGACGAGGAGGAACGGAGGGAGCCTGCTGCCTGCCGTACGCCGGTGCTGCCTTGCCGCCGGGCAGCTATGCTGTCGTACTGGGCTGCTACCTGCGGTACGCTTCACGACCACGAAGGGTGCTGCTTGCTGTAGGCTGGTGCGCGTACTCGCCGCCGGCCGGGCAGCTGAGTGCCGTCGTCCTCCCGGCCGGCTCCGCTGTAGCCTGCCATGAGAATAAGGAAGGTGAGCACATCAGAAGGTCTCGTATCCACTCAGACAAAGTTGCGTGAAACAGTGTGCAAAATACACTGCGCAAAGGTGGTTCTGGAAAAACGACCGAATCGGCCGTTCCTTCAGGGCCTGGCCCAAGACCGAATCGGCCGTTCCTTCAGGGTCTGGCCCAAGTGTGTTTTAAGGTGCTGGCCAAAAACACCATGCAATCCGAGCAACCAAACATGCCAAAAGTTGGGCCGAACAGTGAAAAACGAAGGCATGCAGGAAACCAAACACTCCCTTGACTAGCTCCTATATAAAGCTACGAGAGGCTTGTATGGAGGAGGGGCACACAGGCACGCACCAGCAAGAGAAATAACGCGCACGGAAGAAGCGAAACACCGTCAAAACCTACGAAAACCATGCCAGGTCGAGGAGCACTGGAGCCGCAACCAGGTTTCACCAACCAACATGCTTTGTCTAATGGAAAAGGCAATCTCAACATGGTTGCACTCTAGATTGTGCTAGAAGTTACTGTGAATTTTTATGACCATGACAACACACCACATCATAAACATTGGCCAGGTGGAGCATACAACCAAGGCAATGGCACCATCGTTAGTCATGTGGACCATACAACCGTGGTAACATCCGCCTAATCAAACGTCGACGATGTGGAGCATGTGAAAATCATGATGAAAGTGCATAGTTTTTTTTTATCATCCATGACGGGTAATAAAATGATGCTACTCGGGTCGGTCGACATGGGGCAAAGACGTGGGGCAAAGATTGGGTTATGACACGAATAATCGTAATGGCGCCCGGGCGACAGGGAGCCCTTTTTCCAAACTAGCAAACATGCCCGTGAGTTGCAACGGAAGAAAAAACATTACACCTCCTAAACCAATAAACATGCCTCAAAACATCCCTGATACGTCTCAAACGTATCTATAATTTTTGTATGTTCCATGCTTATTATATATCATTGCCACATGCTTTTATAATGTTTTTATATCATTTTGGCACATTTTATGGAACTAACCTATTAACAAGATGCCCAGTGCCAGTTCATGTTTTCTGCTGTCTTTTTGTTTCAGAAAACCTAGTCGGGGAATTTTCTCGGAATCAGCTCATAATTTACGGGAATTATTTTTGCAAAGAAACAAAGACGGAGCCAGGAGGGCGCCTGCAGGGGGCCCCATAGGCCCCAGACGCCCCTAGGCACGGTCCAGGGGTGGACCGCAGATGGGCCCACCTGGGCGACTCCGAGACCCCCTCGAGTTGCGTTTTCGCCTATAAATTGTCTTCCTCTCGAAAACCCTCGGTACCCGATCATATTTTTCAGAAAAGTTCCGAGGCCGCCGCCGTCGCCAACCCTTGATCGCGAGGGTTCTGAAACTCTTCCCGGCAGCCTGCCGGAGGGGGAGATCATCACCGGAGGTATCTACACCACCATGCCTGCCTCTTGAGTGATGCGTGGGTAGTCCACCATGGGACTACAGGTCCATGGCAGTAGCTAGATGATTGTCTCTCTCCCTTGTACTCCATTGTTTAGATCTTATGAGCTGCCTAACATGATTAAGATCATTTATATGTAATGCTTTGTGTTGTGTTTGCGGGGATCCGATGAATTATGGAGTCATGACATTATTATTCAGTTTGTCTATGATATGTTTTATTTATGATCTTGCATGGTCTCCGATGCTTGCGTATGCTTTGGCCGAAGTAATTACTTGTATTAGTAGAGGGAGTATTTATGCTAGATATTGGGTTCATGCCTCTCTTGTCTGAGCTCGAGTTGACGGAAACGATTAAGCCTTGAGATGTGCTGTTGCTACTAGGGGTAAAACATCGGTGTTTATTGCTATATGTTAATAACCATTGCTTACATTTATGCACCATGCTTATTGCAATTATCTGTTGCTTGCAACTTAATACTTTCGGTAGACATGCTGGGTAGCGATCCCGGGGTGGATTATTAGTCATAGATACAGTTGGATAACGGTCTATGTATTTTGCGTAATGCCCATATTAAATGAAACAGTGAACATGTTGTCATGATAGTATTGTTATATGCCCATGCTTTGTCAGGTGCCCCGCTGTAATTTGTTTACCCAACATGTATGTTTTGGAGAGACACCACTAGTGAACCGTGGACCCCGGTCCTATATGTTGCTTACAACCGTTTTCATAACTTTTCCTAGTCATTTGCTCGCTGGTCATTTTTGCTCTCATATTATTCTCCACAATACGCTTAATCCTTTGTGTTCAGCAAGCCGGAGATATTGACACCCTCTCTGTTTCGTTGGGGCAAATTAGTTTGTTCATGTGTGCGCAGGTCCACGTCAACAGTTTTTTGGCGCTACTGTCGTTGACACCAAGCCGAAGCCTTCTCCAAGTTCAACTGGTTCGATAACCTTGGTTTTGTAATCAAGAGAAAATTGCTGCTACGCTACATCTCACCTTCCTCTTGGGGTTCCCAGCGAACGTGCCTTCACACGTCATCAACCCCCTAGTTCCATGTCAAGTATTTTAACACTTCATCCCACGCATGTCGCCCTTATCCTCTTATCGCCGTCGATAGTGTGCACCCGATGACAATTTGTGCGATTGTGGTCAGCCCCATGGAGATGAGATTCACCACCGCACAAACACACATGTCATTGGACCACGCCAATGATTAAATGTTTAAAACATAAAAACTAATCTCGTCGAGCTGGATGTGACTCCAATTAATAAACTGATATGTATCTTCCTTATTAGCTCTTAGGAATTTTGCAGAATTCTCAAATTGACCAATAAACAACAACATATATGTTGAAGCAACATCAGGTGAATCAAAGGATTTATACGCACATGATCAAGCATCCATCATTTGCACTTTTGTACTGTTAATAGCTTAGCATCAGTTGGGACAAGTGTCCGAAATTCTTTCACAGGCTAAACCAAAAGAACCACAAGTCCTTATTAGGAAAGGCAGCTAGGTTTTTTAGTGCAGGAAAGGCACGTAGCTAAGGTCATCGGGTCAGTAAGTGCTCTTTTCTCTCACGTGATGCTGCCCCTGCACCCATACTATAACCGGAAACATCCCTACTAAAGTACTAATCAATCAGGATAGGACAGGTGGATCTTTTTAAGAACGGGAGACCTTTCGATCGACATTGAGTACACTTTTGGCCTGCTGGACCCGGGTCAACCAGCCGTGATCAGGCGAGCCAGTTCGTTAGTGTGAGGGCCGAAGAGAGTTTGGGCTGCCATCGGCTCAGTTGTCCGGATCAACCAACGACAGTCCCATAAAAAATAGCCACGCATCAACGTCGTGTCACCTCCATCCTTATATTCCCCAACATGTAATGAGGATGTGCATAATCATGATCATTTGCCTGTTATACCTGTCACTGATGCTCTACAGATTGCTGAGAATTTACATGATGAAAATAGTCTGAAAAATCAGCTCACAACACAAGAAATAGCAAATTCTAGAAGAGACAAACCTGGCAATGATGAGCCAATCATTGGCGCTGATCCCCATGCGGATTCCCGTCTCCTCTGGATCCCGCGCCAGATTCTCCCGCCTATCAGCCGGCTCGCTGCGAGTCGCCTGCTGCCACGTCGTCGCCTTCGGCCGACAGTGCAGACAGCGATGGGACGGGCTGTCCTGCTCTGTCTCGCGCGTGCGTGCGCCCGCCGTGCCATGCTGGGCCCTCTCGCCCAGGATCTTTTGTGCCTGCACAGCCTGTACCACCTCCTGTGCCTTCTCTACGCACCCGCTCACAAAAAGGTATTCATACCCCAAAATTTACAAGGATGGTACTGTGCGCTATGGTCTGTTTACATCTACAGGAGAACCTACCAATCTCAAAGAAGCTCTTGGTCATGATAGTTGGAAGCAAGCAATGCATGAAGAATATGATACTCTTATGCACAATAAGATGTGGCATCTTGTCCCTCCTAGCTCTAATAAAAATTTGATTAACTGCAAATGGGTATACCGCATCATGAAACGCTCCGATGGTACTATTGATCGATACAAAGCACGACTTGTTGCAAAAGGGTTTAAGCAGAGGTATGGACTTGACTATGAGGATACTTTTAGTCTTGTTGTCAAAATTGCCACCATTCGTCTTGTTTTGGCTATTGTCGGAGACTAGTCCCAGGAACTAGGGGTGTCTCTCAAGTGCCAGGAAACGAGTAAGGGGCTGAACACAACGTCAAACAAGTCCTCAACAACCTCGGCGACGGTGCTCGTCGAGCTCGGTGAGGAACATCACGACAGAAAGGTAACACGAGCCGCTACCCAGGTTCAGGCCCACCGTGAGGTGTAAAAGCCCTACGTCCTGCTAAGATGTATTGCACTGCTTGGAGAGGTTCACAGTACAAGTGTGCTTGCCGAGGGCACTGCTGTGGCTATGGTGGACTATGGTGGAACGAGCTCTGTCTTCTTCTCAGACCTAGCTCCTTGGTTGTGGAATGAGTTGTCGAATGCGGGATCCCCCTCCTAGGTCGTACACTGGCTCCTTATATACTGGGCTTGGTCCTCTTCCCCGAAAACTTCCGGTGGGAAGGGATACCACAACGCCGCCGAATTGGAGCACAGCGCACAGCCGCGGGGGCGTCCATGGACACGGTCCATGGCAGGGAGCACGTCGTCTTGGCAGAAAAAGCCACCGTCCAACCAGGACGGTGGGCTGGCGCTGCAGAGCTTTGGGGCGCGCCCCACAGTGACGTCGCAGTTGGAGCGTAGCGGCGGCCGGCCGCTTTATTCACCAATTTGGCAAGTCTTGGAGTCCGCTTTGCTTGCCGCAGCTCCTTTGACCACTTTATACACGAGAATGGCAACTGCGGCGTCTTTGTCATCATGCGCAGGCGCGCGCATCACTCTGCGGCGGGCGCAGAGCCCATGTGCGCTCTGCAGCGGCCCAGGAGCTTGCTTCCACTTGAAGGAACCCCGCGAGGCCTGAACCCTCGCCGAGGTTCTGTTACCGTTGACCTCTCGCGAGGGAAAACCTCTCGAGGGTGGCGCGGAGACGCGCCAGGGCCTGAAGATCTTCTAGGAGAGGCCTTCCCGAGGTAGAGGTCCCTCTCGAGGCCTCCAGGCCGATCGTTTGGTCCTTAGCAGAAATGCTCAGTCGAGCAAATAAGCCCTCGCGAGGGAAAATGCCTCGCGAGGCTCGCCAGACTGAAGGCCTGGTCCTTAGCAGAAATTCCTGCGGAGCGTTCGAGGGTTGTGGCAGGCCGGCCCATGACACCCTGGTTTTCACTGGGCCGACAGTAGCCCCCGGGCCCGCGATGGGCACGTTGGAGCTCCTCAGGCGGAGGCGAATCGTCGTGGGCCCAAAGAAGCCTGCGAAGCCCGAGACACGTGGAGCGCTGTGGTCGGGCACGATCCCACGATCTCCTCTGAAGTAACGGGCGTGGTGGTGGGTCCCGCCACGTCCCTGTAACGGCTCGATGAGCCGATATAAGGCGAAGAGCTCGGCGCAGGCGGCCTTCACTTCTTTCGTTCCCCTTTCATCTCCTTCCTTCCAGCGCTCAATCCCCAATCTCCTCCTTCGCGACCTTGCTGCAATGGCGCCCAAGAAAGCTACCGCTGCTTCGAAGGGCAAGGCAGTGGCAAAGAGCGGCGCGTCCGCTGAGGCGCAGCGGGACGGCGACTTGAGCCGACTCTGAGCAGCTCCCGCTTCGAGACGGAGGCGCAGCTGGACAAGGTGCGCCACATGGCGGCTTCGAAGACCAACGAGCACGGCGCCACCGTGCTCAAGCGCGCGGGCAACTCCCATGGCAGCTTCTACCCCATCTTCATGCACTCTCTCTTCGCCGGGCTTGTTCCTCCCTTCTCCGATTTCTTCCTGGCGGTCCTGGAGCGCTACCAGATCCAGGTTCTCCATCTCCACCCCAACTCCATCCTCGTCCTCGCCATCTTCGCCTACCTCTGCGAGGCGTACATCGGCATTCCGCCTTCGGTGGACCCTTCCGCAGCTTCTACGCGCTCCGGTTCACGGCGAACAAGGAGCGGTCAGGGTGCGTGTCCTTCCGCATCACCGATGGCATGAAGGGCGTCTACATCCCCATCGCGCGGAACGGCGAGGACATCGTGACCAGCGTGACGAAGAGGGTGGAGGACTTCCGCAAGCGCTGGTTCCTCATGCAGTTCGGGTGTCGGGGAGTTGCCCCGGGTAGGGCAAAGAGGTGGAATGGAAAGTCAATCCGGGTCTCACAAACCGGATCACTCGGACCGGACCATATTTAAAGACAGGAAGAGACCAAGAGGCATCAGGCAAAGTCTAGCCGGATCAGAGGAAGAGACCCGGCTCGACTAGCCGGGTTGCCTGGAAGAGATCCGGCTCAGCTAGCCGGGTTGCCTGTAAGAGATCCGGCTCAGCTAGCCGGGTTGCCTGGAAGAACCCGGCTTACCAGTAATGTCGGATAATGCACAGGGGCCGAGTAATGTCAGTAAAGTTCACGGGTCCTGCAGGCCTCCTGCCCGAGGCTCAGAAGACACGGGATTCCTGGGAGCGCAGCAACCTAGGAGCTGACTCGGCCAATTCGGGAAAGGGGCTATGGCCTAGACCCGGTGGGCTACGCCTGCCATTGCCTGAAGAGGCAAGATAGGCCTGCTAGGACTTGACAGCCAGGTCAAGCCACGGGATTCCTGGGAGCGCAGCAACCTAGGAGCTGACTCGGCCAATTCGGGAAAGAGGATGTGACCTAGACCCGGTGGGCTACAGCTGCCATTGCCCGAAGGGGCAAGATAGGCCTGACAGTCCGGCCGTTGGATTGACAGGGGCAGAGGCTTGTCCTTTTCCTCTTGGCAATGCCATTGTCTCATGGGCCAGGGGCAAAAAGGTAAACCGGTTAGTGTATAAGAAGACCACTACATCCTCCAGTGCGAGGGACGACGAGGAGAGGCCTCATTTCCCCCTGTTCCATCTTCCTCTTAGAGCTCTCACCATTGTTGCTTCATACAGCTCGAGGAGCACTTGTACTTGTTCCCTTTGAGATATAAGAGAGTAGGCTAGTGCTGCAGTAGGGGTGTTACCTCCTCAAGAGGGCCCCGAAGCAGGGTACATCTTGGTGTGCTTTGGTTGTTCTTGGTTTGGTTTGTTCTTGCTTGTTCTTGTGAGTTCTTGGTTGTTCTTCATGCGTGCTTCTTGAGCGCGCACACCCTCCCCGGATCCCCCAACGTCCTAGCGAGCCCCCAACTTAAGCCATCCTATGGCATCTGCCGTGACACCACCACGACAGTTGGCGCCCACCGTGGGGCAAGCAGTGGCGTTGGTTGGGGTTTCCATCCGGACGGGTTCCGTCACCAGCTCCGGCGTGCGAGTGCGGTCAGGGCTCGTCTGCAACTACGGCGGGTTCACCTTCATCAGCGACAACGCCGGCTGCTTCGCGGGAGGACCACTCCCTGTGGATGGACACTTCATCCAGTTCGGCAGCTTCCTCACCTACGTCACCACCGAGCTTGTCCGCGAGTACCCGGCGCAGGTGCTCGTGGCCGAGGATCCTCCTCTTTCCGCGCAGCTCTCGGACGGCGTAGCGCTCGCCCCGGGAGTAGCGTGGAAGTGATGATGACCGGAGCAAGTGCTGGAGCTGGCAAAGGAGATGCCGGCAACAGCATACCCGAGGAGCTGATCACACCAACCGATCCGGTTGACAAGCCGACTCGGACGGCGAAATTCCCAAAGGAGAAACCAGATCCGGTTGGCCCACTTGGCATGTCAAGTATGGAGGCTCCCTTAGAGGATGTCCTCGAAAAGTTGGCTCGGCCAGTGGCGCCCGGGTCAAATGTAGAGCTTACTATAGCTCAGTTAGAGGCAGAGCGCCTGAGGTTGCAAAGAGAAGCCCGGTTGGTGGTAGAGTCTAGGCAAGCATTTGATAGAGACATGAGAGAGTACAATGCTGCCAATGGTATCACCGATGGTTTCACTCCAGTAGCGCCTCACCCACGCAAGAGAGTTGACTTGCGCAACAGGGGTAAGGACCTCAATGACGAGTTAGCTAGAGCCGCAAGATCGAGCTCGAGTAAGGCTACTAGTCATAGATCGGGTACAGGCAAGCCGGTGTATAGCTCCCCGGCCAAGAATCTTAGGGCTGCAGCGGCAGCGCGAGCCGAGTTAACCACTTTAACCGGGGATGCTTGGCGCAAGCAGGCAGAAAGAGTCAATGAGCTGGTTGATGTGTGTAACCGGCAGAATGAGGCTTTTCGGAAAGCTAATCCGGACGCTGGTGGTTCTCGAGTGGTAGTGTCGGCTAAGGCTGTTAGCCAGAGATCCAAGGGGCAAGCGTCATCTCCACATGTCGGAGTTGACCGGGCTCAGAGCGTGAATTCGGGCAAGAGCAAGCAGCTGCAGGCCTATGATGCCGAGTATGCCGGCAAGCAACTAGCGGCACAAGGAAGAGGTGGCCAGAGCAGAAACAATGGCGGTCAAGGCAATCCGGGAGCCGGAAGGGGCAATTCGGCTGGCCGAGGTCAACCACCTCGTCCTCCTGGGCAGAATCAACCCCGGCAGGAGCAGCAATGATGGTGCAAGCGCAGCAACAAGGTGGGGCCAGGCGGGCTACCACTATGATGATGGTAATTCGGCTATGGCGCGAGCCGGATACCAAACGTATGATAATGCACTTGCGTCCAGGCTGGGACCTCGGACATTGGCTCCGGATGATCAGCGTCTCAGGTTGGATAGGATTTATCAGTCCGAGAGGCTGGAAGAGCAAGGCCCACCAGGTCCTCCTGCTTTGGACCTCGGATAATGAACGAGCCAAATGTGCCATTGTTTCAGCTTGGCCGAATCACAAAGCCGTATAACGGCAGCACCAAGCCACAGGATTGGCTGATAGACTATGTATCCTCGGTGCACATTGCGGGGGGCAATCGCCGATGGGCGGTCCGGTATCTCCCGCATATGTTGGAAGGGCCAGCCCGGATTTGGCTGAACAATTTGCCAGAGGGCAGTATCAACTCTTGGATGGATTTGGAACAGGCTTTTACAGCAACTTCTCCAGCACGTACAAGAGGCCAAACCGACCTCAGCTCTTGTCTGCGTGCAGACAGGAAGAGCGGGAGACAGACCGAGAATTTTTGACTCGGTGGAGCAACATTCGCAATTCTTGTGAAGGTGTTGTGGAGGAGCAGGCCATTTCTTGGTTTGCGCAGGGTTGCCGACATGGCACCCCGCTCTGGCAGAAGCTCCAGAGAGATATGCCAAAGACACTGGCTGAAATGATCCGGATAGCAGATACATATGCTCTTGGCGATCCGACGCAGCCAGCGTTGGATGCGGTGGGAACTAGCAGGAGGCAACCGGTCAACAACCGAACAGGACCATTGAGGCCCAGTGACCGACATGATTCGGTTATAAAAGGAGAGATCCGGATTACAGATACGGCTCAGACCAGGTTGCTGCAGTAAATATGGATCATCCTGATAGCCAGAGACCAAAAAATGAGGGTCCAGCTTGGAGGCCGAATCAAGGTGCTTGGCCAAAGAAAGTGTGGGATGGACCGAGTCCACCTTTAACTTTTGAGGCAATGATAGATGGGCCTTGCCGTTATCACACAACAGACCCACGCAAGCCGGCCAATCATTCAACTCGGAATTGTAGCTGGCATCATCGCATCCAGGCGGAAGGTCAGAGAGGGCCACCTCAGAGAGGTGCTCCTAGACCGAATTTCAGGCCAAATACGCCTTTATCCGGAGCCAATGCAACCCCGGTGAACGAAGGAGCTCCAAGGCCGGCAGCCACAAAGCCGGTTAACCTGGTAAATATGGGAGGCAACAACAATGCAGGTCCAAGTCGGCAAGGTGGATACCCCGGAAATGATTACAAGGAAGCTCATCAAAGCTATGTGGTTTTTGTGACCGAGCCAACTGACAAAAAAGTCAGCTACGAAGGGCGAAGGAGGTGAATGCAGTCACACCAGCAGTACCAAAATACCTGAACTGGTCCGAGCAGGAGATCACTTGGAGTAGGGCTGATAATCCCAGGGTTATGCCCAGCCCAGGAAACTACGCACTGGTGGTGGATCCGACTTTGGTTGGACCAAAGATTAATGTGAAATTCACTCGAGTCTTGGTTGACAATGGCAGTGCTATAAACATCATGTATCGGGACACAATGGTCAAGTTGGGTTATTCGCCGAATCAGCTGCAGCAGAGCAGTTGCACCTTCCATGGTATAGTACCCGGGGTGTCTTGTTCCCCAATGGGAAAGATCTGGGTGGATGTGCTGTTTGGTACCAAGGACAATCACAGACTGGAGAGTCTCGAATTCGAGGTGGTAGACTTGGAGAGCCCATACCATGCTCTGCTCGGCAGGCCGGCATTAGCCAAGTTCATGATATCCACTCATGTTGCCTACCTCAAGATGAAGATGCCTGGCCCAAATGGTATCATCACCGTTGCGGGAGATTACAAGAAGGCCATACAGTGTGCCACGGTTGGTTCCACCTTAGCCGAGTCGTTGGTGATCCAGGCGGAGAAGAGCAAGATGCATGAAGTAGTGGCAATGGCAAAGTCAGCTCAGCTCGGTGTGCTGGCCATGACCAATCCGGATGCAGGTGCAACATTTGAGGTGCCCAAGGAGACAAAGAAGATCCCCATTGACCCGGAGAATCCGGAGCGCATGGCCATCATTGGTGCCGGGTTGGGCGAGAAATAGGAAAGCGCGCTCTGTCACTTCCTCCGTGAGAATCGGGATATCTTCGCATGGTCGGCTAAGGACCTGCCTGGTGTTCCGAGGGAGTTGGCAGAGCACTCTTTATTTGTCCGGCCGGAGGTGAAGCCGGTGAGGCAACCGACTCGTCGTCTTTCAGATGACCGAAGAAAAGTGGTGCTTGATGAGCTGGCTAAGCTACTTGCAGCCGGATTCATTATGGAGGTGTTGCATCCAGACTGGATATCCAATCCGGTTCTGGTAGAGAAGAAGAAGGATGAACCAGCGGTGGTCAAGGTGTGGCGTATGTGCATCGACTTCACCAACCTGAACAAGGCGTGCCCGAAGGATCCGTTTCCTTTACCTCGGATTGATCAAGTGATCGATTCTACTGCTGGGTGTGAGTTGTTGTCTTTTATTGATGCGTACTCTGGTTTTCACCAGATACCACTGAACCCCAAAGATCAAATAAAGACTGCTTTTATTACCCCGTATGGGGCGTATTGCTATCGTGTCATGTGTTTCGGTTTGAGAAATGCCGGTGCAACTTATCAGAGATGTATGCAGAAGTGCTTACAATCTCAAATGGGCAAAAATGTGCAGGTGTATGTCGATGATATTGTCATCAAAACTAAAGAAAAACGTACTCTCCTCGAGGATCTCGAGGAAACATTTGTAAACTTGAGAAAGTACCGGTTGAAATTGAATCCGGATAAGTGCACCTTTGGGGTCCCAGCTGGAAAGTTGCTCGGTTTCCTTGTATCGAGCCGAGGTATCGAAGTGAATCCGGCTAAGATCCGGGCCATAGAAAACATGAAATTGCCTAAATGTCTAAAAGATGTACAAAAATTTACCGGGTGTCTAGCCTCGCTAAGTCGATTTGTGAGTCGGCTAGGAGAAAAAGCCTTGCCCTTATATCAATTGATGAGAAAGAGCACCGGGTTCACGTGGACCCCGCAAGCAGATTCGGCTTTCAATGAATTAAAAAAGATGTTGTCCACTGCACCAATTCTGGCGTCACCTTTGCCGAATGAACCAATGTTACTTTACATTGCGGCCACTAACCGAGTCGTAAGTGTGGTTATAGTGGTAGAGCGAGATGAGGAGGGTAGATCCGTGCAAAGACCGGTGTACTATTTAAGCGAGGTGATCTCAACCTCAAAGCAAAATTATCCTCACTACCAAAAAATGACATATGGTGTATACCTGGCGGCCAAGAAGTTGAAACATTACTTCCAGGAGCATCCGATCACCGTTGTATGCGAAGCTCCAATCTCGGAGATCATTGGGTGCAAAGATGCGACTGGCCGAGTTGCCAAATGGGCAATAGAAGTGTCTCCTTACACCCCGCATTATGAGAGAAGAGATGCTATCAAGTCTCAAGCTTTACCGGATTTCCTTTGTGACTGGGCAGAGATGCAATATGAACCACCCAAGCCGGATTACAATTACTGGAAGTTGCACTTTGATGGCTCCAAAACCAAAATCGGACTGGGTGCTGGGATAGTACTCACATCACCAAAGCAAGATCAGTTGCGATATGTATTGCAGATTCATTTTTCAGCATCAAACAATGTGGCCGAATATGAGGCACTGATCCATGGGCTTAATGTGGCTAAGGACATCGGCATCCGCCGGATAGAATGTTTTGGTGATTCAGATTTAGTGGTGCAGCAGTCTTCTGGAAATTGGGATGCCCTGGATGCCAATATGGCACTATATCGATTTCATGTCCAGAAAATTTCAGGGTTTTTTGAAGGTTGCGAGTACAAGCACATACCTCGGCTGGAGAACGAAGCTGCTGATATCTTGTCAAAACTCGGGTCGTCTAGGGATGCAATCCCACCCGGGATATCCTTGAATCACCTAAGGATCCCTTCAATCAAACCTTCACCTGATTCCGAGTCGATTTTTATCCCGAAGCAAGAATCTGAAGCTGTTCCTATGAATGTTGATGTCGGGTACATTTGGGAGGACCCGGGGACTGCATGGCGAGACTCGGGGACTGCGAACCGAGACTCGGTAATGCTACTCTAATCTTAGGAAAAAGGGGAAGAGAGAAGATGGTGCTAACCGAATCTTAGGGAATGGACAAAGGCTGATAGAAGAGATAATGGCGGCCGAACCAGTGGAAATAGATGAACACTTATTCCCTTTACATCCAGTACCGGAATGGGCTGAAGAAATCATGAAGTTCATGTCGGAGGGGAGTTTACCAAATGATGAAACCGAAGCTAGGCGAGTGCAGAGGAGATCCAAGGGTTACACCATCATAAATAAGGAGTTATACAAAAGGAGTGCAACCGAGGTGCTACAACGTTGTGTGGAGCCAGCCGAGGGCAAGGAGATGCTCCTGGAGATACATCAAGGAGAATGTGGGCATCATTGCAGTACAAGAGCCCTGGTGGCTAAGTGTTTCGGCATGGGTTTTACTGGCCCACTGCTCATGCAGATGCAGAGGACATAGTCCGAAATGTGAAGGATGCCAAAGGTTTGCCAAGCAGACACACCTACCCGCATCGGCGCTCAAAACAATACCTATCACTTGGCCGTTTGCTGTATGGTGTTTGGATATGGTGGGAGAATTCAAGCCGGCTAGGGGCAACATGACACATATGCTGGTGATGGTAGATAAGTTCACCAAGTGGATAGAGGTAAAACCGATCCGGAAAGTGGATGGTCATTCGGCTGTAACTTTCCTGAAAGAAATCATTTTGAGATACGGTTACCCCCACAGCATCATCTCGGATAATGGCACGAACTTTGCTGTGGGAGAGTTTGCCCGATTCTGCATGAATAAGGGGATCCGGTTAGATATAGCCTCAGTGGCACACCCAGAGTCCAATGGACAGGTGGAAAGATCAAATGCGTTGGTATTAGCTGGGATAAAAGCCCGGTTAATAGAACCCCTGGTAAAGACTCCGGGGTGCTGGATAGATGAAATACCATCAGTACTATGGGGTCTAAGGACCACGCCGAATAGGTCAACTGGCTATACGCCATTTTTTCTGGTATATGGGGCAGAAGCAGTGCTACCCACTGACATAGAATATGATGCACCAAGGGTGACAATGTATACGGAAACCGAGGCAAAAGAGGCTCGGGAAGATGCAGTGGATCTGCTAGAGGAAGCAAGGGAATTGGCCCTGTCTCGGACAGCAGTATATCAGCAGGGTCTCCGACGTTATCATAGTCGGAAGATCAGCCCTCGTGTATTTCATGAAGGAGATCTAGTACTAAGGCTGGTGCAGCGCAGCAAGGGTCGACATAAGTTATCACCTCCATGGGAGGGACCATTCATTGTGAGCAAGGCTATGCACAGGAACAAAGGAAGGATGGCCTGGACAGACCCGGAGAGGAAACCAAGCGACCCTGGAATGTAGCTCTGCTTCGACCCTTTTACTCTTAAGGGTGCAATGTATGTATCTCAGTTTATCATGAATGAAATTTCGGCAATCCGAGTCTGGACTCGGGGACTGCCTTGTTCTTATGCATGTGTTTTTTACTACTGTTTTGTCCATACCGTTCATGTGTCGAATTGTTTTGAACTTCGTCCCAAAAATTCAAGTAATGTATGCTGTGTTGTTGATCTCGTGACTCGACTGACAAACACCAAAATGGTAGTCAAGAGCAGAGGTGGAGAATATGGGAAACATGAAAATGGACTCGGGGACTCGGTCCGAAACCGATTCGGCACATGTCGTTTACTAACCCCTGTTATTTCTTTCTTGTTTATGTTAGATGATTCTAAACCAAAACTCGAATGTTCAAGTATTGTATGCTATGTTTCCTATCTTGTGACTCGACTGTCAAACACCTAAAAGGTAGACAAGAGCAAAGATCCGGTAAAAATAGTAAACAAGAAAACACACTCGGGGACTCGGTTTAAAATGATCCAACATAAACCTGGTCCGGATCGTTAAGCAAAATAGAAATAGTCTCGAAGGAACTTAAAATTGTATATTACATCTGCTCCCGGCATACCGGGGATTTAACGTTTTTTCATTAAGATAAATCAGGACGAAGCCTAGGCTGCAGGCGTCTCGGTTGCAGGGATGGACTCGGATGATGGAGGAACCTCGGTTGAGATAGGGTCCTCACTTGCAGGAATGACTTTGGACGGAGAGCTTGAGGGCTTGGCAGATTCGGAAACATCCGGATCAACTGACGTCTTGGCGGTGATTTGCTCTGTGGCCTTAGCCGAATCAGTGGATGACGTCTTGGAAGTTTGGATTACAGCTTGTTCGGCAGTGTCAGCCGAATCACTGGCTGGCATCTTGGAGGTCTTGGCCGAGTCGCAAGCTGCAGGTTGTTCGGCGAAGTCAGCCGAATCACCAGAGTCGGCCTCAGACTCGGCGTAGTCGTCAAGTGAGGCATCATCTGATTCCTCCTCTTCAGAATCTTCCCCATCCGAGTAGATCGGAGCTTGCAGATCAAGATGCTTGGTGTTGGCGAATTCGGCCATAAAGTTAGCAGCTTCCTCACGGATCTTGATCCGGTCTGGATCTGAAGCCCATGAAGAACCCTGGCGAAGGGAGCGTACTGTGGCAAGATCAATGAGCTCATACCAAGACATGATGAATAGCAAACCTGCGTCAGCACCAGCGCGGGCGGACGAAGATCTCCACTGCCTTAGCCGGGTCTCTGCCCGATCCAGGTCTTTGATTAGCTCGTCCGCTGACTGGGCTTGCCGAACTTCAGGAAACAGAACTTGGTGGGCTTTGAGACTAGCATTGAACAGAGCAGTGTGGGACTCCTTTAAAGGAGCAATCCGAGCTTTCAGTGCAGTAATGTGGTCTTCAATATCCCACGTCTCTGGCAGAGGGCCCCAGCAATCTTAGCCCTCTCAGCTCGGGCATCTCTCACAGCTTTGGCGGCTTGAAACCGGATGCTGGTAAACTCTCCTACATATAGATGAGCTAACACTGAGTTAGACGAGAAGGAATAAAAATTATGAGGCGGATAAGAGCAGAAGGGAAAGAAGGGATTCGGCAAGCTTACGATCCATGTCTTCATTGAGGATAGCGAGATCAGCAAGCCATTTCGCGCTGATCGCCTGGTGAGCAGCCAGATCATCTTTCGCCGCTTGAGCTTCGGCCTCAGCGGCTGCAACGTGCGTTTGGATTTTCTTGTCCAATTCAGCCCGCTTCTCAATCCCGGCTTTGAAAGTATCTCGCTCCTTCTGGATCGAGTCTTTCTCCCTCTGCAGCGTATCCCGGTCTTTTTGAGCTTGTCCTTCACTTTTCCAACTCGGTCAAGCTCCCGCAGGAGCCGGTCACTTCTGACTTCTCCTCCGATAAAGCGCGCTTGTGCTCCTGATCTTTCTTTTTCATCTCCTCACTTTGCGCATCAAAGGAAGCTTGGAGGGCCTGGTGCTGCAGGACTAGCTGTTTAAAGATCCGGCTGCGAGCAGTTGTGGTTTCCTGAAAGAAGAGGAGTTAATGGCGTAAAAAGAGTCTCGGGGACTGGCACCCGAGACTAACAGCGTGAAGCCAAAACGAATCTCGGGGACTGGAGGCCCGAGATTAATAAAAAAGAAAGTTGACCGAATCAATTTGAAAAGAGACTCGGGGACTGGAAGTCCCACGATTTTTTGTTTGGCTAGCACAAAGTCTATGATCAAATGTTAGAGATTCAAGCCGGATGACTTTCTTACTCGAGGAGTATCAGTCATTCGACCCGAATCTCGGGGACTGGGGATAGTATAGAGTGATCATGGTGAATTAAAAGCGAGATTCGGCTTTGTTACCTCGAAGACCCGGTTAGCTTCAGTAACCGAGGCCTGCACAGAGTGTAGAGATTGAAACATCCGGCTAGGCCCAGCCGGATGTGGCGATGCTGTTGTAGAAGAGCCTTCGGCAAGGTCCGCAGCGTTCCAAGCCTTAACAAATTCCTCTGCGGAGCCGAGTTTGTCGCCGCCCGGAGTGCGGAGATTCGGCAAGACCTGGCCGCTAAGTCGGGCACGAGTAATCGCCTCAGAGAGCTGATCATGCACCCGAGTCACTGATGGAGCGGCGGAAGCCGGTTTACTAGCGACCATCTGCTTATCCGAGGTTGTTGGAGTTGTGCCAAAAGAAACCGGAGTCGGCTTAGGCAGAGGTGATGCGCTCGAGGTCTTGGCAGGGTCTGACTGCTTAGGTTGGTTCTGTGACGCTTGCTGGGGTGGTTTAGATGCTTCCTGTTTCTGTTTCTGCTGCTTCTCGAGAGGTTGCTGCTGCTGCAGTTTCTTCTTCTTCTGCTGCTCTTGATTCAGAGCCTTGGCGGTAGGGAGAGGATCCGGCTTAGTCAATGTCTTAGCCGAAGTCTTGGCTTTCTCCTTCTCCAACTCCTTCAGAGGACGTGGCCAAGTTGAATCTCGGGTCGAACCCGAGATTTCCTCACTCTCCAGGTCAATAACCGACTCTGGGACGAGATCCGGCGGGGGAGTTTTGGCAGTTGTGGCACGCGCGGGAGAAGTGGCAGCCTTTTAGGAGACTGGTGCTCCATGGCCGTATCCAGTGGAGGAATGGGAGAAAGGATGGATGAATGGGTTTGTTCGGTGACAAGGACGTCACTGCATAGAGTAAAATAAAACAGTTAACTCGGATAAAGATGACTCGGGTAATAAAAGAAGAAAGCAAATAAAATTGGCATTACCCCTTGGTAGTAGGCATGGCCTTCAGCCGATTCGGTTTGGAGACAGTTTTCTTCATTCTCTTGGCTGGAGGGGCATCTGATCCGGACGCGTCAGGGTGTTTCCGAGATGTCCCTTGAGCATCCGGTTTGGCTGGAACACAAGGTGGTGACCATGAAATCGGAATGGGATCAATAGGATCCAGGATCCAGCAATCATCATCTTCATCCTCGGAAAGGTTGTAAAAGACGGTTGCTTACCCTTGCGGATAGGCTTGGCGCGCGGAATCGGCAAATAATCGTCCGTATCCGCATCCTCTTCGCCTTCGCGCAGCGGGCTGCGGTCCCGTGCCCACCTTGGTGGAAAGATCTCCATCTTCGGCGATCTGGCGGTCGAACAGCTGCAGTAGAATCAAGGCAGATCCGGATTAGTCCAATGGCATTTTGGTGGAGTATGGGTTAATCCGGGGATGATGAACTAACCTGAGGTGGAAGTGCGTCTCGGTGGAACGGCTCCACGCCCCATTTCCACTTATCCGACATCTCGGTGAAGGCAATAGCGTTTACCCGTCTCCTGACGGAAGCTCTGGTGAGGTCATGTTTGCTGATCCGGGTAGGATCTAGCAGACCGCTCATATGGCAAATCTTGTGCTGACGTTGTTGTAAAGGACTGACACGGCGAGAGACGAAGGCTCGGAGGAGATCGTCCGAGAGCAGGCCCTTCTCAGAAATCCTCTAGAGTTTGGTGTACGATTTGAAGCTCCGCGAGAGCGTCAGCCGGATATTTGAAATTCAGTTCGGCTGTCGGGGGCTCGATCTTGAACTCGGGCAGATTGAGGGCATCATGGCCTTCAGCGCTCTTCACGTAGAGGAAGGACTTTGCCATTTCTTGCAAGTATCCAGGCCAGTGATCCGGGGAAAGATGGAGCCCGTCCTCGGGGTAATGCTTGACGCACCACAGGCGGTCATCACCTTCGGGTCACTACCCGGGATAGTATGTTTCCGGAGGTGGAAATACTTCGCCCAGGTTTCGATAGTCGGCCAGAGACCGAGATATCCCTCCATAAAGGAGGTAAAAGCAGATAGGAGACAAAGGAGTTAGCCGGAAGGTGGTGAGGCTGCAGGCCGAAGAAATCTAGGAATCTCCGGAAGAAGTCACTCGCTGGGAGTCCGAATCCGCGCTCGAAGTGCGCCAGAAATACAACGCGTTCACCCGGTTGGATGACCGGTTGGAGTTCCTTCCCCGGTTTTCGGCATATAACGTTAGATGTTATACGCCGGGTGCTCCGCAGCCATTCCAAGTCATCGTTGGTGACATCAGAGCCCTCCCAGCTGCCGGGGGGAAGCTTCGGCATATCCGAATCAGTCCTGCAAGAAATCGGACATAGCCGAGTTAGAAGATGTGGAATATCAAGTCTAGAACAAGTCGGATAAGGGTATAACCGAATCAGCTGTTAAGGGATTCGGTAAAGGATATCCCGGATAGAGTTGCCCGATTACTGCGGAGAAGTGATTCGGCTAGTAACTAAAAACACCTTTTTGTAAGGATCTAGGGTTACGAAAGATCTACCGCAGCAGTAAAAAAGAGATGAAATCCCGAGTAAAAATAAGATGGAACTGTTCATGAAGTGGCAAGCCGATCTGGGGCAATCTAGCGCAAAACCTAGAAAGGAGATCTAGGCAATGCACTAAGGCGAGGCAATGGACTCATTTGCTAGTGAATCTAGGGAGAGCCAGTGCAAGTTCACGGCGAAAGAAGAACTCGCTCGAGGTCGCCATGGCCGGAAGAAGAGAACTCACGGTTGTGGTGCGGCGAAGAAGAAGCCGGGAGAACGGCGGCGCGGCGCGGTGCGCGGCTCGGCGAGTTTTCTCCGATGTTGTCGAGGTCTCCGGCGGCAAGGTCGCAAGGGCGAGATCGCGGCGGCGTCGACGGCGCGGTTGGAGTTCTCGAAGTGGAGGTGCGGGGAAGAAGAAGAGGAACCCCGCACCCCTATTTATAGCCCCTAGATGGTAACGGGCGCACTACCGCACGATTTCCGGGGTGTGGCTGGATCAGGTGTGAACCAAAACTTTGCGGTCGTAGCTGTGGCCGTGTATTTCAAGCACACGGTGGATCATAGAATTGGAAGCGGTGCTGCGGATCAAGTGTGCCGGTCAGCACAGAAACCGAGGAGGCGGGTCATTTAGTCAAAAACACTCAAGTACCTGATGGATCCGGATAATATGTTGTCAGTGACATGTCAAATCAGAGACCCGGATTATGAGGCTTTGTGCAGAGATTCCCTGCCAAGTGTCCCAGGAAATCCTGAGACAAGATTGGGTGATATGGAATTCGGTTAAAGGCGTTGGTTTTTAACCTGCTACGGCCCTTCATCCGAGGCTGTAGGACCGCACCAGCTTCGGGGACTACTGTCGGGGAGTTGCCCCCGGGTAGGGCAAAGAGGTGGAATGGAAAGTCAATCCGGGTCTCACAAACCGGATCACTCGGACCGGACCATATTTAAAGACAGGAAGAGACCAAGAGGCATCAGGCAAAGTCTAGCCGGATCAGAGGAAGAGACCCGGCTCGACTAGCCGGGTTGCCTGGAAGAGATCCGGCTCAGCTAGCCGGGTTGCCTGTAAGAGATCCGGCTCAGCTAGCCGGGTTGCCTGGAAGAACCCGGCTTACCAGTAATGTCGGATAATGCACAGGGGCCGAGTAATGTCAGTAAAGTTCACGGGTCCTGCAGGCCTCCTGCCCGAGGCTCAGAAGACACGGGATTCCTGGGAGCGCAGCAACCTAGGAGCTGACTCGGCCAATTCGGGAAAGGGGCTATGGCCTAGACCCGGTGGGCTACGCCTGCCATTGCCTGAAGAGGCAAGATAGGCCTGCTAGGACTTGACAGCCAGGTCAAGCCACGGGATTCCTGGGAGCGCAGCAACCTAGGAGCTGACTCGGCCAATTCGGGAAAGAGGATGTGACCTAGACCCGGTGGGCTACAGCTGCCATTGCCCGAAGGGGCAAGATAGGCCTGACAGTCCGGCCGTTGGATTGACAGGGGCAGAGGCTTGTCCTTTTCCTCTTGGCAATGCCATTGTCTCATGGAGCCAGGGGCAAAAAGGTAAACCGGTTAGTGTATAAGAAGACCACTACATCCTCCAGTGCGAGGGACGACGGAGGAGAGGCCTCATTTCCCCCCTGTTCCATCTTCCTCTTAGAGCTCTCACCATTGTTGCTTCATACAGCTCGAGGAGCACCTTGTACTTGTTCCCTTTGAGATATAAGAGAGTAGGCTAGTGCTGCAGTAGGGGTGTTACCTCCTCAAGAGGGCCCCGAAGCAGGGTACATCTTGGTGTGCTTTGGTTGTTCTTCGTTTGGTTTGTTCTTGCTTGTTCTTGTGAGTTCTTGGTTGTTCTTCATGCGTGCTTCTTGAGCGCGCACACCCTCCCCGGATCCCCCAACGTCCTAGCGAGCCCCCAACTTAAGCCATCCTATGGCATCTGCCGTGACACCGCCACGACATTGGGAGCCAGAGCGCCTTCTTCGAGCTGCCCGAAGCGCCTCCGACGAAGAGGGCGAGCTGGGCCTCCAAAGGGCTCAAGGGCGCGACGCTTGGCCCTGTGGTGAGGCGCTTGAGGGACCTCCGCGAGGCCGGCCTCACCGGGCAGATGGTGGCCAAGGACTTCGTGAGGCGCCGCATCGCTCCGCTCCAGAGGCACGCGGACGCGATGTGGCTATACTCCAACCAGAGGGACAAGATGCGCCTGAGCGCTACCCTCTATACGAAGGAGGAATTGCACGCCCTCATGGAGACTCTCTTCACGTCTCCAGACATCCCCGTGCCCACTGATCAGACTGTGCCGCTTCATCGGATCGACCTCGGGCGCCGCGTCTCGCATGTGCAGGCGATGCCGAAGTTCGACCAGTGGGGCCTGGTGCCTAAGGGGCACAGTGGGCCTCGCGAGGACCCGGAGTCCCGGCGCAGGGGGCGCCAGTTGAGGGCGATGAGGAGACGACGGAGACGCCCGCAGAGTCCGACGGGCGCAACCGGCGCCTCGGGAGACGCCGCTTCCTCGGCGGGGAACTCGAGCGCCCCTAAGAGTGCGGCGCCTGAAGCGGAGGTCCACGAAGTCTCCTCAGGCTGCGGCGACGAGTTCGTGGTTGCCCCCTCACGGCGTGTTGAGGGGGAGGAGGATAGCGACGACGATGATGCTTCGTCGGGCCACTGCGAGCCTCGCTCCAAGGCGATCCACGACAGGAACGCCGGGGCCCAGGAGGAGACAGAGGCACGGACGAGCGCGGGGCCCAGTGTTCCGCCCGCGAAGCGGAAGAAGAGGAAGTGGGTCGACACCGCGGCGTAAGTTTTTGTTCTCCCTCTCGTGTTTGATGTTGTTCTTGGTGTATGCCTCTCGAGGGATTTCTGAGTCTTTTCTCTCCAGACGCACCGAGGAGCCAAAGAGGTGGAGGCTCCGGAGGCTTGGAGAGATCTCCGGCTCTGCCGCGGCGTCCGCGACGCCCATAACTGAAGAGGTGCTCCACGAGGCCACCGCTTCCTCTCCCGAGGCTACGACGCCACCTCCTGGGGCGGAGGAGCGCCACGAGGAGAGGGAGGAGGAGGTCGAGGTGACGACGCCGCCGCCTTCGCGGCCTGACGCTTCTCCCGCGCAGCAAGAGAAGACGCCGGAGGTGGACGCGGCAAGGACCACGCCGCCGGCGAAGGAGGGCACGGGGGAGTAGCTGCGTCTGCGAGAGCGTGCAGACGTCGACATGGAGGACACCGCGGTGCCGTCGCCTCCACCGAGCTCGGGCCTTGGAGGGCCTACGGTGGGCGCGGAGGCTGCCGCGGGGTCGGCCTCAGCAGAGAAGGCCAACCCTGCTCCTGAGGAGGAGGAGAGTGCTCCCCAGGGGCAGGGAAATGGCGGAGCTGACGGTGGGGGCGCCTCGAGCCCCCAGAAGGCTCCCAGCGCAGAAGGCGAGGGGGGCCCTCGCCAGAGCCCCCAGAAGGCCCCTTCACGGAAGAAGAGGGAGGCTCCCAGCAGAGCCCCCAGGCGCGCCTCGAGGTCACCCAGAGCCCAAGGCGCGACGCCCCGGAGTCCTCAGCAGGCGCTGGCGCTTCCAGGCCCTCTGGAGAATCGTGGGCCCTAGCCTTGCTGGGTCGGCGCCCTGTCGCGGCTCGCCGAGAGGCCGTCCTTCGCTCGGCGAGGGAGGTGCTCGATGGGCTCGAGGCCCAGCTCGCTGAGGAAGACCGCAACAGGGCGGAGGAGGTCGCCGAGCTTGCGCGGGGCTGGGCTTGCCTCCAGGAGACCGTGGAGCGCTGCCGCCGGAAGGACGAGGCAGCCCAGGCGCAACGCGAGGCGGCGCTGCGCTCTGCTGAAGAGATCCGCCTCAGCGTGGTCCGCGAGGTCGAGGAGACCCTTGCGGTCCTGAGCGCTAAGCGCGAGGCTCTCGAGGCGGAGACGGAGGCCAAGCATCAGGAGCTGGCGGCGCGCGAGGCGGCGGTCTCCACCAAGCACAAGGAGCTCCTAGACCGCGAGGCGGGAATCATTGCCGAGTCGGAGACCGTGCGGCAAGGCCTGGAGAAGCTCCGCGAGGACCTGCGTGTCCGTGAGAACCAGATGGTGCAGCGCGGGGCAGAACTTGATGCCCGCGAGACCGAGCTGCGCAAGCGCGAGGAACAGGTCGAACAGATCGAGAAGGATCAGTCCGCGCAGCGGGAGCACCTGGAGTCTCGCGAGAGCAAAGTCACTCAAGACGAGGCGTTCTACCAGAAGCGCCTCGCGCTGACCAACGAGAACCTCCGCAAGAAGGAGGAGCAGATGGCGGAGGAGTCCGCGACCAAGGAGAAGCTCTTCCGCGACAATTGCAGGAAGGACTTGCGGAGAAGGCCAAGAAGCAGGAGGAGCGCTTCACGAAGAGGCGCAACGAGCTCGAGGCCCGCATCAGGGAGCTTGAGGCTCAGAAGCAGCGATTCGACTCCCGCCTTCATGACGCTGTGGAGGCTCGGAAGCACGCGGAGCAGGACCTTGCCTCCTTGACGCAGGACATGAACGAGATGCAGCAGCAGGTGGGGCCTGTTGTGGAACTCGTCGAGGAAGCTCGGCGGAGCGCTCTGACTGCGCAGGTCTTGTCGCGCCAGCGGGAGCGCATGTTTGCTTCCTTGGTGAGGCGTGCGCGCCGTCGCGGGCCGCCTGGGGACCGAAGCCCCCAGGCTCTCTGCCGAGGGGAACCAGGACGTCGCCGTCTACCTTGGCTTCTTCGAGCAGCTCCTCACCAAGTTTGAAGAGGTCGTGACGAACCTCGACGACTTGGTCGACACCGAGAGCCGCGAGCTCCTTGGCGTCGCGATCGGCCAAGTCTTCGCCAACCTTGCACACCTCCACCCCGGCTTCGATTTCGCGTCTGTGATGGAGCCTCTGGAGAAGGAGCTCGCCGAGAAGCTGGACGCCTCGGTGTGGGACGACGTGGAGAAGTACACTCAACGCTTCAAGAGGGTCGAGGTTGAGGAGAGCGACGACGAGGCTGGTGCTGAGGAGGTGGACGACGAGGACGGACGGCGACGACGACAACCCCGCTGCTTAGGTTGCCCCTGTAGAGAGATGTGCCAAGGGCACTAGTTATCTTAAGACTTGTCGCTTTTATTTCGTGCTGGTTTGTAAAGACACTTTAATTTTGTGCAAGTGTGAGTGCCCCTCGGGAGGCCTTTTATCTGTTCCCTCATGTCTTTTTCGCTCTACGTCGTTAGGACCCTGCTCTTAGCGCAAATAGCACCGCCGCTTCGGTATGCCGGAGTCAGGGCTCGACAAGGCCGGGGGGTGCGTAAGGCTTAGAGAGGTAAGAGCCCTCGAGGCGCGATGCTCAGGGGCTCCCCTTTGACGTGCAAGCAGCCCATGAGGCGTAAGAGAGAAAAGAGAGGCTCGAGGGGCGACAAAACCAGCGAGAGGGAAAAAGAGCTCATGAGGCGTAAGTTCTGGACTTAGCTCTGGCGAGACGCCTGCTTTGTAGAGGGGTTGTGTTCCTGGTGAGGTGTTCTCCCTCTCGAGGCTGCCTGAGACTGGCTTGGAGCTTTTGGAGCCCTGCAAGGCGTCTTGTTCCCTGTGTTGGAGAGAGAGAGAGACGAACCCACAAGCAAAGCATAGTTGTACAACTCATGCGCGCTCATAGATTTCCTCATGGGTATCTCACGAGGAGAATAAGCACCAAGGTCCTTGGTGAGGTGACGTGCATGGGAGCTAACCCACGAGTCAGAGCTCTTTGGTGAGATAACGGTCGTGGGCGGAGAGCCACGAGTTAGAGCTCGGATCCTTTGGATTTTACGACGCTGCTGGGATGCTCCCGAGACACAGGCACCGTGCTCAGCCCCCGCTCGCGAGGTGCGCATGGGGAAAAATGTGAGCGCGAATGAAATGTAAGAAAGCAAACTCACCAAGCAATATTACATAACGGCGCCGAAGCGCAATAGGTTCATGATGACCTGAAATTGTTCATTACACTTGGCGAGGCCAAGACAAAGTCCGCCATGTCTGGGCATGGGGTTCCACATGGAGTGGCTGAGGCTTCCCGCGGCCCGTGGCGACGCGTTGTAGGAAGCTCTCAGTGGAGATGGCCCTCGTGAAGGGAAAGCTTGGTGAAGCTGGGAGGTGAAGACGCGTGCTTCCCTCTTGAGACAAAAAATGCCTGCCGCGACGTGATCACGGGTAGAACTTGCGTAGGTGCTCGATGTTCCATGGATTTTTGATCGGATCGCCGTCTTCCGTCTCGAGCCGCACCGCGCCAGGCCTGGCGATGTGCGCGACCCTGTAGGGGCCTTCCCACATGGGTGAGAGCTTGTGGAGGCCTTCTCTGGAGAGGATCCTCCTGAGGACGAGATCGCCTGTCTCGAGGGTGCGCGGCCGTATGTGGCGGCTGTGGTAGCGGCGCAGGTCTTGTTGGTACTTTGCCGCTCGGAGGGCGGCGCGGCGACGTAGTCCATCGAGCAGCAGCAAGTCGTCGTTGTGGAGCTCCTCTTGGTTGTCCTCGTTGAAAGCAAGGATCCGTGGGGACCCATGCTTGATCTCGGTGGGGAGGACTGCTTCAGCGCCATAGACGAGAGCGAACGGCGTTTCTCCAGTGGGCTTCGTGGCGGTGGTGCGGATGGACCAGAGCACGGAGGGGAGCTCTTCAATCCAGTTCTTGCCGTGGGCCTTGAGGCGATTGAAGCTTCTTGTCTTGAGGCCTTTGAGCACTTCTGCGTTCGCCCGCTCAGCTTGCCCGTTGCTTCGTGGATGAGCCACCGAGGCGAAGCAGAGCCGTGTGCCGAGACTCTCGCAGTAGGCCCTGAAGATGCCGCTGGTGAACTGCGAGCCGTTGTCGGTGATGATGCGATTTGGCACGCCGAAGCGACAGGCCAGGCCTCTGATGAATTTCACCGCTGATCTCGCCGGGATGGTGCGCACCGCTTCAACCTCCGCCCATTTGGTGAACTTGTCGATGGCGACGTAGAGGTAGCGGTAGCCCCCGCTGGAGCGTGGGAAAGGTCCCAGGATGTCCAGCCCCCAGACCGAAGGGCCAGGAGAGGGGATGGTCTGGAGCCCCAGCGCGGCTGGTGGACTGCTTGGCGTGGAACTGGCATGCCTCGCAGGACTGGACGATGATGGTTGCATCTTGAAGCACTGAGGGCCAATAGAAACCACTCCTGAAGACTTTCCCTGCGAGGGTGCGTGATGATGAGTGGTGGCCACATTCTCCACTGTGTATGTCCTTGATCAGCTGGCGGCCTTCTTCAGGGGGGACGCATTTTAGTGCAACTCCATTTGGACGCTTGCGGTACAGGTCTCCCTCGTGAAGGCAGTATGACTTGGCCTGGCGAGCAACTCTCTCTGCTTCTGCGTCCTCTTCAGGGAGGACTCCGTCCCTGAGGTACTCCTTGAGCTCATCGATCCAGCCCGTCTCTTGGTGTGTCATGGCCAGCAGCAGGCGTTCCCCTGTGGGTGGACCGCAGCCTGGTGCTCCAGATGTTGGTGGTGGTGGGAGCTCTTCGTCCATGTTCATTTCAACGGCTTCTTTTGGCTGTTTCACCGATGCCCTGGTGAGCCTCTCCTCGAACACGCCCGCCTGCTGGGCTTCTCTGCGTGATGCTCGCCTGGCGATGTCGTCGGCCTCCTGGTTCTCCCTTCGTGGGATGTGCCTGAGCTCCATCCCCTTGAAGTGTTTCTCGAGCTTGCGGACCTCCTCGAGGTAAGCGGCCATATGGCCGTCCTTAGGCGTGTAGCTCTTGTTGGAGAAGTTGACGAGGAGCTGGGAGTCGCCCTTGATGAGTAAGCGCTTGATGCCGAGGGCGATTGCGGCTCTGAGCCCGGCGAGGAGGCCCTCGTACTCGGCGATGTTGTTGGAGACCTTGTCTGTCGTGAAGCACAGCTGGACGGCGTAGTAGAGCTTGTCGCCCTTGGGTGAGGTCAGGACGACGCCAGCCCCAGCGTTCTGGCATGCGAATGCTCCGTCGAAGTGCATGGTCCAGTGGCTTGGCACCGTGTCTCCTGCTGGCGTGGATTCTGCCTCATGAGGCTCTTCTTGCTGCGTGTCTGTCCACTCGGCGACGAAGTCAGCCAATGCCTCCCCTTGATGACCCTGGTGGTGTCGAAGCGCAGGCCAAAAGGTTGCAGCTCAATGTTCCACCCTGCGACGCGGTCAGTGGCGTTTGGATTGCGCAGGATCTGCTCCAGAGGGAATGATGTGACCACCGTGATGGGGTGGCCCTGGAAGTAGTGGCGCAGCTTCCTGGAAGCGATGAGGAGCGCGAGGAGGAGTTTCTCGTAGCACAGTGCTGACGAAGTAGACGGGATGCTCGACGAGGGCTGTCGATGGTGACGCAGCGCTGGGTTCCTCGGGAGCCTTGTCGAGCCTCTCGAGAGGTGGACCCTCGACGAGGGTGCCTTCTGGTTGCGGGCTCGGCATGGGCTCAAGGCCTGAAAGGATGTTTCCTTGTCGGGGGGATCTGGGCTTGGCGTGGCGGTGTCCTTCTTGGTGAGGACTGGCTCTTCCCTTTCTGCCACCAAGGCTGCGCTCACTGTTTGTGGGTGGCTGATAGGTACAGCTTCAGATGCTCGCCGGGCCTTGGGGCAACCATGACAGGTGGGCTAGCCAAGTACTTCTTCAGGTCTTCAAATGCCTTGTCCGCCTCAGGCGTCCACTTGAATGTGCCAGACCGCTTCATGAGCTTGAAAAATGGCAGCGCCCTCTCGCCGAACTTGGAGATGAAACGGCCGAGGCTGGCCATGCATCCCGCGAGGCGCTGCATGTCCTTAAGGCGACGAGGTGGCTGCATCTCTTCTATGGCTTTGATCTTGTCAGGATTCGCTTCTATGCCGCGGTGAGACACTAGGAACCCGAGGAGTTTGCCTGACGGTACCCCGAAGACGCACTTGGCGGGGTTCAGCTTGATGCTTACTTTGCGCAGGCTGGCAAAGGTCTCCTCGAGGTCCTCCATGAGGGTGTGCTCCTTGCGAGTCTTGACCACGATGTCGTCGACGTAGGCTTCTGCATTTCTTCCCATCTGAGCCCCCAAGGCCTTCCTCATGAGCCTCTGGAAGGTGGCGCCGGCGTTCTTCAGGCCAAAGGGCATGCAGACGTAGCAATACACACCACAAGGGGTGAGGAATGCTGTCTTCTCCTCATCCTCCTTCGCCATCTTGATCTGGTGGTAGCCTGAGAAGGCATCCAGAAAACAGAGGAGGTCGCAGCCGGCGGTGGAGTCCACGATCTGGTCTATCCGAGGCATGGGGTACGGGTCCTTGGGGCAGGCCTTGTTGAGGTCGGTGTAGTCGATGCAGAGCCTGCCGCCCCCGGTGTGCTTGGGAACGACCACCGTGTTGGAGAGCCATGTGGGGTGTGGAACTTCTCTGATGATGTGCGCTTCTTTTAGCTTCTCTACTTCCTTGATGATGAACTCTTGCTTCTCTGGCGCCTGGCGCCGTGCTTTCTGCTTCACGGGGCGTGCGTTTGGACACACGGCTAAGTGGTGCTCGATCACCTCCCTCGGTACTCCGGACATCTCTGACGGTGTCCATGCGAACATGTCAGAGTTTGCCCTGAGGAAGGCGACGAGCGCGCTTTCCTATTTGGGAGGCAAGCCAGCGCCTATGGTGACGCTAGCCCCCGAGCCGCTGGCGTCCAGTGACACCTTCTTCGTGGCTGCCTGCTCCTGAGAGAACAGCTGCTTCTTCTTCGCGGGCCTCTCGAGGGGCTCCATGTCCTCATCAGCGGGGAATGCCACGGCAGCGGCCTTGTAGGCGGTCTCGACAGAGCGCATTGCGTCCTGGACTTGACCATGGATGGCGATGGTGCCGCCGCTGCCTGGAAGCTTGACGATGTTGTAGCATGTGAGTGACGGCCATGAACTTCGCGAGGGCGGGGTAGCCGAGGATGGCGTTGTAGGGCAGGCCAATGTGCGCGACATCGAAGTCGATCTGCTCGGTGCGGTAGTTCTGCGGCGTGCCGAAGGTGACCGCGAGCCTCACCTGCCCCAGAGGTGTGGTAGAGCCACTTGTCACTCCCGTGAAGGGCCTAGAGGGCATGAGCCACTCGTAGGGCACTTGAAGCTGCTCGAAGGTCTCGACAGAGATGACGTTCAAGCCCGCACCCCCATCTATAAGCGTCTTGGCGACGGCGATGTTGTTGATGATGGGGTGCACACCAGCGGGATGGTGCCTACTGCCTTGGTCGACTTGGGGTGGTCCTTGGAGTCGAAGGCGATGGTGTACTGTGACCACTTGAGGGGCTGGGAAGCCTCGAGCCCTGGAAGCGCTGCGCTGACCTCGCGGGAGAATTGCTTGAAGTGGTTGTTGGACTTGGGCGCTTGGGACCCGCCGAGGATGCAGGCTATTGCCCCCTGAGGGGCCTGGTAGCCCCCAGGGTTCTCGTCGGGGAGGTTGCTGTTTTGCCCAGCGTTGTTCCCCCGAGGCCTGTGCTGGAAGTTGTGGCGTCCACCTCCGCGGCCACCACGGCCTCCGCCGCGGCCGCCGCGGCCCTGGTTCTTCTCCCGCTCTTTGCTGAGCTGCTTGAGCTCCCAGCAGTCTTCAGTGGCGTGGTTGTGCCTGTTGTGGTAGATGCAGTATGGGCGATTGTCCACCTTTTTCTCTTCAGCCGCCGGAGAGGCCTCGCGAGGTTGTTTTGCGTCAGGCTCTGCCGCGAGGATGGCGGTGGTCTTGCGCTTCTCGGCAGGCTTCTTCTTGCTCCTGGACCCCTCTGGAGGGTCCTCCTCCACTTCCTTCTTGACGAAGAGGAGGCCCTCTTCAGCCTTGGCGCACTTGTCAGCCAGTCAAAGAGCTTCACCACAGAGGAGAGGGTATCGTGGATGCCGAGCTTCTCGAGCATCCTGTGGTTCGTGACGCCCTCCCTGAAGGCGGAGATGACGTGCGAGTCCGGGATGTTCGGGATCTTGTTGCGGACCTGGCTGAAGCGCTGGATGTATCTGCGGAGGGTCTCGTCAGGCTTCTGGCGCACCGCGCGAAGGTCGTTGTAGGTGAGCGCGCGTTCGTAGGTGCCCTTGATGTTGGCGACGAAGACCTTGCAGAGGTCCTCCCACGTGTCGATGGTGTTCTCGAGGAGGTTCATGAGCCACGAGAGCGCGGAGTCCTTGAGCGCCATGGAGAGCCAGTTGGCCATCACCTTGTCGTCGCCTCCTGCAGCTTGGATGGAGACGGTGTAGAGCTGCAGGAACTCCAGAGGGTTGGTCCTGCCGTCGTAGCGTGGAGGGAGGTCTGGCTTGAACTTCACAGGCCAGACGACACGGCGCAGGTTGCGGGTGAAGGCGGTGCAGCCCGTGGCGTACGTCACGGTTGTGGCGGTCCCTCTGGCGCTCGATCTCCACGCGGGCGTCCGCCGGAGTCCGCTGCACGATCTGGCAGTCGTGCGGCGAGGATGCGTGCGACGCGGCACGGTGATTCGCTGCCGGAGCTGCAGCTGGAGGAGGTGGCGGAGGCGGAGGGGGAGGAGGAGCGCCGTGCGCTATGTTCCCCTCGCGTCCGGAGTGGCGCACCAGCGAGCGGGAGGGTGCTGGTGCTGCAGTGGTGGCGGCAGGAACGGCGGCGGCGTTGATGAGCTCCTCGAGGCGCCCCAGCCAGTTGTCATGGCCCGCCTGCGTGGGACGGTAGCGCAGCAGCTCCTGCGCCATCAGCAGCGCGGTGGCCGGACTGGGCACTGCTCGGCCCATCGTGGAGGCGCTCTCGCGCCTGGATGGGTGCAAGGAGGAAGCTCCCTCGTCCTCGCCGTCGATGCCGCCGTCGTTGCCGTTGCCGCCATCGTCCTCAGGGCGCTCGATGCGCGGCTCGGCGTTGCGCTCTGAAGCGCGGTTGGCGCGCGGGCGACCACGCGGGTTGTGATTGGCGGCGGGCTCGGTGTTGGCCCTGCCGGACGTCCGTCACGCGAGACGCGCAGCTCGCGTGTCAGTCATGGCGCGGAGAGGTTGAAGAAGTTAAAGACGCGCCTCAGCCCCCTACCTGGCGCGCCAAATGTCGGAGACTAGTCCCAGAAACTAGGGGTGTCTCTCAAGTGCCAGGAAACGAGTAAGGGGCTGAACACAACGTCAAACAAGTCCTCAACAACCTCGGCGACGGTGCTCGTCGAGCTCGGTGAGGAACATCACGACAGAAAGGTAACACGAGCCACTACCCAGGTTCAGGCCCACCGTGAGGTGTAAAAGCCCTACGTCCTGCTAAGATGTATTGCACTGCTTGGAGAGGTTCACAGTACAAGTGTGCTTGCGAGTGCACTGCTGTGGCTATGGTGGACTATGGTGGAACGAGCTCTGTCTTCTTCTCAGACCTAGCTCCTTGGTTGTGGAATGAGTTGTCGAATGCGGGATCCCCCTCCTAGGTCGTACACTGGCTCCTTATATACTGGGCTTGGTCCTCTTCCCCGAAAACTTCCGGCGGGAAGGGATACCACAACGCCGCCGAATTGGAGCACAGCGCACAGCCGCGGGGGCGTCCATGGACACGGTCCATGGCAGGGAGCACGTCGTCATGGCAGAAAAAGCCATCGTCCAACCAGGACGGTGGGCTGGCGCTGCAGAGCTTTGGGGCGCGCCCCACAGTGACGTCGCAGTTGGAGCGTAGCGGCGGCCGGCCGCTTTATCACCAATTTGGCAAGTCTTGGAGTCCGCTTTGCTTGCCGCAGCTCCTTTGACCACTTTATACACGAGAATGGCAACTGCGGCGTCTTTGTCATCACGCGCAGGCGCGCGCGTCACTCTGCGGCGGGCGCAGAGCCCATGTGCGCTCTGCAGCGGCGCAGGAGCTTGCTTCCACTTGAAGGAACCCCGCGAGGCCTGAACCCTCGCCGAGGTTCTGTTACCGTTGACCTCTCGCGAGGGAAAACCTCTCGAGGGTGGCGCGGAGATGCGCCAGGGCCTGAAGATCTTCTAGGAGAGGCCTTCCCGAGGTAGAGGTCCCTCTCGAGGCCTCCAGGCCGATCGTTTGGTCCTTAGCAGAAATGCTCAGTCGAGCAAATAAGCCCTCGCGAGGGAAAATGCCTCGCGAGGCTCGCCAGGCTGAAGGCCTGGTCCTTAGCAGAAATTCCTGCGGAGCGTTCGAGGGCTGTGGCAGGCCGGCCCATGACACCCTGGTTTTCACTGGGCCGACAGCTATTTCTGTTTCCAAAGGATGGAATCTACGACAGCCAGACGTGAAGAATGTGTTCTTACATGGTGTTCTGGAAGAGGAAGTTTATATGAAACAACCTCCTGGTTTTGAAGATCCACTTTTCCCGCAACATATTTGCAAGCTTGATAAAACTCTTTATGGTTTAAAACAAGCCCTGTCGTGTCTCGATGCACGGACACTGGGAGTATAGCATACCCCCATTTAGGTTCGGCACGGGGCGCGAAGGAGGCTGAGAATCGTCTTCTCGGGCGGAGTCTAGATCAAGCTCTCCTCTCCACGATCAAAGCATGCAACCAAAGGGACACAAGGAGCTACCCAGGTTCAGGCCGCCGGAGGCTAAAAGCCCTACTCCTGCATGTCTGGATTGATGGGTTCTTCATAGTGTAGCTTACAATGGATCCTCCCGGATGGGGTACCCGGAAGGGTTTTGGCTGGAGGTAGAAGAAGGACAGATCCTGACCCGGAGGAGATCACCTTCCCCTCTTCCTTCGCAGCCCTAGTCTAGTCTTGCTCTGGTCGGACTTGTGCCTTGGTTCGACCTTGTGTTTCTTCTCCTTTTTCCCTCCCCTCCTCCGTGCCTTGGTCCTCCTTTTATAGGCTAAGGGGTTGCCACAGGGTCACGTGAGGGACATGAGGGACCTTCGGGGTGAAGGACCCTCCTCATCTAGTTTAGGAGGAGACGTGGCCTCTCCTCAGCCTAGCGTCTCCTCTGGGTTAGGTGGGAGCGTCCGCCTGGGGGTGGACAGGAGCTGACACCACCACGGGATGTGCTTCCCGCCCGCGCTGCCTTCGCCTTGCTTCCCAAGTCTTCCGCGGTGAGGTGGAGAGCTTATCCACAGGGACGTGGGGAAGTACCCGAGAGGGAGCCTGGTCTCCTGCCGGGAGCTCGAGCTCTCGGGTCCTTCCTGGCCTTCTTTCTTGGTTCGGGGACCCGACAGGTCCCCAGGACCGGAGCCCTTTGTCGATGTAGGCCTTGCGTGTCCTGACGGTGAACCCGCCAGCTTGACTTGAGTCTTGGTCTTGTCCATCTTCATCTTGGGCCCACATGGGGTGGACCCACTTTGGCAGTACTAGGGGAACCCCATGTTCCACTGATGCGACAGTAGCCCCCGGGCATGGTCCCGGCGGCTCTTGCTCCAGCTGCCGGGGCCATGGCCTAAAGATAGGTCAAAGTGGGTCCCCGGGCACCTGGTCTTCTTGCTCTGCTCCGTTGGTGGCCTTGAAGGTCTTGGAGTTACTCCACTTGGGGGAGTAACTGCGGTGGCCCTCTCGATTCCCAGTAACGGAAGAACCGAGGAGACGCCTGACAGAGGCGCCGCCGCGGCTATAAAAGCGAGGCGCACCCCTGGCTCTCTTGTTCATCTTCTTCCTCAGTCCAACTCTAGGCCTCCCCACAAGCTGCCAGCGCCAATGGCGAGAGCGAGGAGAGGAGTTGGGCGCCCTCGTTCTTCTTCAGCTGCTGCGAGAGTGGCCCCTCCACTCGTGGTCGAGCTGTTCCGCGAGGTCGTGGGATTCGCGGTCGCGGCCGGGGAGGCCGCGGCACCGCTGCTCCCCCTCCTAGAAGCATGGTTCATACCAGCTTCGCGCCGTTCGAGTTCATCGTGGATCTGAACCACAGGCCTCGCAGCCGGCTCCCTGCCGGATTCCTTCGCGATGGCGACGGAGGACATGGACCTTCCGGCTTCTGGCTGCAAGTGGAAGGCTGCCCCAATGGCTCCTCCTGGGCCATGGCGGAGCGCACCACTGAAGGCGCCATGCTTCTGGGTCCGGGGTGGAAGTCGTTCTCCCGTGCCCGCCGCCTGTCCGGGGGCAATGCTTGGCGTTCCGGTACGACGGAGATGCGACGCTCTCCGTGAAGATCTTCGGTGTCGATGGCGGACGTGGAGTGCTGCATGGAGAGCAGCAGCGGCAGTTTGAGCTCCTACGACAAGGATGAAGATGAGGAAAACTCATCTGACATCAAGGTCGAGGGGAGCTCGTCTTCCTGAAGGCGAGGAGCTTCGGACGGGCGCCATGGAGACCTCGTTGACCTCCTCCTCGGCGCCTTGACGACGTACTTCTGGAAGTAGCGGCTTCCATTGTACGGCGGTGCTCCTTGCTCGACGGAGTCAACCTTTTTGTTGTAAAAAAGATCGTCCCCTTGTAGTCCTTGTAAATGAAGAAGATCTTGTTTCCTCCTTGTCTCTGTGTCGCGTCCGTGTGAATGAGAACGAGTTTTTTGCAAAACGCGCTCCCATTACTGCAGCAGCCGTAGCGCCAAGGGGTAGGTGGAGCGTGGGAGGCCTATAAAAGACCCTCCAGACTCCATCTCCCTTGACACACCTTCTCGCCTTGTTCCGCTCCTCTTCTTCCCTTGCCTCTCCACGCCCCGCAGAACAATGTCTGGCGAAGCAGAGAGGGCCTTGTCCGACGTGTCGACGGCGGAGTCCGTCTTCCGAGGCACGGTTGAGGCGCCCACGAGGGCGGAAACCCGAATCACGAGGTCGTTCCCCGCCCTCGGGTCTCCTTGGTTTTCCCCGCGGTGGGAAACATCGCCGGTTCTGCTGCCATGGAAGCGTCGGTGGCGCTGGCGACCCGGAAGGACACCATCAAGATGGAGCTGTGGAAGGAGGCCGCAGGCAATCAGAGATTGATCCGCCTCCTCTGCGACCTTGACGATGTCTTCAAGGTAAGGTTGCCTGGTTCTGGCAATACGACCCTTGGGAAGATCCTACGCCTTGACTCGATTTCTTCCCTTCGTACAGGATGAGGAAGACATCATGGATAAGTTCGTGGACCACGTGCACCTCCTCTGCAGCCAGCATGTGCCGGGGTTTGCCCGGAAGTTCCCCGGCCCGTGGGACCCCTGAAGATCCTGCGCGAATGCCCTCCTTCATCCCAGGCGTCCCCGGGAGTCCGGAGTTCACCCGGCAGGCAATAAAACAGAAGACAGATCTGCGCAGCCAGGAGCTCTGAGCTGGCCTTAGTAGCATAGGCTAGATATGTATCCAGGGAAAGCTTCGACTGAATGTAACTCAGAATTGTAAATTCAGAATGTAAGTTCAGATGAATGCAATCCTAGGGCTCAACTCCCGGGGTCATTTCCCAAACCTCCCTTGCACTAACGCGCCGTCAAGTTTTCAGAGGAGATCTCTTAGGTGACAAGTACTCTAACCGCCTGTACCGGTAGCAGCACCCCTAAGAGCACTATGCCTTCCGGGAGTCCACTCCACAGCCACGGGTACTAGGCCAGAAGGGAAATCTGACCGTTCGCCGGGGAGGACGCATTACCCCCGCAAAGGTTCTCATCAACTGTCAAGCATGCGCAGGTTGGTGGTATATTGACTCCGAGCGAGATATTATGCCTAGAATGCAAGATGCACATGCAAAGACTTAGCTGATTTTTGCCGTGCTCTTGATCTGCTCTGTCCTTCCCGGGTACCCAGCTCCTGAGCCGCTCTTCAGCATCCATTCCTGTCCCGGGAGAGGCGCTACACATAACACACTTTCAGTAGGAAAAGAATGGACCCTCCCTTACATGTCGTGAAAGTGTTTCATCCGGAGCAACCCGCAAGCAAAGTTGAATGTGCATTTCTGTGTTTATGTTCTTTAAAACACAGCACTGCCCGTTCCACTTCTTACCGCGGCAGTACGGCACGATCAGGTGGCAGCGCCTACTGATAGGCTACTCGCGCTCGACCTGTCAGCCACCGGCACCATGTCAGCCCCCTGCTTGGGGGTTGTTACGGATAACACACTTCACGACAACAAGAGAGGCTCACGGAATTGAAAAACTTATCTTTTATTCCTTGGCGACGATTCTTACACCCTTATACAGAACACTAGCCCCTTGGGCGTGCTTAGTTGACTCGAACTATCTGCGATTCATGTTCGTATTCAGGGGTAGAATTTCCGGAGATTCTCGATGTTCCAGGCGTTGCCCTCCGGCCTGCCTTTCTCGTCCTCCAGATAAACAGCTCCGGGTCTCAGGGTATGCGTCACCCGATAAGGTCCTTCCCACTTGGACGACACTTGTTCATGTTATCAAGCTTCTGCTTCTTGCGGAGAACCAGGTCTCCGGGTTCCAGTACCCGTGAACGGATATGGCGATCATGATAGCGGCGGAGCCCTTGCTGGTATCGAGCAGATCGTAAAGAAGCTCGACACCGCACCTCTTCCAGGAAGTTGATGTCATCAATCCTCCTCTCAGCTTGTGCGTCTTCATCATAGGCAAGTACCCGGGGGGATCCATGCCTGAGCTCTGTTGGCAAGACGGCTTCTGCTCCATAGACAAGGAAGAATGGTGTTTCTTGAGTGGCTCTGCTTGGTGTGGTTCTGAGGGACCACAAGACACTTGGTAGATGCTCAATCCAGTTCTTGCCCTTGTCTTCTAACTTGTCAAAGGCCTTGGTCTTCAAACCCTTTAGGACCTCCGCATTGGCTCGCTCCACTTGCCCATTGCACCTTGGGTAGGACACCGAGGCAAAACACACCTTGATTCCCAGCTCTTCACAGAAGTTGAGGAAGGATCGGCTTGTGAACTGAGAGCCATTGTCCGTTATGATTCTGTTGGGTACTCCGAAGCGGTACACGATCCCTTCAATGAACTTGATGGCTGCTTGAGCTGTCTGTCTTGGTACTGGCATCACTTCCACCCACTTTGTGAACTTGTCGATGGCCACGAAAAGGTATTCATGGCCCCCGACAGACTTCGGTATCTTCCCACGATGTCCAGCCCCCAGACCGCGAACGGCCAGGAGATTGGAATTGGCTGCAGAGCTTGCGCCGGCTGATGTATGTTCTTCGCATAGTACTGGCAGGCTTCACAGGTCTTGACTAGCTGCTCGCATCACTGAGGACTGTTGGCCAGTAGAACCCGTGACGAAAAACTTTACCCGCCAGTGATCTTGATGCCACATGACTTGAACATGTGCCCTCGTGGATGTCCCGTAGCAGTACTTGGCCTTGTTCTTGAGGGATGCAGCGGAGCTTGACTCCGTTGTCCCGTCGCCGGTAGAGCTCGCCGTCGATCATGACGTAGAGCTTGGCTTGACGAGCCACCCGCTCGGCGTCGTGATCATCCTCCGGGAGGGCGTGCTCCATGATGTACTTGACGATGTCCCGGGCCCAGGGTGGGTGGGTTCCTTCCACCGGTAGCACCATCCGACGGAAAGAAAGCATAGCTTCCTCCGCAGAGGGGCTGCCGGGTCTTGAGCTTCTGGGCTGGCTACCCGTGTTGTCGAGGTAGAAGGGTCGCCAGCCCCCGGCGCAGATCTTGTCGCGAGCCTCTCGGGTGGATCGAAGGTCGCCTGAGGACCTCGATGTAGATCCCGGGAGGCACTGGTTCTTGCTTGGACGCCACCTGCGATAGCTCATCCGCGGCCGTGTTTTCTCCCGTGGGACGTACACAGCCCGGAAGTTGTCGAAGCGCCGCTGCAGCTTCCAGACCTCTCAACGTATGGTGCCATCTGAGGGCACGCGTACTCCTTGTTCACTTGTTTGATGACTAACTGAGAGTCACCCTTGACGACGATCTTGTTGATGCCGAGGCCGATGGCAGCACGAAGTCCTGCGAGCAGGCCCTCGTACTCCGCCGTGTTGTTGGAGATGTTCCCTTGGTAGTGCATCTGGACGACGTACTTCAGCCGGTCCCCGGTTGGTGAGGTTAGGACAACCCCAGCACCTCCTTTCCCCTTGGTGTAGGAGCCGTCGAAGTGCATGGTCCAGGCGCTAGGATCTTCCTTCCCGGGGAGGCAGGTTTCCTCTTCCGGGTCGTCGAACGCCGTCTCGGTCCACTCGGCCGTGAAGTCCGCCAGCGCCTGACTCTTGATGTTGTCCGTGTGCTCGAACTTGAGACCGAAACCTTGAAGCTCCATGGCCCACCATGATATGCGACCAGTGGCAAGTGGGTTCTCCAGGGGGCTTCTTAGGTTGTACTTGGACACCACCGTGATGGGATGGCTTTGGAAGTACGGCCTCATCTTGCGGGAGGCAATGAGGATTGCCAGCAGCAGCTTCTGCATCATGGGGTACCGCTCCCGGGCGTCGCGCAGCACTGCGCTGACGAAGTAGACCGGGTGCTGCACCTTGCGGGTCGCCGAGTCCTGAGAGGGCTCGGCTTCCTCCACGTCGACGTCTTGGGGTGGGGACGAGGTAGCCCCGGCGAAGTCTCGTCGGAGGGAGATTCTCCATTCCCGACGGGCTCCGCACCGTCTGGTAAGGTTGCAGTGACGTCAGGATCGCGAGACCCCTGGTCACCCGGCAGCCTTTTCTTGCACGGTTGTCCCGGGAGAGAGTTCCCGGGTCGCTTGCCCTTGATCTTGCTTGACTTCTTCGGAGGAGCGTCACGCTCTACCACAAGCACAGCGCTGATCACCTGGTTGGTGGCAGCAATGTACAGTAGTAGGGGCTCCTTCTCTTCTGGTGCCACGAGGATTGGTGGCGAGGCGAGGTAGCGCTTAAGGGACTGCAGGGCTTCCTCGGCCTCGGAGGTCCACTCCACGGGGCCTGACTTCTTGAGCAGCCTGAAGAACGGTAAGGCCCGCTCCCCAAGCCTTGAGATGAAGCGCCCGAGTGCAGTGATGCACCCGTTGAGGCGCTGTACGTCCTTGACCCGCCGGGGCGCCTCCATGCGCTCGATTGCCTTGATTTTGTCCGGATTCGCCTCGATCCCTCGGTGAGAGACCAGGAAACCCAGCAGCTTGCCGGAGGGGACCCCGAACACGCACTTGTCGGGGTTGAGCTTGAAGTTGACCCGGCGGAGGTTCTCGAAGGTCTCGTGCAGGTCTTGGATGAGGGAGTCCTTGTACCGGGTCTTGACCACGATGTCGTCGATGTACGCTTCAACGTTGCGGCCCAGCTGTGACCCAAGGCATGCTTGCATTGCGCGCTGGAAGGTAGCGCCGGCGTTCCGGAGGCCAAAAGGCATCCGGGTGTAGCAGTAGCAGCCCTTGGGAGTGATGAAGGCCGTCTTCTCTTGGTCCTCGAGTGACATCATGATCTGGTGGTACCCGGAGAAGGCGTCCAAGAAACACAGCAGCTCGCACCCGGCCGTGGAATCCACGATCATGTCGATCCGCGGCAGGGGGAAAGGGTCCTTGGGACAGGCCTTATTCAGGTCTGTGAAGTCGATGCAGAGTCTCCACTTGAAGGTCATGGGCTTCGGTACCACCACGGGGTTGGCCACCCAGCTTGGATGGGGAACCGACCGGATGACACCAGCTTCTATCAACTTGTCCACCTCGGCGATGATGAATTCCAGCTTTTCCTTGCTTTGGTTCCGGAGAACCTGCTTCACGGGGCGAGCCCCCGGATTGACCGCCAGTTTGTGCTCGATCACCTCCCTTGGAACGCCGGGTAAACCTGACGCCTCCCACGCGAAGACGTCAGAGTTTTCCCGAAGGAAGGCGACGAGCGCGCTTTCCTATTTGTCGGTGAGGCGGGCGCCGATGGTGATGGAGCGAACTCCGTCGCTGGTTAGCGCCACCTTCTTGGTCAGCTGCGGATCGCCATGGAATGGCGCCTTCTTGGGGGGAGTAGATGTGGAGCCCCCAGGGTGCCCTTCGCCCCCGGGGAGAGCCCCATCATCATCCTCCTGTACACCTTGAGGGACATCCGCCATGATTGCCACCGTCTGGTTCAGCTGGTGAACGCAGTAGATAGCATCGTCGATGTCGGCCTTGACCTTGATCACACCCCACGGCGCCGGAATCTTCAGCATGTTGTAGGCGAAGTGGGAGACGGCCATGAACTTGGCCAGAGCAGGTCTGCCAAGTATGCCGTTGTACGGTAGCGGAGTGTCGGCGATGTCGAAGACGATTTCCTCGGTGCGGAAGTTCTTGGAGTCGCCGAAGGTGACCGGAAGGGTGATCTTCCCGAGGGGTCGAGTAACACTTCCGTTCACGCCTTGGAACACCCGGTGTCTTGCAGGCGAGACAGGGGAATTTGAAGGATAGCCAGGACCTTCGCCGTCAGCAAGTTGAGGCTGGAGCCTCCGTCGACCAGCATCTTGGTGACCTTGTAGTTGTGGATGACGGGCGACACGATCAGCGGCAGGGTCCCGACCCCGGCAGTGTTGCAGGGTGGTCTTCTGGGTCGAAGGTGATGACTTGACTGACCAGTCCAGGGGCTTGGACGGAGCAGAAGCAACCGCGTTCAGCTCCCGGACAAGTCTCTTGCAGGCGCCGTTGGAGGGAGGCAGAGAAGACCCTCCGTGGATGCACCCGACAACTCCAGTGACTTCTTGATACTTGCCGCCGTTGCCTCCTTGGGGAGCCGGAGCTTCCCCGTTGCCGCCGTGGGCGGCCTCCGGAGTGTTGTACCCGCGACCACCTTGACCGCCGCGTCCTCCTCCAGGCCCCCGCGGCCACCGCCTCGGTTCCATCCACGGCCGCCTCCGCCTTGGCGACCCGTGGGACAGTCACGAGCGATGTGCCCGGCAGTGCCGCAGTTGTAGCAACCGTCTTGACTGACCCCATCAGCTCGGCGTTGCTCCCGGATGGCGAGGTTCTTGAGCATGCGGCAGTCCTTGAGCAAGTGGTTGCCTTCTGGATGGATGTGGCACCAGGGATCACCTTCACCTTCTTCCTCGGAAGTCGGCGCGGGCTTGGTCTTCTTCGGAAGAGGCTCGGTGACGAAGATCCGCTTGTCGGGTCCAGGGTCCCGCTTCTTGTTCTTGGCTGGAGCGACCTTGTCCTCGGGTTCATCCTCCCCGGGGAACTTGGCTCCTTCTTCAGCTCGAGCGCACCGATCTGCAAGCTCCCAGAGCTTACGAGCAGACTCGACGCGATGGATGCTCAGCTTCTCGCGCATCTTGGGGTTGCGGACGTTGGCGTGGAAGGACTGGATCACCAACTCCTCCTTGATGCACGGGATGGTGTTCATCTTCTGGGTGAAGCGCTGGATGAACTTGCGGAGAGTTTCACCCGGCAGCTGCTTGAAGTCGTGGAGATCACTGGGAGCCCCCGGGCGCTCGTACCCGCCTTGGAAAGCCCCCAGAAACTGCTCCTTCAGTGCCCGCCAGGAACGGATGGAGCACTTGGGAAGGTTGAGAAGCCAAGTCTGGGCGTCTCCCTTCAGGGCCAATGGGAACCAGTTGGCCATCATGACCTCGTCGGCCCCGGCAACCATCGCAGCAAGAGAGTAGATCTGCAGAAAGTCCCGGGGGTTCGTGGTGCCGTCGTAGCGGAGAACGTCGATCTTGAATTTCTTGGGCCAGTTGAAGTGGCGGAACTCGGGGGCGAGGGCGAGGCAGCCTTCGGCGAGGTCGATGCCCCGATCTTCCCGGCGGTGACGTTCTCGGCGACGCTCGATGCGGGTGCGCATATCCTCGTTCTGACGGCTGTTGAGCTCGTCACGAAGATCTGGGTTGCGCGAGGTAGACGACCCGATGGAGATGGCCTCGCCGTGATCGCGGTTTAGCCGATCAGCCATCGGTGGCGCGGTGCGAGGAGGCGCCGTCTTAGCTTGACGTTCACCACGAGGCTGGCCTCGCGGATCACGTGTCTTGTCTTGTGCTGCTCCGGGATCGTCGACGGTGGGAGCTTGAGTGGGTTCGACCCATGGACCACCATCGGCGAAGTCGAGGAGCCTCTCGACGCGAGTCCTCCATTCTTGGTAGACCTTGGGATCGCCGCTGCTTGGAGGGAACTGCATCAGGGCCTTGGCAGCGACTAGAGCATCATGGCGAGCTTGCGCGTCCGAAGGCGAGTGCGCGGAGGTCTTGCTCATGGATCCCTCCTCCAGCGGTGGGCTCCTTGCCAGCGCCATTGCAGACGCTCTTCTCCCCCGAGCGAGGAGGAGGCATGGTGGTGCCCTTTGGAGCTGCCACTCCGCCAGGGCCGTTGTCCTTGTCGCGACCGTCCACTTCGTCCGGCGCCACCCTCTCCATGGGAGGCGGGGACGGAGAGATGCTCCGCCGAGCGCCAGCAGCACGACGTTCAGCTGAAGCTTGAGTGCGTGAGGGAGATACCGGCTTGGACGCCGCAGGGTCTCCCTTCTTCCTCGGAGGCATGCTTGACGAAGAACTTGCCGATGAACTTGATGAAGATGAAACCAGTGCTTGTGCCCCCTACCTGGCGCGCCAGATGTCGTGTCTCGATGCACGGACACCGGAGTATAGGATACCCCCTTTTAGGTTCGGCACGGGGCGCGAAGGAGGCTGAGAATCGTCTTCTCAGGCGGAGTCTAGATCAAGCTCTCCTCTCCACGATCAAAGCATGCAACCAAAGGGACACAAGGAGCTACCCAGGTTCTGGCCGCCCGGAGGCTAAAAGCCCTACTCCTGCATGTCTAGATTGATGGGTTCTTCATAGTGTAGCTTACAATGGATCCTCCCGGATGGGGTACCCGGAAGGGTTTTGGCTGGAGGTAGAAGAAGGACAGATCCTGACCCGGAGGAGATCACCTTCCCCTCTACCTTCGCAGCCCTAGTCTAGTCTTGCTCTGGTCAGACTTGTGCCATGTTCGACCTTGTGTTTCTTCTTCTTTTCCCTCCCCTCCTCCGTGCCTTGGTCCTCCTTTTATAGGCTAAGGGGTTGCCATAGGGTCACGTGAGGGGCATGAGGGACCTTCGGGGTGAAGGACCCTCCTCATCTAGTTTAGGAGGAGACGTGGCCTCTCCTCAGCCTAGCGTCTCCTCTGGGTTAGGTGGGAGCATCCGCCTGGGGGTGGACAGGAGCTGACACCACCACGGGATGTACTTCCCGCCCGCGCTGCCTTCGCCTTGCTTCCCAAGTCTTCCGCGGTGAGGTTGAGAGCTTATCCACAGGGACGTGGGGAAGTACCCGAGAGGGAGCCTGGCCTCCTGCCGGGAGCTCGGGCTCTCGGGTCCTTCCTAGCCTTCTTGCTTGGTTCGGGGACCCGGCAGGTCCCCAGGACCGGAGCCCTTTGTCGATGTAGGCCTTGCATGTCCTGACGGTGAACCCGCCAGCTTGACTTGAGTCTTGGTCTTGTCCATCTTCATCTTGGGCCCACATGGGGTGGACCCACTTTGGCAGTACTAGGGGAACCCCATGTTCCACTGCTGCGACAAGCCCCCCGTGCATGATATTCTCGTCTAAGTTCGAAACTCATTGAGCTTGGGCTTCAACCTTTCATCGCTGATACGTCACTATTTCTATACAATCAGTCACGTGTTCACATATTTATGCTCATATATGTTCATGGTATCATTGTTACAAGCTCATCAGATTCATCAATTACTGTTCTTCTTCGTTAGTTGAGTGAACATTTTGCTATCAAGAATCTTGGTGCTCTTCATTATTTTTTGGGCATGGAAGTCACTCAAACTTATGATGGTCTTGTGCTCACACAAGCTAAGTATGTTGCAGATCTTCTAGCCCGAGTTAATATGACCGGCTGCACATGAAAAGTCATTGTGTAGCCCAGGCTACATGTAGCCCGGTTTTTGATTTTTTTTAATCACCATTTTTAAGTTTCAAAAAATTCCGAAAAAATCCTAGATGTTGACAATGACATGTTCTACTCTTCTGCAAATTTTCAACTCGAAATGATATGTATTCCGGCCTGCACGAAAATGACAAATTCTGACAATTTTGGGAAACTTTGAATTTGACACTGTTCACCAACCCAGCTTCAGAAATGTGTCATTTTTGCACTGTGTTAAATACAGAATGTTTTGCATTCTTTTTTGCACACTGGTAGAAATCATCATCATCTACGTATAGAATTATTTACTGATTTTTGGAAACTTAAAATACAGATTTAAATTTTCAAAATTTCGGGCTACATGTAGCTCGGGAGACAAATCACTACACTCCGGCTGCACACCCACTCCCATGCCAATGTCTACCATTGATAAGTTATCTTTGACTGATGGTACACCTCTTGATTTTGATGATACTACAAATTCCAGAAGCATTGTTGGAGCGCTTCAGTATTTGACTTTGACTAGACTTGATTTGGCTTTCTCTGTTAAGAAAGTCAAGTTGCCAATATCTTCATGCACCCACTACAGATCGTTGGACTGCTACCAAGAGGATTCTCCGCTATGTATAAGGTACATTACATACTGGTATCATGTTTCAGCGCTCTTCTTCTACTTTTCTTAGTGCATTTTCGGATGCTGACTGGGCTGGATGCCTTGATGATCGACGGTCTACTGGTGGGTTTGCTATATTTTTTGGACCCAATTTAATTTCCTGGAGTGCAAGGAAACAAGCCACTATCTCACGATCTAGTACAGAAGCTGAATATAAGGCGATTGCTAATGCTACTGCTGAGCTTATTTGGGTTGAAGCTTTAATTCGTGAACTCGGTGTTTCTCTCAAGGAACACTCTTGTTTGTGGTGTGACAACCTAGGTGCCACATACTTATCAGCAAATCCAGTCTTTCATGCCAGGACTTAAGCATATAGAGATTGACTATCATTTTGTGCGGGAGAGGGTTGCCAAGAAACTGCTAGATATCAAGTTCATCTCCAACAAGGACCAAGTGGCTGATGGTTTTACCAAATCTTTACCTATAAATCTTTTGCATGAATTTAGGTGTAATCTCAACCTTAATAAGGTTAAGATTAAGGGGGGCTGTTAGAGATGTAATACAAGTAGTATACGGTATGGTATAGTATACCAACCGTATACGTACTCCTCCTTGTAATACCCCGGTAGAGGTTATTCCTGCCCTATATAACACGTAACCGAGCCCTAGGAACAGTGTATCGTTCCCGCATACGAACATTGACAAGTACCACCTTGACTAATTATATAGATGTTAGGAGTGCGGGATGAGGTGTCAAACGTTTTTTACGTACGAACCAAACGATGGGCGACGTACGAAACCAAAACCAAGGAAGGCTTAATGCCTTTATTATTAGGTAAAGATTTCTGAAACGTTTCAAAAAATTCGAAAAAAATATCTGGATGTAGCCAACCACATGCACTACGATCCTGGAAAATTTCAATCTGACATACATTGTATTTTTAGCTCAGCGAAAAAGACAAATCAAACAAATTTTACATAAAAAAGGTTGATCCGATCATGACCCAGATATGTATTTTTGTCTTTTTTGCTCAGGATAGAATACATTGTATTTCACGTAAATCTTTTTTCACAGTCGTAGTGCATAGCGTTTTCTACATCATGGTATTTTTTTTTGAATTTTTCCGAAATTTAAAATTTATTATTTTTTAAATTTCAAATACCGGGCTCCCTAGAGCCCGGGAGCCATATCGCCGCACCCGGTTGTGACGACGTTTCTAACTATAGTTGATTTTTTGGTTGCAACGTACGGGCATTCATCTAATATAACTAGTACGATACCCCGCGCATTGCAGCGGGTATCTCTTAATAAACCTAGTAAAACATATAAACTCATGAAGTTGACTATAGAAATGCAAAATTTAGTTGATCATAAAATTTGAGAGCCTAAATTTAGTAGACATGAAATGTATGAGTATTTTATGTTTTAAAGTTTGTTATGGTTCAGGGGTGCACCTGATTGATGTTTATTGATGTAGATAAAGTGAAATCAGCGGGTTGAAAAAACTGATGATGTGGATGACTTACATGAAGATGCCATGCAAATTGCCGAATTATGTGTCTAAAAAGTTTTTGAGCGGTTACATGCAGAAGAGCACATAATTCAAATAATAGTTTGAGAATTTTCATATTGAAAATCTTGGCACAAAAATCACTTGATTTTCATAATTGATTCCGGCGTTCCACTTGCACATTATTTAATTATGAAATTACATATCGGGATGGTGCGATTTTATGGTTTGAACGGTAAAAAAAGATGATATGATGTAGACAACTTGATGACCAATGAAAAGGATGACGTGGATGCTTGCATGCAAATATATACAATAAGTAATGATGTCAGTGGGATGATGTGTACAATTGATTGACTAAAATAGAAAGTGATGTGGATGGCTTGGATATTCAGATAGAAAAATATTAATTGCATATAGTGGGATTTTGCTTTATAAGAAGTATCTCTTCTCTACTATATAATACGGCTTCAGTTGATGGTTGCCGATGGTACGTCAAGAGAACCAGCAAAACGGTACGTAAAAACCCAGCAAAACAGACCCTGGACTTGGTATCCCGCTCGATAACCAGCAAAACACAATACCGAATAATAAAGGAATTAAGGAAGGAAGATTTAAGTAAGGAATTCCGATGTCGCTCATCGCTTTCGTATCGTGAACGGATCCGTCAACCAAGAGAAGAGTATATAATTACGGTTAACGACCGTAGGTACGTCGCTAAAAGACCTGGACGCGCGCTTTGTTTTGCCCGATCGATCCCTTGTCTCTCGTCGGTCGCACATGTTACAAGCTCATCGCGGAAAAAATCAATCGGCCTAGACGTGTACCAGTTCGTCTCGACTAAGGCCTCGAACCAGCAACGCGTTGCCGCTGGTACTACGGCCCTCCTTCTCTCTGCCTAGGAACGGCCGCGTCGCCGCCGCGTCACTGCTTCGTCGCCCTCCTGCGGACAGGGCATGCCGCGGCGCATGTTCGTAACCATCCTTGCCCCAGATCGATCCCTGTCCTCCTGAAGCTGAAAACGTTGGAACTGTTGAACCATGATGTTGCCTAGAGACCCGATTCTTGAAATTGTCGTGGAAATCTGGCTCAGAGAGGTAGATTGGAGTGGTGCGAGGTTGAGAGGATAGTCGATTTTTTTTAGAGAGTACGCCAAAAGCGTACTAGATTTTATAGAAGGGATAACGAGAGTTTACAAACCATTGCCAGCACAAGAGCTAAGCAACCGGCACTCAACACCAACTCCAACACACCAACACACCTCCGCCTAGGCCTACTCTCGCTGCATGAACTCTCCAACTCCTGTCGTAGCCGTAGCCGTAGCCGTAGCCATAGCACAAGCCCAGATCTTGAACTCATCTATAATCCTGTCAACCAACACGGTGACCGCATATTGCTGCCCAATGTTGTTGAACAATCTTGCGTTTCTCTGATTCCATAAGCTCCAGGCGATGAGAATGACGAATGTGTCAAAGAGCCTCTTGTTTCTCTTGTCGAATGACAGCGAGCCACCAGTCCTCCAAATTGTCCATCAGTTCAGGCGCAGCAACCTGTACCCCTGCGGCGCGGAAGCATCGATACCAAACCTCCCTAGCGTACACACACTGAACCAAGATGTGATCAATAGTGTCCGTCTCTTGGAGGCAAGTAAAGCATGCACTCAGCTCCTCCTATAACCCATGGCGAACTCTTCTATCCGAGGTCCAGACTCGATGTTGCACGGCCAGCCAGCAGAACATTTTCCATTTCACGGCGCTCGCGACTTCCAGATGCAATTGGCTGTAGCAAAACGTGTGTTGCCATGGCACAACATCTTGTACGTAGAGCTAGCCGTGTATTCTCCATTGTTTGACCAGGGCCATATGAATTTGTCCTGCGCCATGGTATCCCTCCGCACGCTGCGCAACCTAATCCACAGCTGCACACATTGCTGTGCCCCCTCCATGCTCAACTCCCCATCTATATCATTTACCCATGCGTCTGCCACCAGAGCCTCCTGGACTGTCCTGCTATTTTTCCTCCGAGTGTTCACCATGTTCCATACAATCGGTGCAAAATGCTCCACCGTGGATCCCTCGAGCCAGATCAGTCCAGAAATGAATGTTGTCCCCCCTTCCTACCTCAATTCTTACTAGGCTGTTGAACACGCTGGCCGTGTCGTCGTCCTTCAACATAGGCAGTCCCTGCCAAGGCCTACTAGGGTATGTTCTCTTTAGCCATTCCCAGCGTGTTCTGAGAGCCAAACCCTGCATCTTTAGATTCTTGACTCCAAGCCCTCCGTAGCACTCCGGCTTGCAAATCTGTTCCCACGCCACCAAATACTGGCCACCATTCGCGCTATGCTTGGCTGTCCAAAAGAAAGCCCTCAGCCAACTGTTTATCTCTTCAAGCATCCACGCTGGAGCCTCCGCAACCAACAGGTGATGGACTGGCCTTGCCGAGATGACCGCCTTGATCAGAATTAGGCGGCCCTCCTTAGTGATCCATCCTCGCTGCCATCCCGGGATCAATTTCAGCACTGTATCCAACACCGGTTGCCACTCAGATTTAGTCAGCGGCCACAACGCCAACTGCAGCCCAAGATACTTGATGGGGAACTCCTCCACACGACACTCCAAGATGTTCCTGACTCTGCCTTCCTCTCTCGCACTACTACGGATCATGGTAGCCGTGGATTTGTCGTAATTGACTCTCAGTCCCGAGGCCTCTGCAAACATGTTAAGGATCTGTCTAATGGCCAGCAGATCTGCAGCCAACGGCTTCACGAACAACACCACATCGTCGGCAAAAATGGATATCCTCTGCATAGGGCTAATGGCAGCTAGAGGACAGACCAACTCCTCTCTCACCGCCATCGAAAACATCGCTGTCAGCACCTCCATGACCATAACAAAGAACAGGGGGGAGCTGGGGTCACCCTGCCGGAGTCCACAGCCATGGAAGACGCGTCTCCCCGGCACCCCATTCACCAACACCTTGGTACTAGCTGTACAAAGCATCAGCGCCACCCAATGAATCCACATCTCGCTGAACCAAGCTTACGCAAGACCTCCGTCAGAAAAGCCCAAGAAAGGGAATCAAACGCACGCGAAATGTCAAGTTTCAGTAGGACTCCAGATTGTCTCCTCGTGTTGATCTTCCTTGCGACCTGCCGTACTAAGATGAAATTGTCGTGCATGCTTCTTCCTTTTATAAAAGCTAATTGATTGGTACTCACAAGGTCTGCCATCGTCGGCCTCAGCCTGTTTGCCAGGATTTTTGAGAACAACTTTGCGAAACTATGGACCAAGCTGATAGGTCTATAGTCTCCAACCTCCAGCGCATCAGATCTCTTCGAAATCAGAGTAATAAGCGCTCTATTCAATCTCCCAAAGCCTCGGCCATCTCCCACATACAACTTCAATCGCTGCCATGATATCGTTCTTGATGATTGGCCACGCCAACTAGTAGAATGCACCACCAAATCCATCGGGCCCCGGCGCACGGTCAGCCGGCAAATCCTTGATGGTATCCCATACCTCCTCCTCAGTGAAAATTCTGTCCAGTTCCTGCAGATCGTGCGTGGGGATGTCTAAGTAGTCGAGGTTCAAGGTGTGGTTGCGGTTCTGCAGGTTCCCCAGGATTGCGCTATACGCATGGAAGAAACACTCTTCTTTCCTCTTCTGATCTGTGATCAATTCCTCTCCCACCTTAACCACCGGTATGAAATTCTTAATTCTCCTTCCATTGGCGACCGAATGAAACAGCTTTGTGTTAGCATCCCCATCTCGCAACCAACACATGCGAGATCGATGCCAGGCCTAGAACATGCTGCTTCAGAGTCTTCCTGAGCCAGGCCTCAGCTGGCGTCAGACTTCTCCTATCCTGGGCCTCGTCGAAACGCAAGATGATTGCATGGGCCACCGCCAACTGAATTTTTACATTGCCCACCCTTTTCTGAGCCCAAGACTGTAGGTGCGATGCCGTATTCCTGAACAACTCATCCAACCTCTTGAACGGGTCTACAATTGCCGGATCACAGACCCAACCATCGTGAACCGCCTCCACAAACCGATCAAGTTTCGTCCAGAACATCTCAAACCTGAATCTTTTGACGGGCCGATGCGCCGTGTTCAGAGACAGGTGCAACGGAGCGTGGTCAGAGATCGAGGAAGATATCGCCTGAAGCAAACAATCAGGGTTGTCAAGATCCCATTCCACCGAAGCTAGGGCTCGATCAATTCTCGTCATGGTGGGCGAGGCCCGTTCGTTGCTCCAGGTGAACAGCCTTCCATGCATGTACAGGTCCTTCAGGTCTGCGTTGCGCACAAAATTGCGAAAGCAGGACATCGCCCTCCTATTCAAGTTTCCATTGTTTTTCTCGGAAGCATTCAGAATCATGTTGAAATCTCCTATAATTAACATGGTCCAGAACATAGCATGCGCCTTTCTACTAATTCTTGCAAAAACTGCTCCTTATCCTCCATGCGCTGCGGGCCATACACCACTGTAAGCCACCACCTCCTTCGATCACGGTGCAAACCTCGCCCGTAATTGCGTGAGTATCCATGCTAACATTGGCAATGTCAAGCACAGTGGAGTCCTATGCTTCATGTGTGAAGGACCGAGTTAACTGAACTATTGAGTGTGAAGTCTCAGATGGCGGAGATGACAAGCTATGGTGCCCTGCAGCGACCTGTCGATGAACTACACATCAAACACTGATGTCTACGCACGCTTCTATTCTTGTAGACAGTGTTGGGCCTCCAAGTGCAGAGGTTTGTAGAACAGCAGCAAATTTCCCTTAAGTGAATCACCCAAGGTTTATCGAACTCAGGGAGGTAGAGGTCAAAGATATCCCTCTCAAGCAACCCTGCAATTAAGATACAAGAAGTCTCTTGTGTCCCCAACACACCCAATACACTTGTCAGGTGTATAGGTGCACTAGTTCGGCGAAGAGATAGTGAAATACAAGTAATATGGATGATTATAAGTGGTAATTGCAATCTGAAATAAAAATGGCAGCAAGCAAACATGTAGCAGAACTGGTTGTAAACGGTGTTTCAATGTTTAGAAACAAGGCCTAGGGATCATACTTTCACTAGTGGACACTCTCAACAATACTAATATAATTGAATACATAGATATTTCCTCTTCACTATGCTACTCTGAGTTATTCTCTCGTTGGATAACGAACACCAATCCACCGGTTAGGGCTATAAAAGCACACCTTAAAGTCGCATTCCATATCTAGGGAACCCCACACTGTCAACTTGAGCGCCCTAAATAGTACTAGACAAACACCGCAATTTCATAGAGACATCCAACGCAAATAATAACTCATGATAAGTATTCCTGTTATCTTTAGCCTAAGAGCCACACACGGGGCGCACACTGTCAACTTCGCACCGTGGGACAAAGGTGACTCCGGAGATTACATTAATAAAACCACTTGAGTAGCATATAAGATAATGAAGAGTAACATCTATAGATTCAACTAGATTACAAAGCTCATGATCACATAAAGATCACACCATGGGAGAGAGAGATAAACCACATAGCTATCGGTAGAGCCCTCAGCCCCGATGAAGAACTACTCCCTCTTCATCATGGGAGGCAGCAACGGCGATGATGGAGGCGGTGGCGTCGATGGAGATGGCTCCGGGGGTAATTCCCGTCCGGCAAGGTGCCGAAACAGAGACTTCTGTCCCCCGAATTAGGGTTTTTGGTGGCGGCGGAGCTCTGGAACTTTTCTGGGGAAATCGTCGATTCTTCCGTGAGTTTTAGGTCAGGGGCAATATATAGCCAAAGGGTGTCACGAGGCGGTGCACGAGGAGGCGACACCACCCCTGAGCGCCGGTGGGCCCTTGGCCGCGCCGAGCCCACGTGTGGAGCCCTCGTGGCTCCACTTCGTCTCTCCTTCGGACTCCAGGTGTCTTCTGATAAAATAGGGGCCTCCGTAAATTTTCGTCCAATTCCGAGAATATTTCCAGACTAGCTTTTCTGAATACAAAAACAGCAGAAAACAGGAACTGGCACTGTGGCATCTTGTTAATAGGTTAGTCCCAGAAAATGTATAAAAATGATATAAAGTGTATATAAAACATGTAACAATTGGTATAATATCAGCATGGAACATCAAAAATTATAGATACGTTTGAGACGTATCAGCATCCCCAAGCTTAGTTCCTGCTCGTCCTCGAGTAGGTAAACGATAAAAACAAAATAATTTTTGAGGTGACATGCTACCATCATAATCTTGATCAAATAATATTGTAAGGCACATGTAAATGAATGAAGTGATCCAAGTCAATGGTCTATAGTTTGCTACCAAATAGATAATGAGTAAACAATGAATCACACAAGCTAAACGTTTTCATGAATAGTACTTTCGAGACAAGCATCAAACAATTTTGCATAAGAGTTAACTCATAAAGCAATAGTCTCTAATAAAAGGTATTTAATCAACACAAAGGAAGAATTAAGTTTCAGCATTTGCTTCAACTTTCAACATATTTATCTCATGGATATCGTCAACACAAAGTAGTATAACAAGTCCAATACGTAGCATATAACGCATGTTGTAACAAAGTTGACACTAGTGTTTGCTTGTGGAAGACAGAAAGAATAGGAAAACTGACTCAACATAAAAGTAAAAGAAAGGCCCTTCGCAGAGGGAAGCAGGGATTAAGTCATGTGCTAGAGCTTTTAGGTTTTTGAAAGCATATAGAGATTGCATAAAATATTTGATACTCCTCCCAACCTTGCTAACACAAGCCATGGCTAACCGAATCCTCGGGTGCCTTCCATCAATCACATACCATGGAGGAGTATCTATTTTTGAGAGGTGTTTGTTAATTGTCGTCAAACGGGCTTTTAAGAGCGGCTCCCATGAAGGACGTTATTTCTACCAGCAAGGCAGATCATCCCTCTTTCTCTTTGGTTTACACACGCAGGTATTTCACTGTTTGTCATTGCTTACTGATGAATCAGGGCAAAAGTGTGAAGAGAATTAATGGTTAAAGTTGTAATTAATTGGGACTGGGCACCCCGTTGCCAGCTCTTTTTGCAAAATTAGAGGATAAGCGGATGTATATGCCGCTAGTCCAGGTGTAAAAGTCCATTTGACAAATAGAATAAAGAATAACCACACTAATTCCTCATGAGCTAGTAAACATTGACACAAAAAGGAATAATAACATTTTGAATAATTTAAAGGTAGCACATGAAAAATTTACTTGGAGTGGCAAGAAATACCACATATAGGTAGTTATGGTGGACACAAATGGCATGGATTTTGGCTCAAGGATTTGGATGCACGAGAAGCATTCCCTCTCAGTACAGAGTTTAGGCTAGCAAGGTTTATGTAAGCAAACAAGAATATCAACCCGTACACCAAGTTTTATATGACAAACATATTGCAAACGTTATAAGACTTCATACCGTCTTCCTTGTTAACCAAACCCTGTTATTAGAAAATATCTAGACCTTAGAGATACCACCGATGCAAACCAAATTTTCAACAAGCTTTACGGTAGTTCTTCACTAATAGGCTTAACTCATGTGATGCACAAATTTAATCATGATCTACTTGTTAACTCAAAACAATTGACAAGCATCAAGTTATCCAAATTAGTGATCTACAAGATTAAACAAGTTTTTCCTTATACCAATTACCACATGCAACATTTTCTGTACCAACCAAACACCAATCAATTTATTTTAACAACTCTCCAAACAGATATAAGTGAAGCAAGAGAGTACTTTCTTTAAAAGAAAGCTAATAGCTCTGACAAGAGATACATGAAAACAAGAGCTAAAAGCTGAACAGCGCTAGATATGAATACTCAACAAATATAAGTGAAGAATAGGAGTATTCTCATGAAAAAGCGGAGCGTGTCTCTCTCCCAATCAAGAATGCTAGGTCCAGTCAAGCTTTATTGAAAATAAAAGTACAATACTGAAAATAAAAGCACACAGACGCTCCAAGAAAAGCACATATGATGTGAAAGAATTAAAATATAGTTTCACTAGAGATGACCTGATAATTTTGCCGATGAAGAAGGGGATGCCTTGGGCATCCCCAAGCTTAGACGCTTGAGTCTTCTTGAAATATGCTGGGGAGATCCATGGGAGCCTCCCCAAGCTTAAGCTCTTCACTCTTCTCCTTCCTATTATATCACTCTTCCCTCTTGACCCTTGAAAACTTCCGTCACACCAAACTCAAAGTAAATCTCATTAGAGGGTTAGTGCATAATCAAAAATTCACATGTTCTATAAAGACGCAATATGACTTGTTACTTTAAACATTAGCTACAGCCACTGATGTTATGTGAAGCTCTTCCACCCAAAAAGAATTTCACTCAACACTAGTAAAAGAGAGAATGCAAAATAAAAAGGCATAATCTGTCTAAAACAGAACAGTCCGCAAAGACGAATTTTTTCGAGGCACTTACAACGCTCAGATCGAAAAACTTTGAACTAATGAAAGATTCAGACATTCATAAAGATTACGCACAAAAATTTCAGATTTAATTAACAATCTGGTGATTTTAGGAATTTCGTACAGTGAACAGCAAAAATCTGTTTCTGCGCAGCAATCAAAATTAGCATCATCTTAACACTAGAGGCTACTCTTGGCACAACAATGCGAGAAAATAAAGATACAAAGGAGTTGCTACAGAAGTAAACAAACTCCTTGACTCAAATAAAGAAAAATGCAGAAATAAAAATAATGGGTTGTCTCCCACAAACGCTTTTCTTTAAAGCCTTTTAGCTAGGCATGATAATTTTGATGATGCTCTCATATGTATAAGAGTTGAATATGAAAGAGCATCGAGAAGCAAATATCAAACACATTTAAGTCTAACCCACTTCCTATGCAAAGGAATCTTGTAAGAAAATAAATCAATAAAGCACAAAGTGACTAGCATAGGAAGGCAAAACAAGTGGAGCTTCAAAAATTTCAACATAAAGAGAGAAGACTTAATATTATTGAGATATATGAAACCGTGTATCCCTCTCTCATAAGGACCAGTAGGTCTTAAAGTAACCAGCAAATAAAAGCAAATCAAGAGAAAGCTCAAAACCTTCATCATAAAGAGAAGAAATTTAGTAACATGAAGATTTCTTTAACCATACTTTCCTCTCTGAAAATAATTTTCAGTGGCATCATGAATAAACTCAACAATATAGCTATCACATAAAGCATTCTTATCATGATCCACATGCATAAAAGTATCATTACTCTCCACATAAGCATAATTAATTATATTAGTAATAGTGGGAGTAAAACTATCACAAGCATCATTGTAATCATCATAAATTGCAGGCATAGTATAATCATAATAAACTTTATCCTCCATAGTAGGTGGCACCAAAATACCACTATCATTATAATCATCATAAATTGGAGGCAAAGTATCATCAAAGAAAATTTTCTCCTCAAAACTTGGGGGACTAAAAATATCATATTCATCAAAACCAGCTTCCCCAAGCTTAGACTTTTCCATAGCATTAGCAATAATGGTGTTCAAAGAATTCATGCTAATAAAATTGCTACCACTATTATGCAAACAAATTTCCATAGGTTTTTTAATTTTCTCTTCAAAAGCATCATGTCCTAACTCAAGATAAATTTCATAGAGCTCTCTAATTTTTTTTTGTTTTCCATTAAGCCTAACTAGTAAAATAAAAACAAGAAACAAAAAGATATAATTGCAGAATCTAAAGGAAATACCTTCGAGCACTCACACGTCAGCAACAGTGCTAGAAAATAGCTAAGTAGCTGGAGGATGTGAGTACCTTTTACCTTACCTCCCCGGCAACGGCGCGAGAAAATAGCTTGATGTCTACACACGCTTCTATTCTTGTAGACAGTGTTGGGCCTCCAAGTGCAGAGGTTTGTAGAACAGCAGCAAGTTTCCCTTAAGTGAATCACCCAAGGTTTATCGAACTCAGGGAGGTAGAGGTCAAAGATATCCCTCTCAAGCAACCCTGCAATTAAGATACAAGAAGTCTCTTGTGTCCCCAACACACCAATACACTTGTCAGGTGTATAGGTGCACTAGTTCGGCGAAGAGATAGTGAAATACAAGTAATATGGATGATTATAAGTGGTAATTGCAATCTGAAATAAAAATGGCAGCAAGCAAACATGTAGCAGAACTGGTTGTAAACGGTGTTTCAATGCTTAGAAACAAGGCCTAGGGATCATACTTTCACTAGTGGACACTCTCAACAATAATAATATTATTGAATACATAGATATTTCCTCTTCACTATGCTACTCTGAGTTATTCTCTCGTTGGATAACGAACACCAATCCACCGCGTAGGGCTATAAAAGCACACCTTAAAGTCGCATTCCATATCTAGGGAACCCCACACTGTCAACTTGAGCGCCCTAAATAGTACTAGACAAACACCGCAATTTCATAGAGACATCCAACGCAAATAACAACTCATGATAAGTATTCCTGTTATCTTTAGCCTAAGAGCCACACACGGGGCGCACACTGTCAACTTCGCACCGTGGGACAAAGGTGACTCCGGAGATTACATTAATAAAACCACTTGAGTAGCATATAAGATAATGAAGAGTAACATCTATGGATTCAACTAGATTACAAAACTCATGATCACATAAAGATCACACCATGGGAGAGAGAGATAAACCACATAGCTACCGGCATAACCCCTCAGCCCCGAGGGAAACTACTCACGCATGATCATGGTGATGAGGAGCTTGATGGAGAGGTGCAGCCCGGAGTGGAGGCGGAGGCCGGCGGCAGCCACAGCGCGGTGGCGGCGGTGGCCCGTGGAGGCGGCGGCGCCCTTGGTGGCGGCGGCGGCCCTTGGAGATGGTGCTGCTATGGAGGAGGTTCTCCTCCCCAAGACGGCTGCCTGGAGGAGGAAAATTCGTGGTATGGGGGCCTCCCCACGAGTTAGGTTTCCTCTCCTTATATATGCTCTCAGATTCCCGTCATCTCCTTTAGGGTTTCGGTAAAGCGGCGATATCTGGAGCGTCCGAACTCGGAATTAGGTGAATTTTAAGTCCAGATCGATTGGCAGAAAATTCCCCACAACCTTCGCGACTAGACTTTTTCTGTTTGACGTCGTATTCTGTCTGGTACATGACAATCTCCGAAAAACGTTTTCACACTGATTTCAGGAAGGTCCCGATTCGACTCCAACAAGGTTTCCTTTGCCAATTTTGATAATTCCTACACATTAAAGTGTAAAACAAGAACATTGTGCACTTTGGCAACTATTAGTAGGTTAGTCCAATAAATGTCATAATATGATATAAAGTGTATATAAAACATGTGATAATTGGTATAATATAAGCATGGAACATCAGAAATTATAGATACGTTTGAGACGTATCACCCCACCACTCGTCTGGGTGCGCGGGTTGGCTTTAATGTGGGCGGGATAGGAACCGCCCGATCATAGCGCATCCCCATGTTTCCTTTGCTATAAGAATGGGGGGGGGGGGCAGAGTCGTAACTGCCTTCCCCCTTCTCTTCTTCCCATTCGCCTCCTCTCTTCCTCCGTCTCCCTTGCGCCGATGGCTGGTGGGGCTCGCGCGGGTCGGCTTGGCGGTGACCCTTTCTTGAATCCGTCCGCCCTCCTCCGAGTGGCCGCAGTCACGACCGCCGTCGGCGCGGACGGGGCGGCCACGGCGAAGCCCATGTGGGTGGCTCATCGTTCCGCTTTCTTCCTTTGTCTTCAGCCCTTTCGAGGTTATCTTTCGAGTTTGTCCTCTCTCTTCATGGGAAGCTGAGGAGGCGTCTGCAGCTTCCTGAGGCCTTTGCGGATTCGGTGGCGGAGGCCGGTCTGCAGGTGACGTGGATCCGGGTGGTGGGCTACCCCAACGGCCCCATGTGCCTGGAGACGGAGCTCGACGCCGACGGGAAGCTGTTCCTTGTGAAGGGTTGGCGTTCCATCCTGCGGGCTCACGGGGTGAGCCCGGGTACATCGCCCAGTTCGGATTTGACGGGCTGGGGACGTTCTTTGTCAAGTTCTTTGACCACTCCCAATGTCGCGCCGCCTGTTGCTCGGAGAGCGACAGCAGCGATGACCCCGCCCCAGATTCGGACTCCGAAGAGCACGAGATCCCGGACTGGCCTTGACGTTTGATGGGTGCCTCCCCGAGGCGCGTGGCTTGTTTAAGTGTTAGTATGGGATGCGGGCTTCGCTCCGGCGAAGCCGTCCCTTCCACTCTCCCTTCCCCCCCACCTTTGTGTATATATATTTTTTAAAGGGGAAGGGAGGGGATGTCTCCCGAACTCAGCGGATTACGCCTGGTCTCGGCCTGGTTCACACTATGGCATATCGAGACATCCCTGGGATCGCAATTTGGCACGGCGTTCTCCGACCTTGCCGACAATTTACGCCCTTACGAGTAGAATTTTTGAAGGTGGTACTTCCGGAGGTGCACGATATTCCATGAATTCGGCTCCCTCCTTCCCTCCTCCGTCTCCAGCGGACGACGCCCGACCGTATGACGTGAACTACTCGATAGGGCCCATCCCACGGTGGGGAGAGCTTGTGTGTCCCCTCGAGGCTCTGCCTTCGGCGAAGGACAAGATCTCCCACCATGAGCTCCCGGGGGCGGACCGTCGGCTGTGGTAGCGGCGAAGACCTTGTTGGTAGCGCGCTGCACGCACCGCCGCCCGGCGCCGGACCTCCTCGAGGAGGTTGACGTCGTCAATCCTCTCTTCCCACTGCCTTTCCTCTTGAAAGGAGCGGGTATCAGGAGATCCGTATTTGAGCTCCGTGGGTAGCACCGCCTCGGCCCCGTAAACGGGGGAGAACGGTGTTTCTCCGGTGGCCCGGCTCGGGGTGGTACGTAGCGACCACACCACAAGGGGGACCTTTTCGATCCATGCCCGCCCGCAACTGTCGAACCACTGGAAAGTTCGTGTCTTGAGGCCTCTGAGCACTTCTGCATTAGCTCGCTCCGCCTGCCCGTTGCTCCGGGGTGGGCTACGAAGGCGAAACATATCTTCGTTCCGAGGTTGTCACAGTAGGCCTGGAACAGCCCACTAGTGAACTGAAGCCCAAGTCGGTGATGATGCGATTGGTACGCCAAAGCGGCACACGATCCCACGGATGAATTTGACGGCCGCCAGTGCCGTTTGAGATCGAATAGGTTCCGCTTCCACCCATTTGGAGAATTTGTCGATGGCTACGATCAAGTACCGGTACCCTCCGGTAGAGGCAGGGAATGGCCCGACCACGTCCAGCCCCCAGACCGCGAACGGCCACGAGAGCGGGATCGTTCGGAGAGCTTGGACCGGCTGGTAGATGTTCTTGGCGTGGAATTGGCAAGCTTCGCATGCTCGCACCTACTCATCAGCGTCTGAGAGTGCCGTAGGCCAGTAAAAGCCTTGCCGGAAGGCTTTGCCTGTCAGGGCCCGCGCCGCGAGGTGGCTCGAGCACAGTCCCTGGTAGATGTCCGCCAGAAGCACCCGCCCTTGCTTCCTGGCGATGCAGCGGAGCTTTACTTGCACTCCCGCCGCCGGTAAAGTTCTCCGTCGATGAGGACGTACATCTTGGCTCTCCGAGCGATTTGCTCGGCTTGCTGATCGTCCTCGGGAAGCGCTTGATGTCGTAGGTATTGGAGTATGTCGGTGGCCCACTCGGGGTCCCCGACCTCCGCAACGTACGCCACGTGGCCATCCGCCAGTGCCTCCCCGGGATCCCCCTATCCTGGGCTCCTAGAGACGGAGCTTGCTCCTAACCCCGCACCCGTGTTGACGGAGGGCCTGGTGAGCCGCTCCACGAACACGCCCGGGGGCACGGGCTCCTTCTTAGCCAATATCTTGGATAGCTCATCGGCGACTCCGTTTTGTCCTCGCGGTACGTGCTCCAGCTGGATCCCGTCAAACCGCCTTTCCAGCTTGCGGACCGCGTCTACGTAGGCCTACATCAAAGGACAATTGTATTCTTTCTTTTGGCAAGGGCCTCGGGGAGGCCGCATGCCGGGGGTTGTCCCCGCCGCACGATGGCTCGACGAACCCTGACCTAGCCGCGTTGTGCCGCGGGGACCCTTGTTCCCGGGGGCATGCTTGTCATGGCAAGGCGAACCCAGACCTCGCCGACAAGCTCACCGCTAGGGCTCCGTTTCCGGATGCAAGTTTGTATGACACGGCGTACTCCGACCTTGCCGACTTGCGCGCCGCTAGGGCTTCTATCCCCGAGTTCAAGTTGTGGTGGCACGGCGAACTCCGACCTTGCTGAACTTATGCTCAGACCACTAGGGTTCCGTTGCCGGATACGAGTCTCGATGGGCACGGCGAACCTTGACCTTGCCGACAAACTCGTCCCCAGGGCTGTCTTTCCGGATACAGGTTTTTTGGGGCTCGGAGAACCTTGACCTAGCCGAATGTCCTTCCCTACGCAAGGTAGGGTTTCCGATTGAGGGGTACTCAGGGGTGCGCGGGATCGTAGCGTCCAGGGCACCCCTTCTTCCTCCTGCCCTCCATTCCGAGGAACGGAGTTGACGCGAGCTTGTATATGACCCGGCGAACCCAGACCTGGTCGACAGCTCAGCCCTACGCTTGGTAGGACCTTCTGAATGGGGTACTCTGGGGGCGCGCGGGATCACGTGGTCCGGACTCCCCCATCTTTCACCCGAGTTGACTTTGGAGGGAGGGACGTCGGCTGGAGGCGCCTCCAGTGCGGGCGTCCCTCCTCCCTAGGTGTCTTCAGTTAGGCTAGGCGTGGGCCTGCCATCTCCTTCTTGGGGAAGCGGTGGAGGGGGCAAGGATAGTAGCCCCCCTCGTGCTTCCCTAGCTCGTCGATGTCCATCTCGGTCATCTTGACGGGGCTCCCTTGGGCGGCCAGGTCACGGCCGACCGCCTCTCTTTTCTCTTTCCCCTCGATGGCCGAGACGTCAATAGCATTGGTTATTCCTCGGTTGCCCGGCCCGGCGAGTGCCTTGGTGGGAGATTCTTGTTCAGGGTTGTCACGGGCGAGTAGTTTGATCTTCGTGGGGTAGGGTGCCCCCACGTGTTGGTGAAGAGAGATCCTGGCCATGCCGAGCGTCCTCTCCCTGGAGTCTCGGCGGCCGAAACTGTCTCCTAGCTTTGTAACGAGATGGTGGCTCCTCCGCCGCTTTCTCGGGGTAAGATGAGGAGTGGTAGCGGCCGTAGCTTATTGGTGAAGGCGATGGTCATTCCGCTGACGCTCGCGGCTCCGTGCTTTTCTCGACGAACATTGGCCGGGCCCGGGTCAACCCCCATGGGGATTATGGTCCCCGAGGAGGTCCAGCCCCTGGGCCCGCCCATGTCCTCCTGGTTCATGCCTTCCCATCCCTCGTTCGGCACCGGCCCTGGGTGTCGGTCGGTGGCATGTCCCTGGGGCATAGGTGCCGCTTCTCGGACGCTGGTGCACGTCCCACGTCTTCTCCTTCCCTCCTTCGTGAGGTGAGCCGCTCGCTCCTATCGCCCGAGTCCCCTTCCCGTGCGGGCCGACTCGGGCACTCCGGACACGATGCCCCGGTTCTCCACCAGCGAAGCAGGCCCCCGGTTGCGAGACTGGTTTCGCGCGCCGCATGCCGCTTCCTTCGGGAGGCAGCGATGCTACGCATGGAGTTACAGTCTCACGTGTCGTGGGAGTGAACCTCGTGGATCGGGCACCACGACCTCGGCGCCACCGTCAGACTCGCGCCTGCGGTGACGGGGCTCGGCGGGTGCCCTCATTTCCGTGGGTTTCCCCGCGGCGGGACCACCGCTCCTCTGACGGTGCTCCTGCTGCGAGCTCCGGGGCCCTTCGCCCTTCTTCCATCTTGGCGCACTTGTCAGCCAGGGCGTACAGCTCCTCCAGGCTCCCGACGTCGGGGCTGCCGAGTTTCCCCAGCATGTGGACGTCGCGCACATTCCAGCGGAACGCCTGAATGGCAACGACTTCCGTCACGCTCGGGCAGAAACTCAAGGCATGGCGGAATCTTGGACGATGATGTGGAGGCTTCTATCGGCGTACGGGCGGGGAGCCCTGGTTGGACTTGGTCTCGCCGCCATCAGGGCCCGGTGCTCGTCCGGTCCGAAGTAGCCGACGGTGTGGAGAGTTCCGACGCGAAGCACGGGCGCCCCCTACCTGGCGCGCCAGATGTCGCGTGTCGGAACGCGGACACCGGGATGTTGGACACCCCCTATTTGTTCGATAGGAGGACGCGAGGTGCTCCGGAATCGGTCCCCGAGCTCAAGCACAAACACACAAGTTTTGCCCAGGTTCGGGCCGCGTCGCCGCGTAACACCCTACGTCCTGCTTGTCTGGTTCGATTGTGGAGTTGGTGAGTTACAATGGATAGACTACCAGCGCTTTCTACATCCGCGAGCTATCAGATTACACACTGGGAGGTTCCCGAGGTGTCGCCTGTCTAGCCCCCGAGTACAAGTCTAGACTATGAGCTACTGCTAGCCATGGTGACCTCTCCCTTCACAATGACCTAGGGCCTCCTTTCGTATGCCAAGGGGACACCACAAGTGGTCGTGTTGGGGGCATGCCACCGAGGCAGGGCACGCGTCGCGCCCCGGTTCAGTGGTCAGCCGCCGGCCTTCCTCGTGGCGTTGCCTCGCCGTGCTGTCCTCCATGCCGCCTGCCCCGCCGGGGCGGAGGTGACGGCAGGTCAAGTCTCGTCTGCGGCCTGGACTTCGCGCCGAGCGCTGCGCCTGCACTGACGGGACAGCGCGCCGGATCTTGTCGACGTCTCGCCTGCGCCCGGCAGCAGGCGTGAGCGGTCTTGTCCGTGACGTCTGCTGCGGCTTCCTTCCCTGCGAAGCAACCCTTCCCGGGCAGCAGCGCAGGAATCTTGCACCACGTGGCAGGCTTCTGTCTTTCCGCATTGATTGGGTCCTTCTCGGGGTGAGCTCCACAGCAGGTGTGGCCCTGGGAGTCTCCGGGGCTCCCTCCGGGGTCTTCCTGGCGTCCGCTTCCTTGAGTTGGGGGACGTCGGCGGCGTATCCCGGGAGTGCGCGCCCATGACGCGGGGAACCCCCGTTCCCCGGACGCCGACAGCGGCCGCCCTCAATCCCTCATGCCGATGGCCGTCGCGGCGGGCGCGCTCCGGCTGATCTCCAGATGTACATGTGCGAGTCCTCGCTCGCGCTCACCATGATGTGTCGGCCGTCGGAATCTCGGAGGTGCACGATGCGACGCTCTAGCTGCTCATGTTCTTCAATCCCGCATCACTCACTTGTTATCTTCAGCTTCCGAACATTTTATCGAAGCTCAATTGATTTGTTGGCTTGGTGGCGGTTATTATGTCTGAACTTCTGGACCATGGACACTGTCGAGCTGCGGAGGTGACCAGATACGGGCTGCGGAGGTGACCAGCTACCGAGTACTAGCAATTGATCATCGCTGCACAGAGAGACACGCACAACATCGTGCCATCATGTGAGTTACAACTGTTAATCACCATATAAATGTGTAACTAATAGGAGATCCAGGCGCACGAGGGATCCATATGATATGAAGAAAATAAAGCTAAGGCCGTCTGTTCTTTCAACCCTTAAGTGCTTTCTAGCCAAGCTTTTCATTCAAGATGCCTGCTATATACTGCTAATGCTATTTGTATATGGACAACGGATTGAGAAAAAGTCCAATATATGCTCCTCTATTTGGCATGACAGTGACGATCGGTTTCATCTAGACAAGCTGAAAAAGATGTGCGACATGATGCTATGGAGAAGTTCGACATGGAGATGGCGTTGCCACCGCCGGAACAGCACCGGTGCCCGCTGTCGAAGTTTGGCGGAAAACGATACGAATGATGGTCAAAATTAAGTATATTAGTTTTTCATGCCCGTTGCAACGCACCAACATTTTGCTAGTGTTTCTTAACATACCCTGTACAGTTTTCGACACGTTTCCCTTATAAACCACTGGTCAATTCCCTCCCGAAAAGAAAACAATATTTTTTAGAGCCAATCCCTGATGAGCCACGTATGTAAAATTGCTCAAAATTTATGCGAGTAACCAAATACGCCGTTGGTGATTTGTTCCTTTTTTTAGATAAAGAGATTTTATTACTTAATTTTTTAAACATTACACCCGGCCTCTGCATAATTAGGATGCACACAGCCACAAGTTCACGAGTACCCAATTCTGAAATTAAAAAGGCGAATTACATATCATAATGAGAAATTGTAAAGCCGCCTAAGAAGATGGTAGGTCGATCCGAATACTATGTTGCCATCCATGCCGGGAGAATAACTCCCTGGCCGCTGCCTCCAAACGTAATGCCACCTCCAAAAATAAGTCTCGGTGCTCCACACGCTGCAGGGCCGACCATGCTCGTAGCGTCGATGTACATCGATAGATAACCTGCATAATAGAAGCATTTTTATCGTTAAAAACCTTGTCATTTCTACATAGCCACAACGACCAAATAACGGCAATCGCTCCTACCCTACTGAAGAGTTTAAACCTCGGATCCACCCTATTTAACCAGTTGCCAAAAATGTTTGCAACGGTACGCGGGGGATGTAAGGTGGAACCTATCTAGATGGCTGACTATATAGACCTGGCGAACTCGCACTGAAAGAATAAGTGTGTAATAGTCTCGTCGTGTTGACAGAAGACGCACTTTTTACTTCGGTGCCAATTGCGTTTGGCAAGGTTATCTTTTGTAAGAATTACACCTCGACGGAGATACCACGCAAACACCTTAGTTTTTAGCTGGATCTTCATCTTCCAAATTTTGTTATTATCTTTAATATCGACTGGTACTTCGGGTAAGATTAATGCTCTATACATGGAATCAACCGAGAATTTACCATTCTTCGTAAGATTCCATGAAATTTATCTGGACCTTCCGACAGATGGATGTAATCTAATCGGGTGAGCAAAGCATTCCAAGATGCTTGTCTTGTTCCAAGTAAACTTCTCCTGAACGAAACATTTGGTGGGGAGGTACCCAACACCTTAGCAATCGTGTCGCTCTTGTTTCGTACAATAGCATACAGAGCCGGATATTGTTCTCTGAGAGTGGATTGGCCTTGCCATTTATCCTCCCAAAAGCGAATTTCCGATCCATCCCTAATTGAGAAAGATCCTTGTGGGAAGAAGAACTTCTTCGTAGCCATAAGGCCTGCCCAGAAGTGCGAATCGCCAGGTTTCCAAAGAACCTGAGATACGGCTTGAGTTCCCAAATACTTTCTCCTAAGTAGGGTTTGCCAAACTCCATCTTCTGAAAGAAGCTTGAAGAGCCATTTACCCAGCAAAGCTCTGTTCTTGACCTCATGGTCATGAACTCCGAGCCCTCCTTGGTCTTTAGGGCAGCAAACCACACTCCACTTAGTCAGCTGATATTTTTTCTTCTCACAATCCCCTTCCCAAAAGAATCTAGACCGTAAATAATCCAATCGTTTTAAGACTCCTTTGGGTAATTGGAAGAATGAAATCATATACAGTACCATGTTTGTTAGTACCAAGTTTGTGAGAACCAATCTTCCACCAAGGAATAAGAGTTTGCCTTTCCAGCTATTTAAACGTATTTGAAATCTTTCCTCCACCTTTTTCCACTCAGCATTTGTAAGTCTCCGATAATGAATCGGAATACCCAAATAGGTGATCGAAATTGTCCTTGCTCACAGCCGAAAAGTTCAGCGTACAAGGCGGCATTTTCTTGAGCCTCACCAAAGCAAAACAGTTCACTTTTATGAAAATTAATCTTAAGACCCGATAGTTGCTCGAATGCTGACAAAATCAGCTTTAAGTTACGAGCTTTTTCGATGTCATGTTCCATAAAAAGAATTGTGTCGTCGGCATATTGAAGAATCGATAAACCACCACCGACTAGATGTGGAATCACTCCTTCAATTTGGCCCTCAGTTTTAGCGCGTTGAATCAGGATAGCCAACATATCAGCCACTATATTAAATAGTATTGCGATAGCGGGTCACCTTGTCTAAGGCCTTTTTTCGTTTGGAAGAATTTGCCAGTGTCATCATTGACTTTAATGGCTACACTTCCCCCGAAACAAAGCTATCTATTAACGCCCTCCACTCAGTAGAAAAATCTTTCATTCTGAGGGTCTGCTGAAGAAAAGACCAATTGACTTTATCATAAGCTTTCTCAAAATCAATTTTAAGAATTACCCCATTCAGCTTTTTCCTATGTAGTTCGTGAACTGTTTCATGTAAGATCGCCACCCCATCCAGGATGTTACGACCTTGCATAAAAGCTGTCTGAGACGGACGAACCACATGATCAGCCACACTGTTCAATCGAATCGTAGCAACTTTGGTAAATATTTTAAAACTAACGTTGAGGAGGCATATAGGTCTGTATTGTTGAATCCGTTCTGCCTCATTAACCTTAGGTAATAAAATTATCTCGCCAAAATTGAGACGAAACAACTCTAGTTGTCCATCATGAAGACATGCGAACAGTTGTAGTAAATCAGACTTGATAACATCCCAAAAGTTCTGGTAGAACTCAGCCGGGAAGCCATCAGGCCCAGGTGCTTTATTATGTTTCATTTGGAAAACCGCCTTTCTCACCTCATCCTCTGAATAGAGGTTAGTAAGTAGACTATTTTCCTAATCTGAAACCTGGGGTATATCCTCTGTTCGAGATTCATCCAGTGTGAAGTTTCCTTCCTCTGGGGCTCCGAACAGGCCTTTATAGTAATTTGTAATATACGACTTTAGTTGTTCATGGCCCTCAATCGTTCCCTCCTCCTGGACTAGAGAATGAATACGCTTTTTCCTGTGTCTGCCATTGGCAATACTATGAAAATAGCGAGTATTTAAATCCCCTTCTAGGATAAATTGGGCTTTGGATCTTTGATACCATTTTAACTCCTCCTCACGCAGTAGTTTTGCTATCTGTGCATTCGATTGGCTCTTTAACTCAATCTCTTGCACGGATAACAGTCGAACTTCTGCTAATGCCTCTAGAGCATCAATTATCGAGGATAGTCGTATCTTTTCTTTTTTAAGTAAACCAGTAGTATGACGCGCCCAACCAACGAGGTGTGTGCGTAAAGCACGAATCTTATTGTTCCACCTCTGGATCGGCGTATCCCCAGCAACCGGTCTTTTCCAAATTCTTTTAACCATCTCATGGAACCCCTCATGATGCAACCACCCAAGTTCAAACTTGAAATGTGGTTTACACTGCGGTCTAGGCATGCCAGTAGTCAAAAGAATGGGAGCATGGTCCGACAATCCCTCAATACGTTCTAGAGCCCGTACCGGCACCAATGGGAACCTAGATTCCCAATCAGTATCCATCAGTACACGGTCTAGTTTTTCATATGTGGGTTCAGGGAGAGAATTAGCCCAAGTAAACTGTCTCCTGACCATTGTTATCTCTCTTAAGTTCAAGCTGTCAATGACTGCATTGAACAAAAGAGGCCAACGGTTGTCGAACCGACCCCTACTTTTCTCAAATGGAAAATGAAGCAGGTTGAAATCCCCTCCAATGATCAAAGGATGAGGGTTATCTTTTGCCAAGTTTACCATTTCACAGAGAAAAGGCGTCTTAGCCACCTCCTGGGCTGGCCCATACACGATAACAAGACTCCAAATGAAATTGTCGGTTTTATTATGGATGTGCATTTTATATGAAAATCACCATCCGTAACATCCAACACTTCCATGGTATCCGTCCTGATACCTAGTAAAATGCCTCCGGAGCGGCCATGGGGAGGACGCGAGTACCAATCAAAATCTATACCGCCTGAAAGTCGGTTCAATAGAGATTGCGAGAACTCACATCTTCCCGTCTCAGAAATAGCTAAGAAATCCAAATTATGGTCCCGAATGCAACCAGCAAAGTGCAAATGTTTAGCCAAGTCACCAAGACCTCTGCTATTTGCGAACATGCCATTCATTGGAAAACCGTGGGGGATTTGGATGACTTTGCCCGTTTTCGGGACGACTTGTTGGTGGTAGATTTTGATTTCCGACCGGCTGCTTTTAACTCATACAATGAGCTCAAACCGTCGTCATCCAAACCACCCTCCAACACTTCACCAATTAGATGAGAAAGAAGCTGACCATCTGATGTGGCATTCACATCTTCTTTATCCAAATAGGTGGCTGTCAACTTAGTCGAAGCTTTAGGAATAACCGTAAGACGGTCAAATTCCATGTGCCTCAAGACATTAGTTGAAATATGAACTTGCTTTTTACTATTACCAAGATTAACTCCTACACTACTAAGTTTAGAATGAATCGACTGAGAAGAAAAAGAAAGAAACGACTTCGAATTCACATCCGTACCTGAGTAGTCCAAGTTGTATGCAGCTTTGCGACGCATGGCCTTCTGCATGGAGTATTCATCCGTCGCAGAAGCCCCGTCCACCGCCATCCCAAACCTCCCACTACGACGGGCCGGAGTGACACCATCGGCAAAATCCGTCGCTGTGGGAGGAGGTGTACAAGGCGTAACAGAGCCTCCATCCGTGTACGCTCCTCCAGGAGAAGCCAAGGCCTGGGTCGGCAATGGCAAAGTAGCAGCCGACCCAGGGGCCACAACAGCCTCAGTCGAGGCAGTGCGAGGCGGGGTGGTCATGGTCGGAGTCGAGACCACCACCGTCTCGATAGGAACCGCAGCCGGGCTACCAAGGGAGGGTCGAGTCGGTGTAGAGCCCCCCCACGGTCCGGCCCCGCTACAGGAGCGGCCTGCAGCTCCATGCGTGCCTGCTGCCCGTCCGGGGCGCTGCCAGACAATGCCGCCAGGCCAACCTCCGCCCGGCCCGGCCCAGCCTTGCCTGCCTCCATAGTCTTCCTGCTGTAGGCCGCACGTGGCGACGCAGACCCAGGCCTGTCGAGGCCGGCCCGGTCCGCTGTGCCACTCCCGGCTGGGCTGCCTGGCGCTGGAAGAGGAGCATCCGGCCTGCTGGGCCGCGCAGCAGCAGCCGGTCCACTCGGCGCAGCACTCGCGGGCGGCCCACTGGGCTCGGTAGAAGCAGCTGGTGGTGCGCTGCGCGCACCGGCCGAAGCCGGCCTGCTAGTGGCTGCCGCTGGACCATCAGAAGCAGCCCACGGAAGTGTAGGCTGCACCCTCTGCTCTGTAGTACCCTGAAGTAAAACACCAGTACAAGCCGCAACAGATAGCTCCTTCGTGACGGATCGAATCAGTCCAGGAGCAGTCTTGCGGATGATCTCCACAATTTCTCTTCCCTTCGGAGTGCGAGGACTAGGATTATAAGGTGTAATCGCCATAAGAGAGCTCCCCTGAACATCAGAAGACACAGATTTGTCCTGGATAGCACCACCGGCGGACAGAGAAGCATTGACTTCCATGTGCGAATGGGAACTCTCCAAAACAGCTGAACCTGAAGCACCAAGCCCTTCTCATTTCCGCTATTTTTTTAAAATAATACACGAAAATTATTAAATTGTGGAAATAATACGCAGTTTTTATTTTTTTCAGAAATATTCCTCAGTCGGTCCCGTCGAAGCCGACAGGGCCCAGTCGGTCGCGACGAAGACGACAGGGGCCAATCGGTGTCGACGATGCAGACTGGCCTGTCGTCCCTGGGTGCATGCACCTAGTCGGCTTCGTCGAGGACGACAGGGACTAATCGGTTCTGTTAAAGCCGATTACGCCTAATCAGCTTAGTGGAAGCCGACTACTGCATGCTTAGCTCCTGTCCGAATTTGTTTCGCGCCCTTGTTGTCCCGGCTTTTTTTCCCGCCCTTCTTCTCCCGCCATATTTCTCCCGCCATAGTTCTCGCGCCATTTTGTTCCCGCCATTTTCCTCCCGCCTTTTTTCTCCCGCCATTTTTCTCCCGCTCTTCTTCTCCCGGGTGAGCCTATATATATACCCCATTAGATTTTGTGATGGAGGAGGGGTGTGGTGCGTGGTTATTTCCTCAGTCGGATAGGAACGATGTCTGGTAGTTCGGGTCCTAGTTCGGAGCATAGGTCGTGGTGTGTTTTGTATCACGCCGCAATATGGACTGAAGGTAGTATTAGGGAGGGTAGGCCCAAGAGCTGTTATAGGGAGCTAGTTAGTGAGTGGGGCAACATTCGTGAGCTGGGAGAAATTATAGCAAAAAAAAATCCAGATGACCCCTGAAGAAATTTCAGATGAAATTGATGGGTGGCGGTGGAAGTGGCAGAGAATTAATGAGCTAAAAGCTATTGAGGCGGGGCTTAGGGACATGCCTATGACACCTAAGTCAAAGATAATCCATTTTTCGCCGGAGGCCTATGCATTTCACGTGAAGGTAACTGAGTACCGAATTTATATTATGTTAGAATCTAGTGTTATCGTACTAACTTTTTTCCCCTGATTTTGTGAATGTCCAGCACTGGCCTGCCAATGGACAGTTTCTGAACAAAGAGATCCCTCATTTTGGTTGGATGGAAATGCTTTTTGGCGCATGTCGTGATGGGCCTGGAAATCTCCTTCACGCTGAAGCAGTGAAGAGGGCTATATCAAAGGCGAAGAGTGGTGGATCATCCAAGAAAGCCGTTCAAGATGATAGTGATGATGATTTCATGCCTCCTAAACGAGCCAACTCTAGACGTAAGTTGAATAGTGTTGGTGCATCCAAGGCTGTCGTCGATGAAAATAGTGATGACGACTTCATGCCTCCAACACGAGCACGTGGCAGAGGGAAGTGAAGTCGTTGATTCGAATTAGTTATCGTTGAGTTGCATATAATATTTGTACCAGTAGTTGTTCTATGCAGTGTTTAGAACTAGTGAAGTTGTAACGTGGACGTGTAGTGCTGTATGTTAAATTAATTTATGCAATGTGGAATGTTTCGTACATAGATAATAATATGTCTCGTACATAGATAATAATATGTGTCGTACATACGAACGTAAATATGTCTCATACATAGATAATAATATGTCTCGTGCGTAGATAATAATATGTCTCATACATAGAAATACGGATATGTCTCATACACCTAAGTACGAATATGTCCCGAAGATATCACTGACCCCTACGTGGCCGAGCCTGACGAGGAGGGGGCTGGACGGGCGTCGTCCAGTTGAGCCTGTGAGGTGGCCGGATTTGACGAGGCACTGTCATGTCCACGTCATCCTGTGTATCCTGTGTGGGGTATGGTGGAGGAGTCTGCTGAATGGGACCATGTGTCTGCTGCGTGGGGTAAATTGGCGTGTCGAAAATGCTCAACCAGCTGGACATTTCCTCCCCCGCGTGTATCCGAGCCTCGTGGTCACTCCCCCACCCTGATCCAGATCCTGACCCCTGGTGTCCGGACGTAGCCGTGTAATAGCCATAGTGTCCTACAGATGGAATCATTAGTACATAAGTAATACGCAGTCCCAATTGAAATATGAAAACAATATACGTACCATAATCCGGAATTCCGGGGCGGGACCTCGGTACTGAGGAGGAGACTGTGGCCGATACCCGTAACTGGAAGTGGATCCCTGCCACGCCGAACCTCCTGCCTGGTCAGGAGGAGGTGGCCTCGGCTGAGGTACTATACGTGGACGCGGCTCATGTCGGCGATGCGGCTGCTCCACGTGCTGCTGCTCCTCCTCGTGCTCCTGATGCATCTGCTGCTGCTGCCGCTGCTCATGTCGGCGATGCTGCTCCTCCTCGTGCTCCTGATGCATCTGCTGCTGTGCCGCTGCTCATGTCGGCGATGCTGCTCCTCCTCGTGCTCCTGATGCATCTGCTGCTGATGCCGCTGCTGCTGGCGTCGTGTCGGGGGGGCGGGGGTCGTTGTGCCACCGGGTGGCGAACAACGTCCTCTGTGCGGGTGCACGTGAGTGTCGCGTAGATGTCCCGTAGCTTCCCCTCGAACCTTCTCAGCCAGGATATCGGCTCCTCCCGTGGTACCAAAAGAGGGCCAGTGGAAAGAGAACGTCCATACTCAGCGACATCATCCTGAAGCTCGTGTGTCAAATTAGTCTGTCAATAGAAATACAAAGTATGAGACACGTGGTACCAAAAGTTAGATGAATTATTGAATGGAATTAAAATATTACCGCGTACTGTCTGGACCCAGACGTATCATAGATCGGGTATGTATCCCACGTAGTAGGGGCAGGTATAACCTCCGGGTGAGAGTGGCGAACAATATGTAGCCGTGTTCCGGACATGTACCTCTGCAAGTAGGCATTGTATAGACTGATATCAAACCCGAGAGTCTCGACCCAGAGCCGTGTCGTCGCAGTGTCCCAGTCTGTAACGTACGGTTGTAGCCTCCGCAGCCACGTCTCCGCGCTCCAAGTATTCCCCTTCCTTGTGGTCCTTCAATTTGGGTGAGTGTTTTATCAGTACAAATTGATTTAGTATGAACAAATTAGGGAAAATAACAACTTTAGACATACCTGTGGTGCATATCTGGGAGGGGATGCTCTATTGGCGGAGGATGTACCAACTGTCGAAGACCAAATTGCCTCATAACCCTCTGTTGAGACATCTCCTCCACGAAGACATCGAAGATGATCTTCGATTGTGTCATCCAATACGCTTGGTCACGTGTGCAGAGATCAGAAATACCTCCGGGGTATCTTCGGTGAATGACGTCGTCCGTGTACGGCTCCCAGATCACCGAAGTGTACACATCAAATTGCTCGTTAAAAGGATAATAGCAATGCTTCGTCTGCTCAGTAGCATGTCGTCTCTGTGTACAACAAAAGTTAGTTCCATACACAGTTCACGGGATGTAATCACAAAATTATAACAAGATACGTACCTTGTAGCGTGTATAGACGGTCGCAAAAGTAGGCTTGTCGATGTTGTCAGCGTCAACGATCTCAGTCACTGGGAAAGAGGCATCCGATATGGCTGGCCGTCCAATAGAGAACCTCTCCCACGACCAGAGCTGCAGAAAAAGAGGGCATCCGAGAATGGCTGACTTAGCTGTATGCAGCATGCAAGCGTTGCACATAGCTCGGTATGTAGCCGCTAAGACAGCGGAACCCCAACTCCTCTGTCTGATGTGCGCCGGCTGAGTAGCATCAGCGATCTCCCGTGCGAAAGGGAGGTAGCGCGCGCTAATAGTGTCGACATGGTTCTCGGTGAACATCACCTTACCAAGAAGCCACATAACGTATGCCTCCAAGCTGCGATCGAGTTGTATCTGTACCAACTCATCTGGGTACTCTGGAAACTTGTTGACCTATATTCATGGTAAAAATATAATTAGTATCAAAAAAATGAGGAAATAACAGATTATGAGACACGTGAACTATAAATGAGGAAATGAGAAATATAACCTGAAAGGCAAGCAACCAATCAAGCTTGGGACCGTGAGAATCCGCCTGTAAAGTGGGAGCACCGTGGAAAATACCCTCAAAGCGGTCTCTCAAATCAAGCTTCCAATTTTCCGGTGCCTCCAAAGGTCCAACAGCCTCACCCGCCAAAGGTAAACCTAGCAAGAATGAGACATCCTGTAGAGTAGGAGCCATCTCTCCCCAGCGAAAGTGGAACGTGTGGGTCTCCGGCCTCCATCGGTCCACCAAGCAGCTCAGTAACGATCCGTCGATCGTCATACGCGAAGAGGTATCAGTGGCCTCTACTAGACGCGCGAAAGGTAAGAGCCCGGCCCATTTCAACCTGCGTATCCAAAAGAACATAACAATCTAGTTTAGCAGAATAATATACATACGAAACATGCGTCTGTAAAATAAATACAACCAATACCTCTGTACCCACGATTCGTGAATCCTCCAGTTTTCCTTCGGCGTGCGAGTGATTAGGGGCTTCAGTTTCTTTGGATCCCCCCTAATACCTTCGCACGGTGCCCACTATCAATTGCAGCATCAAGCAACCACATTCCCTCCATCACTGCAGTTATTAGAATTTAGTTGCATACATACAAACGTAAACATAGTTCCATACTTAATACAAATTTAAACATAGTTCCACACTTATTACAAATTTAAACATAGTGCCAGACATAATACAAATTCAAACATAGTTCCATACTTAATACAGATGTAAACATAGTGCCACACTTATTACAAATTTAAACATAGTGCCTGACATAATACAAATTCAAACATAGTTCCATACGTAATACATATGTAAACATAGTGCCACCTAGTTTCTTCCTCTCGCTCTTCGTCCTCGCCCACGCCCGTTACCCCGCGCACGCACGGGAGGTCTCTCTCCAGGATAAGTGGGACAATCAGCCTCCCTATGGCCAAATCTGTTGCAGTGAAGGCATTGAATTGTGGGGCCTCCGGCTTCAGATTCATCCATATCATTCCTGATGCGACGACACTGCCGTCTGCCTACCCCATCACGCAATAGCTCAGGAGCTGGAATGTACACCCTCTCACCAGGGGTTACAGTGTTGAAGTTACCCATTGATCGAAATCCCATCATCTCACCTGTCCAAGTATTGATAACTGCCTCTTTCATATAATATGGAGACACGAAGGAGATTGCGTTCAACCGTAACTGCCTGCAGGCAGCGAGGACATGGGAGCAAGGAAGGTGAAGCAATTTTGGTTTGTTGCAGGTGCACTCGCAAGTTGGCCAAACCTCATTACCAATCTTCACCTCATGCGTCCTCACCTCGTTTGCACATCCGAACTTGTTGTGGGCTAACCGGACCTCAAATCTCCTTTCTTGATTCCCAACGGCAGTTACACTGTGGGAGCAACATTTTGCCAGCTTCTCATTCATGTACTTCGTAACCTTCTCACAATAAGGCGAGGTCGGGTTGTCCATCATATGCTTCTCAGCTCTTTCACGTCTTTCTCTGAAATATTTCAATGTGCCATAGAAAATACCCTCCACGATGGCTGTTAGTGGCAACGCACGGTTTCCTCTGAGGACAAAGTTGTATGTTTCAGCCAGGTTCGTTGTCATGACACCGTATCTTGCTCCATGTGTGTCGTGCAACAAAGACCACCTCTCCAAAGGTTCATGCTCTATCCACTGCTGAAAAGTTTTAATTGTCCTCCCACCTCTTCTCCTAGTTCCAGGCGGGTCAAATCCGGGTAGGTCGCAAAGACCAACAGGCTCGTCCTCCTCGGCAGGTGGTCCGGTAGCTAGCTGTGCAGCAACAGCTTCTGCATGTGCAAGAACAGCTGCTGCTCGTGCCCTCTTCCTGTCCCGAACATGTCTCTGCGTGCACAAATCAAGTCTTTCACGTATCTTCGTGTACTTCCATTCTTGGTTCTGCTTGCAGAGTTTCTTGAATAGGTTCATCAGGTCCTTATTTCTAAACTGCGAGTAGAAGTTGGCACCTAGATGGCGCATGCACCAACGGCTCTGCATGTCCTGCCATGGAGTCTGTTCCTCAGGCACAGGATTGGTGAGTGTCTTTATCGCGTTGAGTATACCTGCATGCCTGTCATGAAGGATGCACACGTTCGGCTTATCCTTCACAACTGCTATTTTCAGTTGCCTGAAGAACCAAGTCCAACTGTCAATGTTCTCGCTCTCCACAAAAGCAAATGCGAGGGGCACAACCATATTGTTACCGTCTTGACCAATTGCAGTCAGGATCTGTCCCCTATACTTGCCTGTGAGAAAGGTGCCATCTACACATATCACCGGACGGCAATGTCTGAAAGCCTCGATGCATACGGCGAATGAGAAAAACACTCGATGCAGCACCCTCACAGTTGGGAACTCTGGCCTGAACAAATCTTGGATATCTACATAGGTGCCTGGATTCCGGTACTGCAGAGTATGCAGCAGCCGGATAACAGAGTCATATGCGTCCAAATATGAACCAAATCTGTTCTCAAGCGCCGTATGCTTAGCCCTCCAAGCCTTGCCATATGATATTTCGTACTTAAATCTGACAGCCACTTTTGTCTGGAGGGCACTCACTTCCATCGCTGCGCAGGACACTATCTCGCTGTACAGCAACCGAGCTATAAGCGTGGAAGAAAGATTACGGTGCTCTGCAGGGATATTTTCAATTCGACAGGAGTGAGGTACGAAGTCACTTATCCTCCAACTATAGCCATTCTTTGGGAGATGTCCATGCACCCTGCCGGGACAAGTTATTGTCTCGCATTCCATTGTCAAATATTTTTGACTTGACACGGTAGTTTTCATAACCCTGTGGGTGGACAATGCCCATTTAACGACTGCATCCCTCAAAGCTTGCTTGTCAGTATACAAAGCACCCTTCGCAATGTTGTTCTCATGATATTGCCATGCCGAATCATGACCATCGTTTACGGTCATCGCCGAAGAGTGGTCCTGATTCCATGCTGCAGGATTAGGTACCTCATCTGCGTTCTCTTCCCCGTCTGACTCATCGGAATCATCGCCTTCAGCACTGTAGCCATCTGCATCTTCATCTTCCATCTCGTTCTGCATGTGCCCGCCTACCTCGTCGCCATCCGCCTCCCCACTGTCAGTGTCCCCTCCTTGTACTTGACTGCTCTGCCCCGACTCGTTACCACCACCACCAAAATCAGACCCATAATTTGACAAAGATATGTTCATCTCTTCACTTCCCTGGCCAGGCTCATAAGCACCCTCACCTTCATGGGCACTAAACTCGTACTCAGGGGCACTGACCTCGTTCAAGGCGGGAAGAACTAGGGCACAAGGAAAGCAATTCCTTTTTGCGCAGCCTTTTAACCATCGCACCCAATCAGAATCACACTCTAGTGGTCTCAAAATGAAGTAAATATTTGTCCTTGAATGGCTCCACCAAGCATGAACACTGACGGTCTGTGTCCGACTATCAAACCCTAAACTTTCAGTCAACCAATCTTTAACCTGACTTAGAGACCATGTTTCAGGAGCTGGCATGTCGACATCTATAGAATCAAACTCACTCAGATCAGCTCCCGTATCACACATTTGGACTCTACCAGGACCATAGAAAAATCGATCTTCACTAAATCAGACATCTCCGCTGACATAAATAAATATTGACCATCGTTAATATTATTCCGCATATAACAGCACCAACTATATATAGCTACCTACACTATATATTCCTCAGAAGCGACTTCAAATATATATCTACCTACACCATGTTTTTTAAAATTAATACTACACATATTTAATTAAACTACATAGATACCTACATTATTTACTACCGCCACAACCAATATATAGCTACATTTATTCGAATGAACCTACAAATATAGCTACAATATTGACTACCGTCACAATCTGTTTTATAACAACACATGTTCATACATGTAACAAATATAGCACTACAATTTTGATAAATCGAATCATACCCTAGAAGCGTGAGAGGCGATGACGTCCGGCAGTCTCGAATCAACGACGCACCAACACGAGCAGCACCACCACAATGCAGCCCTCCAGCACCACCACCACGCAGCCCTCCAGCACCACCACCATCACCACCACCACCACCCGCCAACCATCACCACCACCACCACGAGCTATCCCATCAGGAGATCGGAATTTCCCTAGCCTCCCTCTATCTTCTAGCACCGATTAATGGTGGCAAACGTGAAGATTGTTGGTCTAAATCACTGGTTTAATTCAGTTCGTGTGAGGAGTGGAGAGAGGAAAGGAAGAACACGCAGGGGAAGGAAGAAGAAAGAAGGAAAGAGAAGAGAGAAGAGAAGGGGCGCCCGTGCCTGATGCCGTCTAGGGCCTTGTCGGCTTCGGCGCGACCCACTGGGCCCGCCAGTCGGCGTCGGCGAGCACGACTGGCCAGCCAAGGACGACAGCGTCGGTGGCGACGTGGTCGACCCACTAATCGGTCTCCACGTGGACGACTGGGCCCTGTCGGCTTCGTCGACACCGAGTATGCCCCTGTCGTCTTCGTCGCGACCGACTGAGGAATATTTCTGAAAAAAATAAAAACTGCGTATTATTTCCACAATTTAATAATTTTCGTGTATTATTTAAAAAAATAGCCTCATTTCCTTCCTCATCATCTACGTCATCTCCTTTACGACGCCAGAAGAAAGGCACGAAGTTAGGGTCCGTACAAAATCCGCAGCCTCGCGACCACTGGATCAGTTACGTCATCTCCTTTGGGATCATCTTGCATCCAACGTTCCCGTAGCCAGGCGGGCGGCCACTGGATCGATCGACCGTCCTCCTCGCGGCCTCGGCTCCCTCCCCTTTTCCCTGTTTGGTCAGCCACAGCTCCCAAATCATCCGACAAGAAAAAGGAAACGAAAGAAATATCCTCATCATTTCCCCAATCCAATTCCTTGAGAGTGAGGACGAGGGAGGGAGAGACCGTGCGATGTCGGTGCCAGAGGCGGGGCAATCGACGGGGAGGGACGAGCAGGAAAGGGACGAGTACGAGCAGCACCAGACCAGGGTGCTTATGGCGCTGATGCAGGGCTTCTGCGCCGCGCGGTACCGCAAGGCCGACAACACCCCCTGCCCCATCGACCAGGTCTGGGCCTCCTTTCCACCACCCTTTCCTACCTAATAGGATTATCTGATGCGTGCCGTTTCTTTTTGGATTTGCGTGATTTAGCGATGTATTACCGTGATAATCTGTATTTGGATCATGGTTGATGTTTCGTGATGCTTATACGGTAGGATTCGTTGATCTAGATCGTGAGATTGTGTCATGCATATTTTCTGGAACTAGTATTTGTATTGTTGCCGTTACCATTAGATGATGTTAACTTCTGTGAATGCTATTGGCCTTAAAAAACGAGTGTCTTTTGCTGCTCAATGGAAGGTGTGAATGCAGCAGTTGAAAAAGATAGTTTCAAGCTATTGAATTACTTTGATAGATTTCTTCATACGACTTGCAGGGCCTCTACTTGGGCTCTGTTGGGGCAGCACTCAACAAGGATGCTCTCAAGAGCTTGAACATCACCCACATCTTGGTTGTTGCCAGATCACTGAATCCCGCCTTTCCAGCAGAATTTACGTACAAGAAGATCGAGGGTACCATATCCTCGACTTTATTCGCTATTTGTTACCTATGATTTACCACCTATTATATTGCACTATGACCATCATTATGCAGCTTAAGATCCTGACAGTTCCAATAAGTTTGATAGACATATTAACAAACTTTTCACCTACTTGGCTGTATTGAAATTAATGTGTATCAGATCTGGTTTGGAGCATCCATATTCTAAAAGGAAAATTGACATGTGGAACATCTGAATCTTGACTCTGTATTGGCAGTTTCTTAGCCTTCACTGAGTCTGTCTAGCTTTGCAATCTTATGTTGTTATCCAAGATTCTTGCAGAACTAAAGGCATACTCTCTTTATTGACTCAGTACTTGACAGTCCGGACATTGATTTGGCAAAGCACTTTGGTGAATGCTTTACTTTCATAGATGAAGGTATCTGCACTGGTGGCAATGTGTTGGTTCACTGCTTTGCAGGGCGGTCCCGGAGGTAAAGTTGTTCCCCGTGAGTTGTTAAATGTCAACCATTTTGGATTGTATTCAATATCGTTGTATTTTCAGTAACCCTATATTTTCAATATCGTTATATTTTGGATCGGAAATTATTTTCTTTGCTCATATATACTAAGTGGAAGGCTATAATGGAACAAACAGATGAAACATGACATGATGTACTATGACATGAGCGTGATGATGTTTCCGTTGTCAAAAAGGAAAAATAACCAATATGCATATACGGAGAAACTATGATAATATTTTCAGATTTGAATTTAGAGGTTGATCTGCACATTCTGATAGCATGTATATGGGAATTATAATCAGCGTGCCATTTGATGCTGTCGAGCAATTAATCAGTCGCATTAATCAGTTGTTTCCTGATTCGCCCTTTTTCAAATTTAATTAATGTAAGAACTTTCTCACTAATCTTTGGTATATAGTATTCTGTGGTGATATCTGGAATTTAGATTAGTAACTCCTTGCTTGGTTAAATCCATGCTATTTATTTATCTGCTGATTTGTCATAGATAATATTTTGACTTTGTGAACAAAATGCGTAGCACATTATCAAAACTAATTAATTCTGAGTTGATCTTCGTCTAAATTTCCAGTGTTACTGTTGTTCTTGCATATCTCATGAACAAGCATCAGATGAGCCTGCAAAGTGCTATGGCACTAGTTAGAAGCAAGCGGCCTCAAATAGCACCTAATGAGGGCTTTATGTCCCAGCTGGTGAACTTCGAGAAGTCTTTGCAAGGTAAATACAAATAGCTCTTATTTTACTACGGCAATTTGCATGTTTAATTGGTATCAGAAGCAAGTTATATAGGTGCCTCGCTTCATGAGAATCTCTGATGAACAACCTGTCTGTCCAAGTAACAACAACTTTGTATTGCGGGTGTCAATTCCTTCATAGTTATCGTGTTTCTTTCTGTTCATTTCAATTGGAAAATGTTCCGTAGATCCCAAACTAGGTATTTTACTACCACTGTATATTCAAATCTTTAGGTCTTGCTTCTAGAAAACAAACTTTAGTGCTTGTTTGAACCGGATGGATAGACTGAATATGTTGGATTGCCGTGAAAACTGTAGTGCCTTTTCCAATCCGAGCCAATCCGAAACTACTGGGACTAATCGCCTTTTCCAAATGTTTTTTCCATGTGTAATGCCAATAGGCAATATATTATAATCAAGCCATATTTTTCCATGGAAAAGACATCAGTGTACTCATGCAATCAAAGTCCTGCTCTAGGGTGTTCACTTAAATCTACATGTAGACAATTTCTGCTCTGTCATAGTAGTATATCTTGATAACTCGAGATGGATAACCTGGTAGGTATGTTTACGCTGTCAAGGTTATAAAAAGCGCGCCTAAACGCATGCTTAAGCTCGCTTAGGTGCTGAGCGGAGGCAAAACACTTTGCGCTCAACTGCGCTTAAATATGCGCTTAGCGCTTTAGTCCTTCAGAAAAAGAGAAAAGCGGAGGCAAAACGCTCAGTCATCGCCTAGCGCTTAATGGAACCGCTGTATGTATCTTGATAGCTGTAGATGGATAACCTGGTTAATGTGATTAGACGCAGCAAGCTACTGATTGATCACCTAACCTAAAGCTTCACAGTCAGAACAACGATAAATTGATACGTTAAGCAAAACAGAGGACCACATAATTTCATATATGAATAATCTTTAGTTCTGTAATCCTATAAATATATCAATAGGTGGCAGTAGTTCATTCACATCCTCTCCTGATGTGAACCTTTACATCTGAAATGGCTGAGATGGTGGTTCTGTTTACCACCAAAGTTGCATTAGAATTACCCGCTCATGGCACGGTACAATGAAGGTGTTAAATAAGCTACACTTGGCTTGAACCTTAACAATGCATGGATATTTAGCTAATCCTCCAGAAATATGGATATAAGACATGCTCATGATATGAACACTTGCGGTATATGTTAGGACAAATAGTTTTATATGGGAAATTATATGTGAGAATTATTTGATCCTTAAAGCAAATAGTTAATCAGCTACTCGTACAAGCATTAAATTTGCATGGACTGGAGTGAAGGGAAAATAAGGCGGAAACATATTATCTGCCTTATCCCCTAAAAAAAAAATTATCTGCCTTAGCCCTTAGGTATTGAATGCCTTCCCCTTGTGACTTTGTCTCATTCTCCAATCCATCCATAATCCAACCGGTCATACACATCCCCACAATTTCTCACCATTGAAGTGGCCATATCCTCAGAAAGATAATGTGATGATCACACCTGTAATTTCAATCCCCTCGAGCTCATTCGCTTGATCATGTAGATTTTGAGCTTTTGGGTGGCAAGCCAAGTTTGGTTGGTTGCATGCATGGACCTGCCTCGTGTTCCTACGAATTAAAGGCGGTTAATTAAGGTGAACAATGGTATCTTGGGGTTTAATTGTTGGAGATTCCACTTGAATCCTGGGTCTTGTTGGGCCTTGGTGAAGTAAGAGTAGGCCTTGTTTGCTTTCTAGACCATCAGACGAGTGGTTTGGGAGCATGCCCTTCAGCTGCTTTTGATCTGACTAAGGGAAATCGGAGGTCTGAGACAATGTTTGCCTTCCAACACATCAAGGCAGATAACAACTCCAAACAAGGCAAACCAAACTTTTCATTGTGCTATTTTTCCAGTATTGTCTGGAGATATATGGCTTGTTGGGAAGTATGCTAGTATTTTGCTTGTTAACACGACATTTTCATAGCAACACGTCTCGATGAAAAGGGTTATTAAGTTTGCTAATGTTAGAGTTTGCCTTCTTCTATCCACATCTCAAGTCTTAGTAGGCCTCCGCTTAACTCTCACTTCCTCTGATGCTTCAGTAAACAAAAATTTCCTTGACATGCCTGGATCTAAGTATAAGATGTCGTTGGTACCATGACTCATTTGTATTAATCATTTTCACAAAGTTTTTGCTCATTATCTTAGTTCATGTCCAGTTCTTAGTTTATCAGAGACCGAACCACAGTGGAAGTAATCTATAAATCTGTCGTTAAGCAGTGGAGCAGGGACGAAGAGTTATGCAATCTAACTAACTATAGGTGCAACTACCGAGAACCTGCTGTCAGCACCTTCAATCCTTCATGATTGCATGTTATCGCCTCCAGAAGTGAAGCAAGGCCATTGCAATTGGCATGGGTACGGTCATCATATTATACTCAGTTCTCTCATTGATGCTCTGATTTGCTGGGCTAATTTGTGGCCCACAGAGTCAACTCTAGAGAAATGCAGAGCATACAACATTCTTCTGTGTAATTCATGTTCCCATGAACCACCTTTTGCCCCCATTTAGGGCCTGTTTAAATCATGGGAATATTCCCTTTTGACGATCTATTTCTTGTCAAATTCCTGGCCCCAAACATGGCTTAGGCGATGTTGTTTTGACGCTTCAAAACTCTCAGCCTTCTGAATGTAAGATGTTTATGTATGATTTGTTGAATAAAAACTGTATTGCTGGTTGTTGTAGGACACATGGATTAGCTTCTGTCCGATGTTGGTGGTTGTATAAATGTTTCTTCTGTTACCGACGTCTTGGTATATATGTCAAATCATGCTAGTAATCTGAACTGAACATTGAAGACCACGAAAAGTCATTTAGGGAAAGAGAGGGTATTTAACAATTTGTGACGACCGACGACTGGTGAGATTACTCCAGGCTGGTTAGCTAGATTCCAAGCCAGTGTTTTCAACCAGTGATCGTTATTGGTGGGTAATCGCACGTTTTTGTTAGGCTGCTCCCGATACCTATCCCTTTAGATGGTAAAATAGGAAAAGTGATGACATGACACGGGTAGTTGATGATTACAATGTCGTATTGCATGCGTTCATAGTCAGCAAAAGTTACCATCCTAATCACATGCAAGTATGACCCTTAAATCAATTTACGGGTTTTCTAATTAGGGAACGTGCCACACGAACCATCTCCATCCGGCGTTTCTTATTAACATTCTTCTCCTGTATATCCGCATGCATGCATGCAATCTTTTTATATTTTTGAAATTCAAAACTCATTATTTTTAAACCATAAATCGAATTGAAGATCCGTCTGCACAGCTGGGTACGTCTCGACGAGTACTTCGAAACAAGATCTCATCTTAATATGTTTTGACAAACTTTTGTTTCATCGTCAGTTGCCAGATTATAATATTGTAGTTACCATATTGCTGGTTAACAGTTACCACCCAAATAATACATAGCTACCAGGTTATTTTTACATGTTTTTTTCGTCATAACCATGATCTACATGTTCAGAAAGTGAGTATTTGATCCAATCTAGACACGTAAAATATGAGATTACCGTCACAGAAGGATTATATCAGTGAGTAGTGCAGTTCAAAAGACCAGGCAACTATTTGATTTTAACTCGGTAACTGTCGTCGCGGTGGACGGACATCGGAGGTAAAGGATACCCCTTTTAGCATGATTAAATCTAACTCTTAAAGAAAACAACACATTAAGAGGCAAATTGAAACACTCTAAATTGTACATCGCATTCTATTTAAAATGCTCCCAAAAAGGTCCCAAAATCTCCAAACAAAAACATGTGGACCTTCTAATATATGTTAGGAAGGCCACTGAATATTTTCGTATTTGTTTGCACAAGGTCGTAATCCGAAACCTATTCAAAACATAAAACAGGTTTTGATAAAAGAAAAACAAGAAATAAAAAGTGGTTAAACATAATTTTGACCTATGGGTCGAATCAAACTCATTTTGTGCCATCTCCTTTTCCACTGCTGTCCTAGTGAATCAAAGTTCGTCATGTCCACAAACAGCTGCGTGTCGAGGCCGATGTTGTCGCCTCGCTTCAGCGATTCGCGCTGCCGCCGTGAGCAACCAGCAGGGGATAAGACCATCTCCTCATCGTCATCCCCATCATACTCCAGCCGACCAATATAGCAAACTCTCAATAACCTAGCTCTGCAGCCATGGCGACCATCTTGGAGGGCAATCGCTAGGGAGAGGAGCAGCAGGACTCTTCGCTAGGGAGAGGAGCAGCATGACTCTTCGCTAAGGTAGAGAAGGAGCAGAGCAAGAAGGGAATCAGGGGAGGCTTGGAGGGAGAGAAGAAGAGAAGACCCAATACATCTCGGATCCGATTTTACTCCTGGAGTTCAGGTACAGTCCGTAGGTGAGGCCACCAATATTTGTTTCTCTGGTTTAGGATCTGTACCTTGGTTTCCCTTTGATATGAGTTGATTCCTGGAAGAGAAGAATACGTAAGATAGAGAGAGAGAATTATCTGATCATCTAATTCATGGTAGCTCATCTTCTCAGATCTCAACTACTTGTTACTTAACTTATTCTCTGAATATGATCATCAGAAAAGTAGTTAGTAGAACAACAAGTCCTGTAACTTTCAGCAAGGAAGTAAGAGCTACAGTACATGCTTCAGTTTGAGCGAGAGAGAGCAGGGGACCATCAGTTTTTGCAGTTGATAACCTGAATAGTGCGGCAAGTTTAATCCTGTATATACACATCTCTGAAACTGGGTCACATGGAAGCTTCTGTACCTGCTACTGCTAGTACAAATGCATCTAATACTTGCCTGTTTATTTCTGCTTAATAATCCTTGTTCTGTTGTGCAAGTACTTGTCAAACTGAACCTATTAAATTCGAAATTCAACAACCAGCAGAAGGATGATAGTGCTGAGCGTACATGTTGAACTTCAATGCCTATATTCAGGTTTTTAGGAGGACTCATACAGCCCAGAAATCCATCAGCTTAGCCCAATGTCTGAATCTAGTTGTTCTGTCCAAGTTTCCAACGTACTAGCTACACACACTCAAGCTTTAAGCTAAGTGCTGCCTAACAAATTTAGTGAGACCAGTTCAGGGACTTTGAAATACCAATTTCGTATTCTGCTGTTTCCTGTTTTCAGAAAATAAACTGAACTTGTATAAATCATAAGTAATTCATAGTAAATCAGAAAAATACAAATTATATACCAAAATGTTCAGAAAATTATGATCTATTTAGATGCATCAAATTCATGCATGATTAAATAACTTTGGAATCATGTTTATGTAGAAGAACTAAATAACCACTTTCTTTGGTTATTTCCAAATAATGTCGTTGCTTATATTTAGACCCCATTTACATGATTATCCATGTTTTAGGGCTTTAAGTTGAATTCCTTAATCTGTCATGCATACATTTGTGCGTATTGCATTGATGCCATGCCTTGAATGTTGTTTTTCATTTCCGGTGTTTCGTTCTTCTCGATAGAAGCGGATTCGAGATCGAGACCGACGATACTGAGGAGAAGTATTGATTATCAGCGATCAAGTCAAGAAAAATATTTCCAAAGATCTATTATTGGTTATTTACCAAAGAAGCAAGGCAAGCATAACCTGTTATCTGCCCATATATGATTTTGAAATATTTCATTCTTGTATTTGCATACGATTCCAATGTATTTTGGTCATTAAGTAGAGTTCTCCTATCTATTGCATTGCCTAAATATCCTGATCCACTGCTCCTAGCAGCCCTAGGTTTCGCTTGTGTGCATCGCCAAAGCCTTATATCTGCTACGCTTAGCCATGCATAGTTGTTTATCTCTGCTCCACCCGGTTGGTGAATCAGGGTTGCGAATGACTCTAATATGTCGGAATATCGTGGAAAGGATGTGAGCATGTAAAATGACTAAAAGGCAATGGATGAGAGGCCACAGGGGGCTGTGGTGGTTTGTCTCGTTCTCGCCGCCCTAGGACCCGAGTTCTCTTCTACGAACCAAGACTGAGCGTACAACCACGCACGGGCCTAACACCCTACTCGACTAACTTGGTTGGTTGTACCCATGGGACACGTAGTTTGGTTTTCTATTTGCGTGTGGGTCAAAAACGTTTGAGAAAAGATAGGGCCTGGCAGGGATCCAGTGATGGACGAACACGGATCTTGATTCCTGTGACAGAATAATGGGGACCGTCACAAGATGGCCATCTCGCGTAATGGTGGAACATCCCTGTTATGGATGACCCATGGGATATAATCAACTGAGGTAAAGGTCGTGGTCAACCACCCTCTGCCGGCACTCCTTGGTGAGTGCTAATGTTCTGGCGTTATGAGTCGGTTGGTACGTGTGGTAAACATTGTACACCCCTGCAGTGTTAAATCTTTTCAAAAAGCCGTGTCCGCGGTTATGGACAACTTAGCGACGTATTCTGAGATCGAACATGATCGTTAAACTTGTTGACAAGGAATGAAAGGGTGCTTCCTTGAGGGTATCGAGGGGGTGATCCTACTTGTTATGTGATGTTGATGAGGTGGTGGTTGCGAAGTGTTTGTTAGAGCTTGACTTGCTCTCTTATCCCCGTTTTAAAAAAACTCTTAAGTAGACGACTTCTACTTTTCCCTGCCTTTATTGAAAAGTTGGCTTTATGCAAAACATCCGTCATACAATATCTCTGAACAAGCAGATATATAATAGGTTAACTAAGTCTTGTTGAGTACTTCCAGTACTCATGTTTGCTTATATTTGGTTCAGGTGAAGTTCCTCACTCCGGTGGTGGTTTCTACGTTGACATCGACGAGTAGTTTGGTGTTTCCAGGTGGCAGCCTGAAACTTGTAGGTTATGTAGCCTACGTTGCTTATTTCTGGCCTCTTAGGCCTTTTGCTATCTTGTTGAATAGCAACATATCCGCTTTCCGTTGAATGATGTAATGTTGGGTCATGTGATCTCTGCATGTAATGTTTTCTATCTTCACTCTGTTAAGAGTTTGAACTATAATGCTTTGAGTCATAGAGTCTGTGATGTGCCAGATGTTCCGCAGTCTTGATCTCTCTATTATACATTGATAGTTGTGCCTGTGTTATGGCATCAATCGAGGTGTTGTGTTGCCGATGATCCATTCCGAGCAACGCCTGCCAAAGGTTTTGGCCTGGGAGTGGTAACCCAGTAACCTTCGGTTGTATCGCATAACCAGTGACACACAACATCTCTGTATAGTTCTGGGGTTGGGGCGCTACAAGATCCTACCCGGAGGATATCACCTCTCGCTCTACCCTCTAAGCCCTAGCTTGTCTTGCTCTGGTTCCGATCCAATCTGTCTTCCTCTCATCGGTGGCCTTGGTCCTCCTTTTATAGGCTAAGGGGATGCCACAGGGGTCACGCGAGGAGCGTGGGGGGTTTTAGGCGGGAAAAAACCCCGGTGGTCTTTGGAGGCGACGTGGCCTCTTCTCCTAGTATTCTCCGTGGTTAGGTGAGGGCGTCCACCTTTAGGGAAAGTGGGGTGGACAGAGACTGACTCCCCCACCGACCACGCTCCATGGCGATGTCACTGGTCCGCGACCTTCATCTTGGCGCCCAAGCCTTCCACGAGCTTCTAGCATGTGCTGGCATGCTTATCCTTGGCGTTGTACGGAAACGGACCCGAGAGGGAGCCTGGCCTCCTGCCGGGTGCTCGGGCTCTCGGGTGTCTTGACTTGGTGCCTCGGAGGAAAGTGACCCCGGAGGGTCCCCAGTCCTTAGCCGCAGGGTGTCGATGTCGAGCTTGATAGGTCCCCGCGAGGTAGATGGGCGGACCCACCTACCGGTCTTGTCACTTGGCCTTGTCCATCTTCTTGGTGGGCCCATAGGTGGTGGACCCACTTTGGCAGCATAAGGGGAACCCCATTTTCCACAGTTGCGACGACAGAAGCCCCCGGGCATGGTCCCGGCGGCCTTTCCTTCAGCTGCCGTGGCTATGACCAAAAAATTGATCAAAGTGGGTCCCCAGCAAGCGTCTTGTCTTCTTTGGGTGCCGGGGCCGCGATTGAGAAAAGTCTGCACGAGCCCCCAGTCTTCTTGCCTTGGTCGCCGCGAACGTTGCGATCCATGCGGGCCGCAGTCGTCATCTTGAATCCATCGGGCAGGAGCGCCCAGAGCGGAACGTCCTCTCGACCCCCACGTCAGCCGGAGTAATGGGGCCGCGGCGTGACGCGTGGGGTGCTTTATAAGCCTCGGCTTAGAGCACTGTAGCCGTTACTTCTTCCAAATCGCCGAAATCCCCAAATCGCCGCGCTCTCTGCTCCATTTCCTCCATTCCGCCTTGCACCGCCCTCCTTTCATTCGCCTCCGCAGAGATAGATCTGCCTCTTCTCCGACTCCGATGGCTTGGGAAAAAGTCTCTGCCCACAAGAAGCCCGCTGGAGCTTCGCTCATCAGGAGGAACGCGCCTCCCAGATCCGCAAGGTCGCCGAAGAGGTCGGAGCGCGACGCCGCGCAAGCCGAGGTTCGCAAACAGAAGGCCTTGTTCCCCAGCGTCTACATCGACGACCAGATGATGCGGAAGGCCAAGCATCTCGGGGTGATTGGCTCTGAAACCACGCCTGAGGTCACGGGCCGAGTGGCGTCGGACATTGATGCATGTAAAATGCATACATGAACTTTGCATTATTTTTACTTATATTCCAGTCATATTTGCATCATATAAGGGTTATATCACTGTTTTATAATGATTTTGGGAATATTTGACATATTTCCTATTTTTTATGGAATTAACCCTGCGTAGACAGAAAACCCTATTTCTTTCCTTTAATGTTTCAGGGACCCAAACGACGTCCAAATCACCTGCAAATTTACGAGCGTCAATATTTGGAAGGAAGAAGACTTGTGGGCGAAGGAAGCGAACAAACGGAGCCACGAGGGCCAAAAGGGGTGGGCCCACGCGGCCCATGTACCTGCGTGGGACCCCTCCAAATGGGCCTCGGAGCTCCGCTGCCGTCGATCTTTCCTCCACCGACTCCGTTTTGACCTAAAAACGCCTATAAAAATTATCCCCCGACGTTCTCTGGAAGGAGCGCCGCAGAAACACAGAAACACCGAAACAGAGACCTGGAGCTGCAGATTGGAGGGTGAAAACTCCGGCGGGGCGTTGCCGGCGTGGTCTCCATCTTCTCCAACGACTTCTCAACCGTCTCCATGATGAAGAGGGAGTAGTCCACCTCTGGACTATGGGTTTGTGGAAGTAACTTATGTATCTCTCTCTCTCGAGCTTCACTAATTAGTACCGTATGAGCTGCTGAACATGATTACGGTCATCTATGTAATACCTTTGTGGTTGATCTTTTTATGAGTTAATATATGTTTGAGATTGCAATAGTTTTGTTTCAGTTATGAAAGTAGATGCATATTATGTACCCTGTTCTTATTTACTTGTTATGATCAAGCATGTTTATGAGAGCGTGTGAGGGGGAACGTGTGCATTAGTTGGAGTAACGGGGGGTGGCTAGTGCAGTGAACGTGAGAGAAAGTTCTGCGATCCACTTGGGTGTTTTACCTTACTTTGTTGCCTCACTAGGGATAAAAAGAAATACCATGCTACCGGAGATGTGGATGTGACCATTGCCACTTCCTCCATGACTAGATCTAGCATGTTCTTATTTTAACTTCATGTCATGATACTTATTGCTATACTCTGAGTTATCTTAATTACTGAGGTGTTATGATTTAGTTCGCATCTTGGTGGAGTATAAGAGAGACTAATAACCAAAAGGTCTCTATGTTAGGACGTGATGCCCATATAATTATAACTTGTCATTAAACTGTTGTGTTTCAATCTCATATGTCAACTCTAGTGTTCCATTGCCTACCACTTTATTAAAGAGAGAGTGCATTTGTGAAACCATGAACCCCGGTCCATTTTTAATCATAAGAAACACCTTTCCAACAACTTTTACCACTTTACCATTTTTGCCATTATTAAATCCGAAAATACAAAAACACTTTTACATCTTGCATTCATCATAAAAAACCCAAAAATATCATTTAACATTGCTACCACCTCCTTGCATATTTATTTACCACCATTGCATATTTATTTCTTGTTTGCATTGCATATTATCTTGATATCATTCTCACACCTTGTGCTTGACAACCACTAGATGAGGTTGAAGACCAAAACATTTACTTTGTTTTGTAGGTAACCAAAAGAAGGATAGGAAAAAAAATCTTCACTACTGATTCCCCGAGAGTTCGATATTAAACCCTCGAGTCACCCTCGTGGGGAAAACACGTATTCCACTTACTACACACTCTGCACTTGGAGTCTCAACCTAACCCATTTACTTTTCACGCAGGTAACCACGCGAAGGGCTAGCAAGTGTTTTCTGGCGCCGTTGTGGGGTAACTACGTGAAGGGCCATCAAGACTGTTTTCTGGCGCCGTTGCCGAGGAATCATTGCTGAAAGGTTTATCCAAGGATATCTCACCAAGTCAACTTCATCACCAACTTGTGCTAACACCTAAGTTTGGGGAGGTTGCACCTACGTGAGCATCATCTTATCCATCTTTACCTTCAAAACAATTTATCTTGTTTTGTATTGTCTTGCATTTGTTATTTCAGTTTGCATATTTATTTTCATTTTGCATAAAAAATTAAAAAAACATAAAAACTTGCTAAAATGGGTGAAAGAACTAAGTTGTGTGATTACACAAACACTCCAAATGATCAATTTATTGCTAGGCTCATTGCCACACCTAATAAATGCTGAGAGTTATGAAGTAAGTCCTAGTTTGTTGAACTTGATAACTAGGGAACAATTTGACGGTAGTGCTATGGAGGATGCTGTCGTGTCTCGTTGCACGGACACCGGGAGTATAGGATACCCCCTTTTAGGTTCGGCACGGGGCGCAAAGGAGGCTGAGAATCGTCTTCTTGGGCGGAGTCTAGATCAAGCTCTTCTCTCCACGATCAAAACATGCAACCAAAGGGACACAAGGAGCTACCCAGGTTCAGCCGCCCGGAGGCTAAAAGCCCTACTTGATGAGGAATAGTCCTCTAGGGTGGCCCGATCTTCACGGATTGACGGCGGGAACGGACGAACTCACTCAAGAACACGAAGAACACGAGGAAGAACACCAAGAACACAAGAACACGCACAAGATACAAGAACCGTTTCCCTTACCGGTCGGTCCAACCGGCCAAATAGAATCCACACGAAGGTGGGAGATCGGCAAGTAGATACAAGAAGGGATCTTGGATGGTTGTTTCTCCAACGGTCAACCGAACCGCTCCAATAAAGTCACCCGAAGATGAAAGATTGGCAAGTAGTCAAACTACAAGTAGAGGTCTTGAATCCACAAGGGGATCTTCTCCACTAGGGGAGGAACCATCCCCACAAGGGAAGGAAGGAGACCTTTGAGAAGAAGGAGTCTAGCTCTACTCTAATCTAAAAAACATAGTCTATCTAGATCTGGAGGGGGTAGGTGCCTATTTATAGTGTTGACCCAAAAGGGGGGTAGGTGGGAGAGGATAAGGGCCTCCATCCCGAGCTGGCCTGGCTCCGCAGCGGTAGTACCGCTACTCCTGGCGGTAGTACCGCTGGAGGCTTCCTGAAGCGCCTGGCGTCCCGCAGCGGTGGTACCGCTGCTCCTAGCGGTAGTACCGCTGCGGTGCCGCTGGAGCTGCCGCTGGGTCCTCCAGAGGGCTGTCTTGGGCGGTAGCGCTGGCGGTAGTACCGCTGGCTGGAGCCTGGCGGTAGTACCGCTGCCTCTGGCGGTAGTACCGCCGCCTGGGACTTCAACAGCTCCTCTTCTTCTCCTTGGCTCCTCTTCCTTCTCCGTTTCCAAGCCACCGTCTTGTCGGACTCCATTCCTCTTGTGCCTTGGCCATCTTCCCGTGGGCTCGTAACCGTGGTGACACACCTAGAAGTGTAAAGGGAACGATGGTCAAGTAGTATACCATTCAGAAGGGTCGGAAGTGAGTTCTCGAAGAGGAATGAGTTCACCTTTGCTGTCCATGGTGACTTGTGGTGTTGGAGTGCTTGACATGGTGATGGTCCTAGGTTGGGCTACATCATCTCCCCCCTTTAAAAAGAGTCGTCCTCACCTCTTGCTCATCATCATGGCAAGGAGGTAGACGTGTAGACCTTGTCGTGTGGTTCACCATGTAGTCGATGGAAATGATGTGGCACTTCTTCAATGTCCCTTCGCCTTTCAAGTAACCTACAAGACTCACAAGAAAGACGAAACAACACTCAAAGTGTAGCCAATTCTTGAAGGTCATCGCATGAGCGCTTATGTAGAAGGAAGTCACCTTAGCAAGATGCCGATGTGCTTTACTTGCAAGAACTTCCGTCATAGAAATGCGTGGTTGAAACAACTCATGGAGTCCCATCCAAAGGTACGACCTACACATCAAAGACCAAGCAAACCATGTGTGTGCAAGATAGAGGAGCATATCATCAATGACATGTCCATTCATGTTCATTACACCATTAGCACAACACAAATATGTGAAATTTATAGCATATGCAAGGTCAATGTGCAAGCAACTTCTTGAAATGAACTCATGACAAGACATGCACAAAATATCATTATTGTTGCAAACAAACAATTGGAAAGAACAAGTGTTCATCCTATTTGTGGCAACACATAAATCATCCATGTGAAAGATCGAGGAAACATGCTTGTCATAGGGAAGACCAAAAACACCATCATGATTGCAAACAAACCATAAGCAAGAGAAATTGTTCCACTTGTTTGATGCAAAACATGAGAAAGATTTGAGAGTTGGATTCGATCCACTACTCACATGTATGCTCTCAAGAGCTCTTTTTGTCAACTCATGTTCAACTGAGGTTGACATTATCATGCGGTTACGGCACACACAAGACACCATATAAAGAAATTATGTGCACGGTATATGAACACATCATCCATCATGAAGTGTCTCTTCATTTGCATATCACCAACCACACAAAAATCAATTGGAAAATATGACATATGTGGATAGTCACTATGCAAAGTGAAGGATGGAACAAGTTCCATAAGAGAAAATGAAACATCTCCAAAAAGTGAAAAAGCTATGGGGGCAATCTCATTATCAAGCATTTCAACATTAGTGCAAGCAACACATGTAAAGAGAAATTGCTCAACATGTTGCATGCCACAATGGGAGAAAAGTGGAAACATTCATAACAAGGCATGCTCAAGGCAAAATCATCACAAATAGGTAGTTCCACTTGATCAACATTGGTTTCAAACAAAGTATCACAAGGGAATAAGAACGAATCATATGTGACGTCAAAAGAATCATCCATAGCATGCAAGCAATCGTAGTTCATCATGTCCACTAGCGGGATCATGGTCACATCAACACCCATACCTTTGTAGTCCCGCTCATGTGAAGTAGGCGTTGAAGTAGTAGCGGCTTCCATGTAGCCGACTTTTCCAACTTGAAGTAGACATGGGGTGGCATCATCATCATCCTCCATGTACATCTTCTCCATTTGAGGCACCGTCAAGTCGAAGATAGGCGTCTCATCATCCAAGGAACCTAGCACACAATGAGAAAACACACTAGAGGTAGAGGTTAAGTTGTTAGAAATCGAAATGGCCTCACAAGACCTATCAACTACCTCTCTCAACTCAAGTGATGTATCACTCATTCCCTCAAAGTGAAAGCACTCAAACTCACATATGGTGGAGGCACTCAACTCACTCTCACTCTCACTCAAGTGGGCTAAGTGGCTCTCATTCTCACATGGGATTGGTACCATCTCATAACTCAAGCTCATAGGGATAGGCTCGGTTTCCTCATCTCCATACGCCTCCACGGTTGAAGGGAAACTACCATGCTCAACCTCCTCAACCATCTCGCCTCCAAAGGTCAATGCCATAGTGAGGACATCATCACTCGACTCCTTTGCGGAAGGGAAAATCCCATGCTCCGCTTCATCACTTGACTCCATTGCCGAAGGGAACATCCCATGCTCGGCATCATCATCACTTGACCCATGGTCAAAGGTGATAGCATCATCAACGCTCGCCTCCTTGGTCGAAGGGAAAATCCCATGCTCGACCGTCTTCTCACCATCTTGGTCTTCATTTGTGCACTCCCACATCATGTGACCTCTTCTATTGCATAGTGGGCACAAGAGATTGGGACATTCTCGTGGATCATGGTCTTGGCCTTGGCAATTGTCACATATAAGGTCTTCTTCTTGCCATATGGGGACCAAAGTGGTGGTGGCACTTGGTGTAGATGTCATATCAAGAGAAGTGCTTGAGAAAGGCGCCGTCTTGGTTGTGGCCTCACGTTTGTGACCATACTTCTTCCGGCGTCGACGTATTAATTTCTCGAAGAAGTTGTCGATGTCGGCCATGAGCTCATCAAAGATAGGACTTGTAGCTCTCGTTGGCGCACTTGGAGTGGTAGCACTAGGGAACACCATAGGATGCGCCTTTGTCGCCATCTTCTTGTCATGTCGACGTTGACGCTCTTGAGCGGAGGGGTGTCGCCGAAAGTCATTCGATGCTTCTCCTCATGTTGGCGTCGGCGTGCTTGTTGCCTTGGCGACCTTTCCTTGGAGCTTCCACTAGAGCTTGGTGACATGTTGAGGTCCACCGTGGCATCTTTCTTGTGGTGCCTTGATGAGCTAGATAAAGGACGTAGGCCCTTGGCATACTTGTCCATGGCATCCTTGACAATTTGGAGCTTGGCCTTGTCGATGCACTTCTTGTGGCGCCGTCTTTGGGTTGATGTAGAGTGTCGAGGCTTGGCACTCTTGGTGTTGTCCTTCTCATGGCGCCGTCTTGACGTTGAAGGAGAATGGCGAAGCTTGTCGCTCTTGGCGATGGCCTTGTCATGGCTCCTTCTTGAAGTTGATGGCGAATGGCGAAGCTTGGCACTCTTGGGAGTAGATGGAGCTCCATAGGATGAACTCGTGGTGGCCTTCTTGTCGGAGCACCGTCTTGAGCTTGAACCATAGAAGTAGGTTGTGCCATGACGCTTGGTGGTGCCGCTCTTGGACATGGTAGTGATGGGAGTCCTCTCCTCTTGCATGTTGTCGATGTCGCCGCACATGCTACAAGAGTAGTAGTCGTAGACGTTCTCCACCATGTCATCGGAGTTGTAGTCGTAGGAGTGGCGCTCCACCATGTCGTTGTTGTCGAAGTTGGTACCATGTGATGAGGCGTGTGAAGACACTTGCGCCTCATTGTCGTTGGAGCTTGTGTAGTCGGAGTCGTGGTAGATTCGCACGTACTTGGAGTCGATACAATTTGATAAAGGTTGCTCGACGTCATGGTACCGCTCCTTGTCGTGACGCTCGAATAGTCGGAGTCGTAGTCGGAGTAGGTGTAGCGGAAGTCTTAGTGATGATCCATCATGTCATGGGGTCATTGTCGGTGTAGTAGTCGTAGTAGTCCCCCATGTCCTCAAAGTTTGAGGCATCATAGTCCATGTGACTCATCGTTAGTCCTCCTCATAGGCTCCATAGTTGCATTCGCTCTCCCTAGACATGTCAACTCACAAGACAAGTGTATATATGTGGAGTGGAAAGGAACTAGAACACAACCTCTCACCTTGTAGATAGTATTGGACGTCGTGGACAACCAAGGGAAACGATCACAAAGTAAAATGCTTGTGTTCAAGTATCCAAAGCAAACTCCAAAACACACACGGCTTAAAAGTTGGTAGGAAGGTATGGTAGGTGGAAAGCAAATTGAACCAACCGGAAACCAAGATATTGTCAAAGCAAGTAGAGAACCATGATGATCACAAAGCAAATACAAGTCAATCTCAAAAGATAGGAATGTAGTTCAAGGAAACACACGCGCGGAGAGATAAATGAGACTCATGCAACCAAGAAGTGAGCTAAAAAACCATATGATCCTAGCGAAGACTATAAGCTCATGTTGCACAAGTACAAGGAGAGCTACTAGCTCGATTGCAATTTATTTGGTGGGCTACAAGATTTGCACAACAATGCACCACCTACTAGATGTTCATCGAGCTTACGCGCTTCCTACAAGATATGGTAAGTGGTGTTTCTTTCTTTTCTTTTCTTTTGATTTGGCACTTTTTGCTTCTTGTCTCTTTGGACTTTTTTCTCTTTTGCACACTCACTTCTTTTGATGCCAACAAGATATGTGATATATGAACTAGCGCACAACTTTTGCTCGGAAACTACACGGTGTAAATGTGTAAAGTCCAAGCAATCATCAAGAGCTAGCCTCAATAGGACATGGTAATCGCAAAGATATAGTGTGGCTTTCAACGGAATGGCAAGTTGAAAAGGTTGGCGATGTTATACCTTTCGTCGATGTTCTTCACCCTTTGTTGTAGAAGCTTCGTGCTTGCCCACTAATTGTGGTGGTGGTAGATGATGGATCTTCCGCAATGGTGATGAAGGCCTTGATCGTAGCTTCGAAACGAGCCGAAGAACACCAAAAACGGAGTCTGGAATCAAAAGATATGGCCAAAACAATTTTCTGAAAATTTCAGTTTTCTGCAGGTACCGCTGGTAGGGGCGGTAGTACCGCTGGAGGTACCGCTGGGAGCAACAAAAAGCGATTTTTGGCGGTACCGCTGGTGGTAGTGCTGGGAGGGGCGGTAGTACCGCTAGGGGGGGGGGGGGCGGTAGTACCGCTACGGGACGGAGATTTTGCCCGAGAACACGAATTTTCGCGACTTTGGGCGGAAAAACGACCCGAAAATGGCCAAATCGGAGGGGAAATCGATGGAATTAGGCCATGGGAACGCAAAGGAAGCAAGATCAACTAGTATAGCAATAGATCCACGGATCAAAACTTGCAAAAAAGCACTCAAATCTCAGATCGATCCAAGAGCAATTTGGGGCTATTTTTGGTGGAAATTTTCGAATTTCTCAAAATCAAAGAAAAATTTGGGGGATTTGTGGGGGAAACAAAGTCAAATCCGTGGCAACCATGCTCTGATACCATATGATGAGGAATAGTCCTCTAGGGTGGCCCGATCTTCACGGATTGACGGCGGGAACGGACGAACTCACTCAAGAACACGAAGAACACGAGGAAGAACACCAAGAACACAAGAACACGCACAAGATACATGAACCGTTTCCCTTACCGGTCGGTCCAACCGGCCCAATAGAATCCACACGAAGGTGGGAGATCGGCAAGTAGATACAAGAAGGGATCTTGGATGGTTGTTTCTCCAACGGTCCACCGAACCGCTCCAATAAAGTCACCCGAAGATGAAAGATTGGCAAGTAGTCAAACTACAAGTAGAGGTCTTGAATCCACAAGGGGATCTTCTCCACTAGGGGAGGAACCATCCCCACAAGGGAAGGAAGGAGACCTTTGAGAAGAAGGAGTCTAGCTCTACTCTAATCTCAAAAACATAGTCTATCTAGATCTGGAGGGGGTAGGTGCCTATTTATAGTGTTGACCCAAAAGGGGGGTAGGTGGGAGAGGATAAGGGCCTCCATCCCGAGCTGGCCTGGCTCCGCAGCGGTAGTACCGCTACTCCTGGCGGTAGTACCGCTGGAGGCTTCCTGAAGCGCCTGGCGTCCCGCAGCGGTGGTACCGCTGCTCCTGGCGGTAGTACCGCTGGGTGGCGGTAGTACCGTTGCGGTGCCGCTGGAGCTGCCGCGGGGTCCTCCAGAGGGCTGTCTTGGGCGGTAGCGCTGGCGGTAGTACCGCTGGCTGGAGCCTGGCGGTAGTACCGCTGCGTCTAGCGGTAGTACCGCCGCCTGGGACTTCAACAACTCCTCTTCTTCTCCTTGGCTCCTCTTCCTTCTCCGTTTCCGAGACACCGTCCTGTCAGACTCCATTCCTCTTGCGCCTTGGCCATCTTCCCGTGGGCTCGTAACCGTGGTGACACACCTAGAAGTGTAAAGGGAACGATGGTCAAGTAGTATACCCTTCAAAAGGGTCGGAAGTGAGTTCTCGAAGAGGAATGAGTTCACCTTTGCTGTCCATGGTGACTTGTGGAGTGTTGGAGTGCTTGACATGGTGATGGTCCTAGGTTGGGCTACATCACTACTGCGTGTCTGGATTGAAAGGTTCTTCATAGTGTGGCTTACAATGGAACCTCCCGGATGGGGTACCCGGAAGGGTTTTGGCTGGAGGTAGAAGAAGGACAGATCCTGACCCGGAGGAGATCACCTTCCTCTCTACCTTCGCAGCCCTAGTCTAGTCTTGCTCTGGTTCTAGCTTGTGTTCGTCCTTGCTTCGACATCCCCCTCCTCCGTGCCTTGGTCCTCCTTTTATAGGCTAAGGGGTTGCCACAGGGTCACGTGAGGGGCATGAGGGACCTTCGGGGTGAAGGACCCTCCTCATCTAGTTTAGGAGGAGACGTGGCCTCTCCTCAGCCTAGCGTCTCCTTTGGGTTAGGTGGGAGCGTCCGCCTTGGGGTGGACAGGAGCTGACACCACCACGGGACGTGCTTCCCGCCCGCGCTGCCTTCGCCTTGCTTCCCAAGTCTTCCGCGGTGAGGTGGAGTGCTTATCCACAGGGACGTGGGGAAGTACCCGAGAGGGAGCCTGGCCTCCTGCCGGGAACTCGGGCTCTCGGGTCCTTCCTGGCCTTCTTGCTTGGTTCGGGGACCCGGAAGGTCCCCAGGACCGGAGCCCTTGTCGACGTAGGCCATGCGTGTCTTGACGGTGAACCCGCCAGCTTGACTTGAGTCTTGGTCTTGTCCATCTTCATCTTGGGCCCACATGGGGTGGACCCACTTTGGCAGTACTAGGGGAACCCCATGTTCCACTGCTGCGACAGTAGCCCCCGGGCATGGTCCCGGCGGCTCTTGCTCCAGCTGCCGGGGCCATGGCCTAAAGATAGGTCAAAGTGGGTCCCGGGCACCTGGTCTTCCTTGCTCAGCTCCGTTGGGGACCCGCCGAGGCGAGGTAGAGACGAGCCCCCGGGTCCGTTGACTGAATCGCGGCGAACGTTGCGATTCATGGACCCCGTGCTTATCTTGGAATCCAACGGGCGAAACGCGCAGAAATCGGCACGCCCCCTCGATCCCCACGTCCGTCGGAGTAATGGGGCCGCGACGCGACGTGTGGGATGCCTTATAAGCCACGACTGGCTTCCACTGTAGCCGTTACCTCTCCAGATTCGCCGAAATCCCCAAATCGCCGCCTCCGCCTTCGTCCTCCTGACTCTGCTCCGCCGCCTCCTCTTGCTGCCATTGCACCAACCTTCCTTCTGCTCCAATGGCTCGACTGAAAGCTCTCGCCCGGAGGAAGAAGAGCGCGGGGGCCTCGCCCACCGAGAAGCCGCTGTCCCCAAAAACCAAGAGATCGCGGCGGAGATCGGCGCGCAACGCCAAGCGGGCCGAACTCAAGAAACAGAAGGCCTTGTTCCCCAGCTGCTTCGCCGGCGATACGGAGATGATGCGGAAGGCGGGGCACTTCGGGGTGATGGAGTCTGCTGGCGCCGATGGTGTCCCAGCCAGGAAAGCGTCGGAGATCTTTCCGCCGTCGGCGACCAGGACACCCAAGCAGATCCCCATTTTCGACAGCTTCATGTTGATGGGGCTTGTCCCCCCTTTCTCTGATTTCTTCATGGAGATCTTGCGCGCGTACAAGCTGAAGCTCTTGCATCTGACGCCAGGCGCAATTCTCGACTTGGCGGTCTTCGCTTACGCCTGCGAGGCGTTCGTCGGGGTGATGCCGTCCGTGGCGCTGTTCCGCCACTTCTTCTACCCTCGCATTGGGGGCCAAGGCTGGATGGGAGGCAGTGTCACGTTCTGCTTTCGTCCGAACATCAAGTGGGCCTTCCCCCTCATGGAGACCAAATCCAGATGGGAAGAGTGGAGGGATCACTGGTTCCTGGTCGGGGTGCCAGAAGCCGATGCTCAGCTTGAGGAGCCGACGGAGCGCCCAGTGGATCTGGACACTTGGAGAAGCGTCAGCTTGCAGGATGAACAATTCTCGGCGGTCGTGGCGCGCTTCGGACTTCTTCGCGAGAAAGGAGTTTCCGGAGCCGCCATCGTTGCTCATTTCCTCCGCAACCGCCTTGCGCCGCTGCAGAAACGCCCACACCCGGCCTGGAACTTCCAGGGCCCCGGGGATCCATCTCGCCTGAGGTGTCCCGATATGGAGGAAAACCTTGTCCGGGATAACGTGAGAGGGACCTTCACTCCAGGGGTCAAGTACCAGCTGCCCAAAGGGTTTCTGCCTCTGTGCGACGACCCGGAGAAGGACAAGATCCTGGCGCAGATGCCGGTCTGCAACGCCTTTGGTATTGTAGGCCGGGCTGATCACGGGCCCAAACCTCCTGTGGTGAAGACCCGCAAGGCCAGGGCACCTTCCAGCCCTGAAGAAGGAGAACTCTGGGAGTCCAACGACGAGAGCGAGGAGGAATCCGAAGAGGAATTCTCCGGTTCTGACGACGACGAAGGTGGCGACGGGCGCGAGACCGACGCCTCCGACAGAGACGAAGATGCTGGCGACGACCCGGTTGCCAGCGGTGACGATGATGAAGATGACGACGACGACGAGGAGAGGGCTGCTCCGCCCCCGCAGTCTGCCCGCGGGGTCGATGCTGCCCCAGACCCGAGTGTCCGCAGCCGTTCCCCGCCAGTCGTGGTGGTGGGGAACGATGACCATGTGGATGAAGAACGAGCGCCGCGGACTTCGTCCGAGCCCCCCGCCAGAAAGCTTCAACCGGCCGCCTGTCACCCGTGATGGAGCCGCCTGCTGCCTTGGGAGAGCCGCCGGCGAGCCCCCAGGCTTCTTCCGCTGCGTCGGTAGACGTTCCCCCGTCAATGGGTACCAAGCGCACCCGGGAGTAAGCCTCTTCTTCACTTCTTTCTTTACTTTGCATTTCCCCTTCCCCAAGGAAAATGACCGAGTGTTGGTGCAGGGGTACTCCTTCCTTGGGTACTGGCAAGAGACGGCGTGACACGGCGGAGGACGACACCGCCACTAGCTTGGAGCCGGTGGAGGGGGATGCTTCCTCCTCCCATAGCAGAACTTGAAGGCCGTCGGGGGAGCGGAGTGGGGAGCGTGACGGCGACCTCCCTAGCTCACCCGGGAAAGCGCTCGACGTCCTGACGCCCGAGCAAGCAGGTAACCCAGAGCTTGCGGGTAACTTCGTTTTCTTGACGCACCAATGCTTTTCCTGACATCCTTTTGTTTCCAGATGCTTCAGTGGCCAACGTCTTTTCTCCCGGTGGCCTCTCGGTGGGCTAGCCAGGAGAAACCACCTTCCCTCTCGCCTTCAGAGGGTCAAGAGGTGACCAAGGGCGTCCCGAGTTCGCGGGCTATGGGAACGCAGACCGCGAACCCTGTTCCGGGTCCAAGCCCTGATTTGATAGAAAGCTCCTTGATGACTGGGACAGTGTTAACGACTTTTGCCGCTTTTTCCACTGACTCCGGCGCCAGCGAGGAGGTGGCGGCGCTGATGAAGATCAAGAGAGCCTGGCCGCCAACCGCATGAAAAGTGTGCCTGCCCCGGGAGGTCCCCCGGCAGCTACTCCAGGGTTCACCATTAGTGGTGACGACGCGATGGATGCCATCTCCGCGGGATAGCTCAGCTGGGCAAAGATCTGTGCGACCGTGAGGCCGCCGTCGTGGGGACCATCGAGAGTGTCGAGGACCTGATCCAGAAGGGGATGGACAAGCTGAACCGCTTGGCAACCCAAATCACCACCTTGCTCCCGGCTCTCGAGAAGAAAGATGCAGACCGGAAGGCCGAAAGTGAGCGCCAAGGAAGGTCATCCTGGCGAAAGAGCAGCAGCTAGCTCCCGGGAGGCAGAACTGGCTGAGAAGGAGAAACCTTGGAGCTCCAGAAACTCCAGCAGGAGCAGCAGACCGAGAAACGCCTAAGGGAGGCAGAGGACCGCCACCGTGAAGAGCTCGAGGCCAAGGATAAGGACATCCAACTCTGGAAGTCCAAGGAGCAAGAGGCCGTCCAAACCATCGAAGATATCAAGAATGTCCTCCATCAGGAGCAGGAGTCCGTCCAAGCTTTGCAGCAGCAGGCCAAGAGTGACGGCCAGAAGATGTCCGAGCTGAAGGAATCCTTGGAGGCGCAAGTAAGGAGCTTGCAGCACTGAAGGAAGGCCATCAAAAGCTGATCCAGGCCAACTCCCAGGCATCCACTGAGCTGTCCGAGCTTCGCCGTCTTAACCAGGAAGGTTTCGCCGAGGTTGAGGCCGCCTGCGATTTGGCGACGACGCGAGTGAAGCGGCTGAATCTGCCCACCGAAGCTCCGGTGCTGGAACCACAGCGGCAGAGTCTGCCTCTCGTCGCAAGATTCATCAGGGGAGTGGCCGCTGATCTCCGGTCTTTCAAGAACAAGATGGTCACCCAGCTTGTGAATGACAAGCACGAGACGAGCAAGGTGACGGCGGCCTTGGTGATGGCGTCCTTCAGGGAAGCCATCCTGGCGTTGCCTTGCCAGATTTCTCGACCTCGTCGCCTTCCAGGACTTCACTCCAAGCGGTGTCGGCTCCCGCGACTGCACTTGCCATGAGGAAATTCCCGCCTCACTAGTTGTCCTGCACCATGTTTGGGCACTTCGTGCCCCCAATAAACTTTGCGTCAGATCTCATGTATCAGCTTATTGAAACTTGCTTGTAATAGGCTAGAACTTGCTATGCTACTCTAGTTCTCGGGTTGCTTTTATTTGTCTTTAGCATGTTTTTACTTTTCTCCACGTCCTTGAGGAACCTTCTGGGATGTAAGCTTACCCGCGAGGCCCTGACAGGTCAGGCATGCGCTCGCGAGCCCTACCGATTCCCAAAAAGCCGCTCACTCTGTTGGCACGCACGTCCCCGGGGTGTATCAGGTCTGTGCACCGCTTTTTACCCCCGGGAGAGTCGATACCCCATGAGTGCTCGCACGACGGTCGAGCCTTGCCTTTCTAGTTCCGCACATGTTCTGTTACCCGAGAAGTAGATAGCACGTACTGCAGAAACAGGTTTGAGGGTAACTTATCTTTTATTCATCATGGAAGTTCTTGAACGACAACTGGCCACTTCAGGGTACATCTTGTGGCAACATGGTTCTTCCGGGTACACAGCACGAATTGCTTCAACGACTCTTGCGGGGAGGAAGGTTAGCAGCTTCTTCCATCCTGGCACATCGGTCAGCTATGTCCCACAAGTTCTCCAGGGTGTCCACAACGCGGATACTCATCTTTTCGCGCATCTTGGGGTTGCGGACGTTGACGTGGAAGCGGCGATGACGGAAGCCTCGCAGAGGTACTTCGGGATAATGCGGTCGACGACGCCCCGGAACCTCCAGATGTAGTGACGCAGCGTCTCCTCAGCTTCTTGCTCTAGGTGATAGAGGTCGGAGACGGTTGCGGGTACGGCGTGCAGCAGGTCTTGAGGTGCTGGCTGGCCTGGCCTTCCATGTCCTCCCGTGAGCGACGCCTGGGGTTGGAGCTCTGGCCAGCACCTTCTTCAGGAAGTTCCATGGGCCGCTTGCCATGGGGGTCCTCAGGCTGTTCCTCCGCCGGAGGTAGTGGCTCGGGGACGGCAGCGCCGTGGTCGATGGTCGGGGCAGGACTCGTGGGAGCGTGGCATTGGAGAGCGTAGTCCAGCAGGTTTTCCAAGCTGTTGATCCATGCCTTCGCACGGGGATCACTCTTGCACTGATCTGGGGGGAAGGAGAGAAGCGCCCGGGCCACGCCCAGAGCTTCCTCTAGCCCCCAGCCCTTTCCGCGATGCCTGGCACGCTTGCTCTCCAAAGACCTCCCGAGCTCCCGACATGACTCTTGCTTGTGACTGAGGCAGCTGCTCGCCTTGCCCCGAGGAGACGGCTGTTCCTGGAGCGGATCCGGCGCAGAGAGGAGCTTGAGGCAGTTCTTGACGATCTTGCCGTAGATCGCGAACCAGAAGAAGAACTTGACGACGAGCTTGCTTCCGAAGAAGAGGAGCCTGACGTAGACTCCGAGGTTGTCGACGGTGAGCTTGCCGTCGCGGCTGATGTAGGCGAATCCAGCGCTTGCGCCCCCTACCTGGCGCGCCAGATGTCGTGTCTCGTTGCACGGACACCGGGAGTATAGGATACCCCCTTTTAGGTTCGGCACGGGGCGCGAAGGAGGCTGAGAATCGTCTTCTTGGGCGGAGTCTAGATCAAGCTCTCCTCTCCACGATCAAAGCATGCAACCAAAGGGACACAAGGAGCTACCCAGGTTCAGGCCGCCCGGAGGCTAAAAGCCCTACTCCTGCATGTCTGGATTGATGGGTTCTTCATAGTGTGGCTTACAATGGAACCTCCCGGATGGGGTACCCGGAAGGGTTTTGGCTGGAGGTAGAAGAAGGACAGATCCTGACCCGGAGGAGATCACCTTCCTCTCTACCTTCGCAGCCCTAGTCTAGTCTTGCTCTGGTTCTAGCTTGTGTTCGTCCTTGCTTCGACCTCCCCCTCCTCCGTGCCTTGGTCCTCCTTTTATAGGCTAAGGGGTTGCCACAGGGTCACGTGAGGGGCATGAGGGACCTTCGGGGTGAAGGACCCTCCTCATCTAGTTTAGGAGGAGACGTGGCCTCTCCTCAGCCTAGCGTCTCCTTTGGGTTAGGTGGGAGCGTCCGCCTTGGGGTGGACAGGAGCTGACACCACCACGGGACGTGCTTCCCGCCCGCGCTGCCTTCGCCTTGCTTCCCAAGTCTTCCGCGGTGAGGTGGAGTGCTTATCCACAGGGACGTGGGGAAGTACCCGAGAGGGAGCCTGGCCTCCTGCCGGGAACTCGGGCTCTCGGGTCCTTCCTGGCCTTCTTGCTTGGTTCGGGGACCCGGAAGGTCCCCAGGACCGGAGCCCTTAGTCGACGCAGGCCATGCGTGTCTTGACGGTGAACCCGCCAGCTTGACTTGAGTCTTGGTCTTGTCCATCTTCATCTTGGGCCCACATGGGGTGGACCCACTTTGGCAGTACTAGGGGAACCCCATGTTCCACTGCTGCGACAGATGCCTCTATGCATCTTCATGATTTTGTTGAAATATGTGACATGCAGAAATTAAAAAATGTGGAAAGTGATATTCTAAAACTGAAGTTATTTCCTTTTTCACTTAGAGAAAAGCTAAAGAGTGGCTGTATTCATTACCTATTGATAGCATTAAAACTTGGGATGATTTAAAAGAAGGTTTCATTAAGAAATACTATCCTCCTGTTAAATTTTGCAAAATAGAAACAACATTCTTTCTTTTAGGCAAAATGAAAACGAACATGTTGCTATGGCTTGGGATAGGATTAAACTTATGCTTAGAACTTTTCCATCACATGGGGTCAACGAATGGACCATATTACACTCTTTTTACAATGGTCTAAATTACATGTCTAGAAATATTCTTGATTCTGCTGCTGGAGGTGCTTTTATGGGAAAAACTATAGTAGAAGCTAAGAACATATTGGAAAGCATTTTTCAAAACTATAGTCAATGGCATACTGATAGAGCACCTAATCCTTATAAGAAAGTGAACTCCATAGAAGAAACAAATGATTTCTCATCTAAAATGGATAATATTCTTGCTTTCATTAATAAACAAAATATTGAAAATGTGCCTTTGCAAGAACTAGTTGAGAATAATCCTGAAAATATTGATGTCAACTTCATTAGGAATTATGGTAATAATGGGTATGGTAACAACAATTATAACTCTTATAATAAACCCCCATATGTGCCCAACAAATATACTACTAGTGGTAATGTTTCTAGTGATTTGGAAAACACCATTAGATCATTTATATCTACTCAAAAGGAGCTTAATAAAGAATTTATATCTAAGTTTGAAAAACAAGACTCTTTGTTTGAAAGGGTAGATCAGCTCACTAAGGAAGTTTCCTCATTAAAGAACACCATTATAGCTCAAAAACATGAGAAAACAATTAAATATTGTCAAGAGGTTATAAATAAATCTCGGGAACATATTCATGAGCAAGAGAGAATTGCTAAGGAAACTATTATGGTAGTGAAAGAAAAGAAAGTTGAAGAAGTTAAAATGCTTAGTGAAGTAAAGGATCCATTGCTTGAACTAGAGAATTGTAGCTTGCATGAATTAATATCCATCTTACAAAAATTTGCAAGTGATCCTTCTATTAATGTTAACCAAGCTGGTTTTGGTTCTTATATTGCTAATCACGTGTTAAAAAAAAGATTGCTAGGTACACCAAGAGGCTATGATATCACCTAAGCTTGGGGATGTATGGATTCCCAAAGTCCTAGTAACCATTGGAAAAGAGATACACCATGCTATACTTGATATAGGATCTAGTGTCTCTGTTTTATCTAAAGAACTATATGAAGTACTTGAATTGAAAAATCTTGAAAAATGCTCTATTGAACTGCACTTGCTGATGATTCCATTAAACATGCTTTAGGAAAAGTAAGTGATATTTTGGTAGAGTTACATATGACATTTGTGCCTGTTGATTTTCTAATCATGGATATGGGGAATAAAACTCTAGTCCAATTATTCTTGGAATACCTTTTCTTCGTACTACAGGTGCTATCATTGATTCAAAAAAAGGGAATGTGAAGTTTCAGTTTCCACACAAGAAATGTATGGAACACTTCCAAGGAAGAGGGACACACCATCATTCAAGCTCCCTCATGAGCTTCGTCCACAATAAACATTAAGTAAGAAGCCTAGCTATATGGCTATAAAGAAAACGCTTTACGGGAGGCAACCCGGTTGTTTTTATTTGTGATTTTCTTTGTGTCCTCTTGCTGTAACAAGAGACTTTGTGTTTAGTTTAGTTTCTGGAATTTTTAATAAAGTGCCAAGTTTTACTCATTTTGGTATGAAGAAGTTGCTTATAGCGTTCGGAGATATTATTCCTGCACGAATCTGTGCACAGTATGATTTTTAATTCTTATTCTGTAACTCCGAATGAGCTCATATTTAAACTGTAGTAGCAACTTTTCATCCTCTGTATGCATGAATTTTTTCGGAATTTTCCGACAAAGTTAAATAGGGTAGAAAAATACGTTTAGCTGCTGCTATTTTTCTGGATAGATTCTGTCCCATTTTGTTTGATGCATGATTAGAACTGTTAACATGAATCTTTTTGATCCAATTGAGTTTATGAGTAGGCATACAACATTATACATGTTCTGGACATTCATATAAATTTTTGTCTAAGGATTATATGCAGCAAGAAATCTATTTGTTTTCACTACTAATGTGCCCCACAGAAAAAGAAATGGGAGAAACGGTGTTTTGAAGTTTTTTCACAGGGATTAGAGAAGATGCACCAAGAGCTATCCAAGGATGGTGAAGACCATAAGCTTGGGGATGTGAAGACAACCCCACTGGACCTACACACTCTCGGTTTGCGCACGTCTAACTTCTGTTTTTTGATCGAAACACTTTATCGCATAAACTTGGAGCGTCTTTTTGTTTGTTTAGGTAGATTTTTATTTTTGTGAGACCATGATGCATGTAAAATGCATACATGAACTTTGCACTTTAATTGCTTATATTTCAATCATATTTGCATCATATAAGGGTTATATCAATGTTTTATCATGATTTTGGAAATATCTCAATGATTTCCTATTTTTATGGAATTAACCCTGCACAGGCAGAAAACCCCGTTTTCTTATTTTAATGTTTCAGGGACCCAAACGTCAACGAAATCACCTGAAAATTTACGGGCGTCAATATTTGGAAGGAAGAAGACCTGTGGGCGAAGGAAGCGAACAAACGGAGGTCCGAGGACCAAACGGGGGTGGCCCACGCGGCCAGGTACTGTGGCCGCGTGGGGCCCACTCGTTTGGCCCTCGTGGCTCCGTTGCCGTCGATCTTCGCTCCACCGACATAGTTTTGACCTAAAAACGCCTATAAAAAAGGTCCCCCGTCGTTCTCTGGAAGGAGCGCCGCACAAACACAGAAACACCGAAACGGAGATCAGGAGCTGCAGATTATAGGGGGCAAACTCCGGCGGGGCGCTGCCGGCGTGGTCTCCATCTTCTCCATCGACTTCTCCACCGTCTCCATGATGAAGAGGGAGTAGTCCACCTTGGACTATGGGTTTGTGGAAGTAACTTATGTATCTCTCCTCTCTTGAGCTTCACTAATTAGCACCGTATGAGCTGCTGAACATGATTACGGTCACCGTTGTAATACATTTGTGGTGGATCTTTATGAGTTAATATATGTTTGAGATTGCAATGTTTGTTTCAGTTATGAGTATAGATGCATATTATGTACCCCGTTCTTGTCTACTTGTTTTGATCAAGCATGTTTATGAGAGCGTGTGTGGGGGAACGTGTGCATTAGTTGGAGTAACGGGGGGTGGCTAGTGCAGTGAACGTGAGAGAAAGTTCTGCGATCCACTTTGGTATTTTTACCTTACTTTGTTGCCTCACTAGGGATAAACTAAAATACCATGCTACCGGGGATGTGGGCGTGACCATTGCCACTACTCCATGACTAGATCTAGCATGTTCTTATTTTCACTTCATGTCATGATACTTAATGCTATACTCTGAGTTATCTTAATTACTGAGGTGTTATGATTTAGTTCGCATCTTGGTGGAGTACAAGAGAGGTTAATAACCAAAAGATCTCTATGTTAGGACGTGATGCCCATATATCTAAGTAACTTGTTATCAAACCCTGTGTTGCAATCTCATATGTTAACTGTGTGTGTTCCATTGTCTGCCACTTTATAAAGAGGAGTGCATTTGTGAAACCATGAACCCCAGTCCATTTTTTAATCATAAGAAACACCTTTCCAACACCATATACCACTTTTCTATTTTCAGCCATCATTAAATCCAAAAATACAAAAATACGTTTCATCTTGCATACATCATTCAAAAACCCAAAAATATCATTTATCATTGCATCCACCATCATTGCATATTTATTTCTTGTTTGCATTGCATAAACTATCCTGATATCATTCTTACACCTTGTGCTTGACAACCACAGGTGAGGTTGAGGACCAAAACATTTAAACCTTGTTTTGTAGGTAACCAAAAGAAGGATAAGAAGATAAATCTACCACTTCAGATTCCCCGAGAGTTCGATATTAAACCCTCGAGTCACCCCTCGTGAGGAAAACTGTCTTCCACTTACTATACACTCTGCACTTGGAGTCTCAACCTAATCCCGTTTATTTGTGCAGGTATCAAGACTTGCTCTTCGGGATCATCAGACCACCACACTATCATTTATACATGAGAGAGCTACTGGAAATTTGAGTTGAATTATGTTGGATGCTATTATAAGATTGGGAAAAGGGATGTTGAAGTTAATTTTAAAAGATACATATAATTGCATGATTCATGAGCTTGTTAATGAGTAATAATTTGCAAACATTTTATCAAGAGCTATCTTTTATTCATGTTTTGATGCTAAATGTTATTCTACCTTGTTTTAACATGGATTAGTTAGTTCTATGGACACTCATGCATGCATTTAGATGGTCAACTTTCTCCCTCTTGCTAGCCCAAAAATTCCAACAAGCAAAAACTTGTTTCCAACACCTTCAACCAAAGTTTTTCCAGTGAGTCCACCATATCTACCTATTAGCTTTATGCTATTCCGAGTATGTTTATCATGATATTTGAGTTATCTATACCTCTGAATGAAAATGCTTATGTTGTTAATTGTTGTGGGAAAAGTTGGTTATATAGCTCTCGCGAACTTGATGCACACTTTACTTTCATTGCATAAATAAATATGACCCATTGTGATTAAAATTATGAAGTTGTGGACTTGACAAATGTCTTTGGTTGAGAGTTAGCTCATATGTGCTGTCACATGGCAAGCTTTCAACATTGCACATCATCTCATTTAGTTGATATCATGTACTTTTGTTTATGGATGCTTACCATGGGTGAAATAAATGGGAAATGAAGTGAGTTTAAATGAGTTTGTATAAATGGTTAGAGAGACGCCTGGGCCGCTAATCTAAGCCATGCATCATTCATGGTGGAAATTTACTTACATGCTATGGTGAACCTTCTGTGATACACCTTACAATAAAAAGCTATCCAATGGTAAATAAAAAGGGTGTTGAGATTGTTCATTATGTTTGTTTGTCTTGTCATTTTGATATGGGCTTGTTCCATATCCTGGGACAAGAGGTACCCCAGTTGACGCTCTTAATGATACTATTATTACTTACAATGATATTTAACTTGAACTTGCTTTGTTTTCTAAAGTTGAGTAACACATGGAGTAGGTACTTGTATTCAAGGGGCATGAGACTTTCAACCTGTACTTTGTCAAGCACACTACTCGTATTGCTTTCACTTTAAACTTAATCATTCAAGATGCTATGATAGGGGAATGAGAGCTTGACACCAAGGATTACCATATTACAATCATTAACTTAAGTAGAGAAGTTCAGAAGTTAGATGAAATTTATTCATGCTTTACCTCTACTCATATATATATATCTTTCCAAAGTGTCCACCTTTTATATTCAGATTTTCACCAATACTCTATGACCATTGTAGGATGTTCTTACTTATTATTATGCATACATGTGGTCCATAGTACTTCTTCTCTTATGTTACACTTTGTGAATTATCATTGAACATCCTTGCATTGAATACTTGATATCACTTCATAATCTATCTTGCATATTGCTACTCCTTTTAAGAATGAATCATTTTACTCTATGTAGCAATAGTAATCATCTTTGATATCCATTGATAGTATTAAATTGCAAAGTCCATGTTAGTTTTATCACCTTCATACTCGAGGACGAGTATAGGTTAAGCTTGGGGATGTTGATGCATGTAAAATGCATACATGAACTTTGCATTATTTTTACTTATATTCCAGTCATATTTGCATCATATAAGGGTTATATCACTGTTTTATAATGATTTTGGGAATATTTGACATGTTTCCTATTTTTATGGAATTAACCCTGCGCAGGCAGAAAACCCTATTTCTTTCTTTTAATGTTTCAGGGACCCAAACGACGTCCAAATCACCTGCAAATTTACGAGCGTCAATATTTGGAAGGAAAAGACTCGTGGGCGAAGGAAGCGAAAAACGGAGCCACGAGGGCCAAAAGGGTGGGCCCACGCGGCCCATGTACCTGGCCGCGTGGGACCCCTCCAATGGGCCTCGGAGCTCCGCTGCCGTCGATCTTTCCTCCACCGACTCCGTTTTGACCTAAAAACGCCTATAAAAATATCCCCCGACGTTCTCTGGAAGGAGCGCCGCAGAAACACAGAAACACCGAAACAGAGACCTGGAGCTGCAGATTGGAGGGGGAAAACTCCGGCGGGGCGCTGCCGGCGTGGTCTCCATCTTCTCCAACGACTTCTCCACCGTCTCCATGATGAAGAGGGAGTAGTCCACCTCTGGACTATGGGTTTGTGGAAGTAACTTATGTATCTCTCTCTCTCTCGAGCTTCACTAATTAGTACCGTATGAGCTGCTGAACATGATTACGGTCATCTATGTAATACCTTTGTGGTGGATCTTTTTATGAGTTAATATATGTTTGAGATTGCAATGGTTTTGTTTCAGTTATGAAAGTAGATGCATATTATGTACCCCGTTCTTATTTACTTGTTATGATCAAGCATGTTTATGAGAGCGTGTGAGGGGGAACGTGTGCATTAGTTGGAGTAACGGGGGGTGGCTAGTGCAGTGAACGTGAGAGAAAGTTCTGCGATCCACTTGGGTGTTTTACCTTACTTTGTTGCCTCACTAGGGATAAAAAGAAATACCATGCTACCGGAGATGTGGGTGTGACCATTGCCACTTCTCCATGACTAGATCTAGCATGTTCTTATTTTAACTTCATGTCATGATACTTATTGCTATACTCTGAGTTATCTTAATTACTGAGGTGTTATGATTTAGTTCGCATCTTGGTGGAGTATAAGAGAGACTAATAACCAAAAGGTCTCTATGTTAGGACGTGATGCCCATATAATTATAACTTGTCATTAAACTGTTGTGTTGCAATCTCATATGTCAACTCTAGTGTTCCATTGTCTACCACTTTATTAAAGAGAGAGTGCATTTGTGAAACCATGAAACCCGGTCCATTTTTAATCATAAGAAACACCTTTCCAACAACTTTTACCACTTTACCATTTTCTGCCATTATTAAATCCGAAAATACAAAAACACTTTTACATCTTGCATTCATCATAAAAACCCAAAAATATCATTTATCATTGCTACCACCATCCTTGCATATTTATTTACCACCATTGCATATTTATTTTTGTTTGCATTGCATATTATCTTGATATCATTCTCACACCTTGTGCTTGACAACCACTAGGTGAGGTTGAGGACCAAAACATTTACTTTGTTTTGTAGGTAACCAAAAGAAGGATAGGAAGATAAATCTTCACTACTGATTCCACGAGAGTTCGATATTAAACCCTCGAGTCACCCTCGTGGGGAAAACACGTCTTCCACTTACTACACACTCTGCACTTGGAGTCTCAACCTAACCCATTTACTTTTCACGCAGGTAACCACGCGAAGGGCTAGCAAGTGTTTTCTGGCGCCGTTGTGGGGTAACTACGTGAAGGGCCATCAGACATCCTACTGCCATCAGAGACCAGGATGGCCAAGCAGATCCCAATCATCGATAGCTTCATGAAGATGGGGCAGGTCCCCCATTTTCCGATTTCTTCATGGAGATCTTGCACTCGTACGGGCTAAAGCTTCTACACCTGATCCCCAACGCCATCCTGGATTTCGTGGTCTTCGCCTGCGCCTGCGAGGCGTTCGTCGGGGTGATGCCATTCGTGGCCTTATTCCGCCACTACTTCTACCCCCGCATCGGAAAGGATGGCTGGATGGGAGGCGGCATCACCTTCTGTTTTCGCCAGAACATCAAGAAGGACTATCCCGAGATGGTGGTCAAATCCAAGTGGGACGAGTGGAGGCACGGGTGGTTCCTCGTCGGAGTAGCAGAAGCGCTGCCCCAGCTTGAGGAGCCGACCGAGCATCCGGTGACTCTGCCGACCTGAAAGAGTCTCAGCCCCCAGGATAAGGACTTGTCGGCGGCTGTTGGTCGCTTTAAACTCCTTCGAGAGCAGGGAGTCTCCGGGGCTGCCATCGCTGCCCATTTCCTTCGTCACCGCTTGGCTTCTCTGCAGCAGCGACCTCATCAGGCCTGGGATTACCAGGGCCTCAAAGATCCGTCTCGCCTGAGGAACTCCGACATGGAGGACCAGTCACTCCTGGAAGCCATGAGGGTGATCTTCACCCCCGACGTAGTGTACGATCTTCCGGATGGGTTCCGAGCCTTGTGCGACGATCCACAGAAAGCGAAGATCTTGGCAGCGATGCCGTTTTGCGATGCCCGAGGCATTGTTGGTCGCTCCGACCATGAGCCGAAGCCTGCTCCTGAAGACGGGCAGGGTGGTTCTAAGACCACCACGAAGAGGATCCGCAAGACCAAAGCCCCGCCGAGCTCCGATGAGGAAGGGGAGCTCATTGATTCCGATGAAGAAACTGAGGAAGAGTCAGAAGCGGGCTCTTCCAGCTCTGGTGACGAGGACGAGGACGAAGCAGGCGGCGAGGACGATGCTGATGACGCCGAGGCTGACGAGGATGAGGGCGAAGACGAGGACGAGGAGGAGGGCGAGGGAAAGAGGGACTCTTCACCAAATCGTTCTCCTGAGGCCCCAGGGAACAGGGACCCGTCAGCTGATCTCCCTCCCTCTCCTGTGGAAGTCATAGGCGACGACGGCGAAACCATGGAGGTTGACGTTGACGCCGGTGACTTTGTTCTGGCCCCGCGACGCGGAGCATCTCCTCCACGCTCGCCATCCGCGGCGGGGCTACTGCCTCTTTGAGTGCGCCGCCTCCGAGTCCCCATGTTTCTTCCGCCGGTCAGTAGGGATCCCGGAGTTATTAGGCAGTAAGCACGCCCGAGAGTGAGTTTCCACTTTATCTCCTTCCTTGCTCCAACTTTGCATCTTGTATCCTCTGCTTTTCCGGGAAGATGACCAAATGTCGATGCAGGGGCCTGTCTTCCTTGGAGACCAACAAGAGCCGCGAGACGCGGCTGAAGACGACACGACGACCATCGTCGGGGTTCGAGGAGGGAAGATGGTTCCTCCTGCTGCGGCCGGGGCGTAAAATCGCCGCTTGAGCGGGGTGGGGAACACGACTGTGGCCTCCCCAGCCCGCCCTAGGAGAGAGCACGAAGATGTCCGAACGCCGGACCAAGCAGGTGTGTCTCAGCTCCCGGGTTACATTATTCCCGAATGGTGATTTCCGCAACTCTGACGCTTCTGCTGCATTCCTTTTCTCCAGATGCTTCGGTGGCAGGCGGGTCTCCTTTGGACGGCCTTCCTGGCGCCGGCCTGGAGAAGCCGTCTTCCCTTACCCCATCCGAGGGCCAAGAGGTGTCCAAGGGTGCACCCACTGAAAGGGCACTGACGCGAGCAGGAGGGAGGCGAGTCACAATACCCCGGGGGCCTGGGTGATGACGAGGTGCCGGGTCTTGGCGACGTCCCGAACATCTTGGACAGCTCATGGTTGACGGGGGAGGCGCTGACAGTCTTCACTGAGCTTTCGACTGACTCCGGTGCTAGTGCGGAAATTGCCGCGTTGGCACGGATCAAAGAAGGCTTGGCAACCAAACGCGCTAGTGATGCACGTACCCCGGGAAGTCTGCAGGAGGGTGCCCCTACGATCTCTATCAGTGGGGCAAGCACTATGGACGCCATCTTCCAAGGGTGCGTCAGCTGGACAAGGAGCTTAGCGACCGTGAGGCCGCCTTGGTGGAGACTAGCAGCAATATTGAGTCCCTGATCCAGAGCGGAGTGCAGAAGTTTACCCGACAGGGGAAACAAATCTACACTATGGATGGGCTTCGAAGAGAGGAGCGCCGCGCGGAAGGCTGATCGCGACCGGCGCGAACAAGACATCACCGAAAGGGAGAAAAAACTGGCGACCCGGGAGGCCAAGCTGGCTGAGGAGGTCCAGTCTCTGGAGCTCCAGAAGCAGAAGCTGACGCAGGAGGCTGAGCAGCGCCAGCAGGACCAGAAGGACGTGAAGGAACGTCACCAGAAGGAGCTTGACGTCAAGAACAAAGACGTAAAGTACTGGAAGCTGAAGGAGACCGAAGCCAACCAGATTATTGAAGATGGCAAGAAAGAGCTCCATCGGGAACAAGAGTCTGCCCGTGCTTCGCTGGCGAAGATCAAAGAAGACGGCATAAAGATATCTGGGCTGGAGGAGTCCTTGACGGCGCAGAACGAAGAGCTGTCGACGCTGAAGAGTAATCACCACAAGCTGTCCGAGGATTATTCCCAGGTATCCACTGATCTCGGTCTTGCTATGATCGTGGAGGCTGGTAAGGAGGCCACGAAGCGGGTGGAGCAGCTGAAATTGACGACCGAGCTCTCTGTGCTGGACTCGAACTGCCAAAACTTGCCTCCCGTTGCGGAGTTCATCAAGAAGGTGGCCGCGGATGTCAGGTCCTTCAAGAACAAGTCGGCCAGCCAGCTTATCCGCGACAGGAATGCAGCGAGCCAGCAGACGGCGTCGAGGGTGATGGAGATGTTCCAGGAGGCCAACCCAGATGCAGTCATGTGATACGTCCAAAACGTATCTATAATTTTTGATTGTTTCATGCCATTTTTATGCTTTTAGCACTTGTTTTATATTAAGTTTATTATTTATTTGGACTAACCTACTAATAGTTGCAAAAGTGCACAATGTTCTTGTTTTACTCTTTGATGTGTAGAAATTATCAAGAATACAAGAGGAAACCTTGTTGGAGTCGAATTGGGACTTTCCAGAAATCTGTCTGAGAACTTTTTACGAAGATTGCCAGTTTTACCCTCGAAGATGATGTTATATGGAGACCTGGCTGTTACGAAAGTTGTCACAATTTTCCATACGAAGATTTTAAGCCCGAGATCAGCCCAATCGGAGTTCGGAAGCGGCCTGTAGGCCTGTTTTGGTGGAACCCTAAAAGGGGGTGACGGAAATCCGAGAAGATATATAATGGGAGGAAACCTAATTCGTGGAGGACTCCTCCACCCACGAATTTCAGCCACCAAAAGCCACGTTTTTTCCTCCCCCATGGATCCCATCTCCATGGGGGAGGGCTCCCAAGAAGCCATGAAGGAGGGAGGCTAAGGGGCGGCGCTCCCCAAGCTTGCCGGCGGCGGGGAAAGGAGTTCCCCGCACCGCCGGTGCCGCCGCCGCCCTGCGCCGCCGCGCTGTCTCTCTCCGCCGTCTTCACCGCCATATCCAACACCATCTCCTCCTTGTATTCAGTGGTTCATCCTCCCACAAACCTCTGTACCGTCCTATGTAAACATGGTGTTTGATGCTATAATATTTATCCTATGATTTACATCATGTTTCGTAGTTTATTTGTCTTTTGATTGCTTAATTGAATGCATGAGGTTCATTAGAGTTGTATGTCTATATGGTGATGTCCTTTGGTGTCCATTATACTTGTGCGCGCATGGATCAAACACCCTAGGGTTGGTAGTATTTGTAACGAAGCGGGGGAAGTTCTGCCGGAGTGACAGAAACCTGAGAACGCGAACCGATTAGTTGCACGTATGGGAGTAAGAGGACCTTGAACTTAAGGCTATGGTTGGGGAAACCTTAATGCATTATTAGTATTTGCGGATGCTTTCTAACAATCCAATCATATAGTACTTGTAATCCCAAGTAGTGGAGTGCATGTATATTTAGCCTCTCCCACATAGAAAACTGCATCGAAGACAATGAACCAAGTACCTTCATTAATTAATTTTGGACAAAACCACCACAATTACCACCACTTTTCCACACTCATGGTACTGTTAGTATATGGTTACTTAGTGTATTTTATTGCTGCAGCACTAACATTTACTTTCTTGTATTTATTATCTTGTAAAACTACCTCTCATACCGTATTGCTACCGTAGTTTTATTTTCTAGATAATGCAAACGTTTAGTGTGCGTAGAGTTGTATAAGTGGTTGATAGAACTTGAGAGAATACTTATCCTACCTTTAGCTCCTCGTTGGGTTCGACACTCTTACTTATCGAAAAGGCTACACGCGATCCCCTATACTTGTGGGTTATCATCATGCCAGACTTCCTGGCTTCAGTTCCTTCCAGGGCCTTCCTCCAAATGGTGAAAAGCCCAGCAACCAGCCTTGTCGTGAAGATGTTCCCGCGTATCTAATTTCCCTCCACAACATTCGAGCACTTCGTGCCCCAAATGTAATAAACCTTATGTTAGACCTCGTTCTTGCTCAAAACATGTTGTAACGCTTTAGAACTTACTATGCTATTCTACTTCACGGGTGTTTTTTTACTTGTCTTAGCATATTCTTATTGTCTCCACGTCCTTTTGAGGGACCCTTCGGGAGCGTAAGCTTACCCGTGAGGCCCTGACTGGTCAGGAATGCGCTCACAGGCCTTACCGCTTCTCGGAAGGCCGCTCACGCTTTTGGCACGCACGTCCCCGGGAAGTATCAGGTCTCTCACCGCTTTTTACCCCCGGGAGAGTCGTCACCCTAGAGTGCTCGCTCGAGGGTCAAGTCATGTATCCAGATTCACACACAGTTTTACCCCCGTGAATAGATAGCTTTGCACAACACGAACTTGCTTAAGGATAACTTATCTTTTATTGCTCATAGGAGTTCTCGAACGATCACACTGAGTGCTTTCAGGTACATCTTGTGCTAGCGGGGACACTTCGGGTACATCATACGGCTTGCTTCAGCGAGCTACCCGGGGAAAGGGTTTCATGGCTTCCTCAGCTCGCACACATCGGGCAGCTATCTTCCATAGCTCCTCCAGGGTGTCCACGACACGTGTGCTTAGCTTTTCGTGCATCTTCAGATTGCGAACGTTGGCGTGGAAGACGGCGATCACGGAGACCTCTTGAAGTTGTTCTAGAGGGATGCGGTCGACAACCCCCGGAACCTCCAGATGTAGTGGCACGGCGTCTCCTCGGGTTCTTGCTCCAGACGAAAGAGGTCGAGGGGAGTGGCAGGGTACGGCGTGCAGCAGGTCATGAGGTATTGGCTTGTCTGGACCTCCATCTCCTCCCGGGAGCGGCGCCGGGGGTTAGCACTCTGGCCGGTGCCCTCCAGGGGTGGCTCCATGGGCTTCTTGCCATGGGGATATTTTGGTTGTTCATCCACTGGGGTTGTTGGTGCAGGTATGGCAGTGCTGAGGCTGACGGTCGGGGCAGAACTCGTGGGAGCGTGGCATTGGTGAGCGTAGTCCAACAGGCTTTCCAGGCTAGCGATCCATGCCTTCGCACGGGGATCGCTCTTGTACAGATCTGAGGGAAGGAGAGAAGCGCACGGGCGGCGCCCAGAGCTTCCTCCAGCCCCCAGCCGTTCTGAGTCGACTGTCACGATGGCTCACCAAGGACCTCCCGAGTTCCCGACATGGTTCCCACTTGTCGATGAGGCGACCGCCCACCTTGCTTGGAGGAAGCTGCAGTTCTTGACAGAGAAGAAGAGCTCGTAGCAGATCTTGTCAAAGAAGAAGAGCTAGAAGCATATCTTGTCACGAACGAAGAGCTTGAAGTAGATCTTGACGACGATCTTGAGGTTGATGAAGATGAATCCAGCGCTTGCGCCCCCTACCTGGCGCGCCAGATGTCGTGTCGCGGCGGACGGACATCGGAGGTAAAGGATACCCCCTTTTTAGGTTCGGCACGGGGCGCGAAGGAGGCTGGTAGACGTCCTACCCGGGTGAACCACGTCGAGCTCTCCGATCCGACGTTCAAGCAATCAATACAGAGACGCAGAGAGTTTACCCAGGTTCAGGCCGCCCGGAGGCTAAAAGCCCTACTCCTGCATGTCTGGATTCAGGTGTTCATCATGGTATGGCTTACAATGGTGGTCACTGGTGTGTACCGGGCATGGTGGCGGCTAGAGGTTGACGACGAGCAGATCCTACCCGGAGGAGATCACCTCTCGCCCTACCCTCTAAGCCCTAGCTAGTCTTGCTCTGGTTCCGGTCCAATCTGTCTTCCTCTCCTCGGTGGCATTGGTCCTCCTTTTATAGGCTAAGGGGATGCCACAGGGGTCACGCGAGGAGCGTGGGGGGTTTTAGGCAGGAAAAACCACCCGGTGGTCTTTGGAGGCGACGTGGCCTCTTCTCCTCCAAGTATTCTCTGTGGTTAGGTGAGGGCGTCCACCTTTAGGGAAAGTGGGGTGGACAGGGACTGGCTCCCCCACCGACCTCGCTCCATGGCGACGTCACTGGTCCGCGGCCTTCATCTTGGCGCCCAAGCCTTCCACGAGCTTCTAGCTTCTAGCATGTGCTGGCATGCTTATCCTTGGAGCCATACGGAAACGGACCCGAGAGGGAGCCTGGCCTCCTGCCGGGTGCTCGGGCTCTCGGGTGTATTGACTTGGTGCCTCGGAGGAAAGTGACTCCGGAGGGTCCCCAGTCCTTAGCCGCAGGGTGTCGATGTCGAGCTTGATAGGTCCCCGCGTGGTAGATGGGCGGACCCACCTACCGGTCTTGTTACTTGGCCTTGTCCAACTTCTTGGTGGGCCCATAGGTGGTGGACCCACTTTGGCAGCATAAGGGGAACCCCATGTTCCACTGTTGCGACAGTAACCATGTTGATAATGCCTGGTAACCAAATGACTATAATCTGGCAACTACGGTCGGAAAAAAAAGTTGTCAAAACATATCAAGAGATCTTGTTTTGAAGATGTCGTCGCAACAAAGCCAACCGTGAAAATGGAGGTGGATTTTAAATTACGGTTTAACAGATAAAACGTTTTAACCTTTGAAAACGAAAAAAGAAGTCCACGTGGTGGCTGATGCATGGCTTAATTAGCCTACTCCATCCGTGCCCACGAAAGTCTAATCTAGGACACGTGCCCTTAGTAGCATAGTCCATCAATTTAATGCAACTCACTTAGATACAGAGTAAGAGACAATAAAATGAGGGCAATCGTCTCTTAAAATACAATGAGTATATAAGATGTTTTAGGTGTTACACATATTGTCTACATTCATACAAAATAAGTGTACATAGACACTAGTTACATGTGTACAAAATGTGTAAAAAAGCTTAAACATCTTATATTATGAGACGGAGGGAGTACATGCTAATTGCCGCGCCAATGCATCAGAGGAAGCCTTAGTTCGCAATTCGCATGCCCGCATATAATCCGAGCAGTGCATTCTGCAGATTTGGCCGCGGTTCAATCTGGATGGGCCGGCCGGAGTGTGGATTCATCAGATCTCTGGATACGCGCACGATCGAAGGCTAGCCCCGGCCGGGCGACGACTTCTCCGTCCCACTGGGTTACTTATTAAGTTAATCTACCTGTCACGAGTCATGTCAACCTCCCATGTAACAAGGTTGTACTATAAACAAATCACCGCTAATCATTCTCCAGTGAATTCAGTTTGTTAACAACCGTTCATCTATAGCTCGATCAGATCGATCCACACTACAAAGCAGAACAAATGCTGCGATCGGTCGTGCTTAGCTGCAGATCTTGACATGCATATGCATGGGATGCAAGTTAATGCAGATCAGAATCTTCGAAACCCTTGACCACGTTAGCCCGTGGAATATAAAAGCCTTGCGAGATAGCCGCGCACATCGTCGATCTGATCGATGCGCAACTGTAGCTGCACCACCTCACGTGCCCTGCGTGCGCGCGCCTCAGTTTCTCTGATCTGATCGATTCCTGAATTAATCCTGATGCTAGCTGATTCGAAGGCCTTGATCCACACCGTCCCTACTTAAGAACTGTACCTAACCTGCGCCACATACATAGTCACTTGTCACAGTGGTTTCTTCAGTCCATCGTCTTAGCCTGTGTCGAACACCCATGACTATGGCGCGTCCAAATCTCTAGCCGTCTTCCTCGCCGTCGTCGAGGTGGCGCTGCTCTTCGGCCCGGCCTCAGCGGGCTGGTCCGATGGCACGGCCACGTTCTACGGAGGCGCCGACGGCTCCGGCACCATGGGTACGTAAACTGTGCTGCATCGGAACATGTTTGATTGGGTAACGATCGAACGTTCGCTGTGACTTTGCGCTCTGCATGCATGCATGTTCTTGATGATGCATGCGTAAGCGTGTGCAGGCGGAGCGTGCGGGTATGGCAACCTGTACAATACGGGATACGGCACGAAGAACGCGGCGCTGAGCTCGGCGCTCTTCAACGGCGGCGTGTCGTGCGGGCAGTGCTTCCAGATCCAGTGCAACTACCAGTCCAGCCCAAAGACGTGCCGGCAGGGCGCGTCCGTCATCATCACGGCCACCAATCTCTGCCCGCCCAACTACGCGCTCGCCAGCAACAACGGCGGCTGGTGCAACCCGCCGCGCGCGCACTTCGACATGGCCCAGCCGTCCTGGCTGCTCATCGGCATCTACGAGGCCGGCATCATCCCGGTGCAGTACCAGCGCGTGCCTTGCGCGAAGCAGGGCGGGGTCAGGTTCACCATCACCGGGAAGAACTACTTCGAGCTGGTGCTCATCACCAACGTCGGCGGGAGCGGCTCGGTGCAGGCGATGTGGGTCAAGAGCGCGACCACCGGCCAGGTGGTCATGAGCAGGAACTGGGGCGCAAACTGGCAGTGCCTCGCCGGGCTCGCCGGGCAGGCTCTCACCTTCGGCGTCACGACCACCGGCGGCCAGACCGTCGTGTTCCAGAACATCGTGCCGGCGAATTGGGGTTTTAACCAGGCCTTCGTGAGCAACCTCCAGTTCTCCTACTGAGTAATGGCACGTACTAGATGGATACCATCCGTGCGACTTGCCAGAAGAGAGCTTCGACCGGCGGCTATAGCTTGTGCCTGCATGCATGGCGTGCAAGTTAATTTTTGATGATTTTGTGTGGGTGATTTGACTAGGATTGATTCAGTCTCATGACTCATGAGAGGCTAGCAGCTAGCTAGCTGTGTATGGTTTTGACTTTTGAGAGATGTTAATTGTCCTTACCTTTTTTCGCGAATTAATTGTCCTTATTGTCTAGCTAGTTTTTTTGTGAATGTCTTTTGTGAATGTTATAAACCTCCTCACGCAACTCACCATTGAGAAACACATTCTGAACGTCAAGCTGAGACACAGACCAATGATAAACAGAAGGCACATCAAAAAGAGTGTGAACAGTGGTCATGTGGGCTACAAGAGCGAATGTCTCATCATAGTCGCGTCCCTACTCCTGCTGAAAGACACAAACACAAGACGCGCTTTGTAACGCTCAGGAGAACCATCAGACCAAGTCTTAATCTTAATCTTATAGGTTGCAGTTGCCCATTTACCTTTTCAGCGTGTAATTACATTTTTTCATCTCTTTTTTAATTGCATTTACAATTCCACATGGAACTATCACGCAATTGCACATGCATTTTATAGGGTGTAATTGCATTTTTTCGTTGCGTTCATTTTGTAATTGCACATGAAATCAGCCTGCAATTGCACAATCACTTTTAGCGTGCAATTGCATTTTCCATCTCCTTTTTGAAGTTGTTTTGTCCATACTTTTAAAAAGACCCACGAAATAATACAAGAGGGAAAGGGGGCGGTGCCCTAGTGTGCATTTGTGGCAGGCCTGGGGTGGCGGCGCTAAGGATGCTTCAATGGCGACCTACATCTACATGTCGGGCTACTTTGTGGCAGGCCATTCCTCCTCCGGTGGGTCGCCGAACAACGTCTCGACTGGCTGCCGCTGATACATCTTGTCGGAGTTTAGCTCAGTGTTGTAGTCATCGGAGTGCACTTAGGTGAGAAAGTCGTCTGAGGACCACCACTCCTCAAGGGCGGCTCTGTGCCGTCTCTAGTGGGGAAGAAACTCTGGCGCAACACCTCGTATACTCTCACTCCACTTCTCAGCCCCGATAGGCAGTGGCGGAGCTCGAAACAAATACTTGGGCGGGCCAACTTAAAGAAGACAAAAAAATCACATCTTAGCTAGTGTGTTGCTGCTGTTACAGGGTATTCGGAGTTACTACAAAGGATTTTTTTTCAACCTATCCAATCGCTAGCGAAGAATTTGGGAAAGAAAAAACATGCGTTGGTGTGTTGTCTAGCTGCAATTGGAGCGCCGAGCTTTTTTTTAGCAAAAATTGGAGCGGCGAGCTGATCGGTTTATTCTGCCGGACGCTGCCGGGCAGCTGGACCTCGGGCTAGTGCTCCTGTCATGTGCTCCTATCGACTACTGACCTGGGCTTGAGCAGTTGCTTCTGCTAGTATCGTAAACTGGCTTTAGCTGTTGGCCTGTCAAAGTGTCAATGCACTAGTATAGTCTTTTTTGGAAAAATCCTGGGCGGGCCGTGGCCCGGTTTGGCCCCAACGTAGCTCCGCCAGTGCCGATAGGGCGACGACATGGCGTACTGGGCATCGCATTTCCCATGGGATGTTTTCCCATGATCTCTAGATGTATTCACGGCGCGCCTAGCCAGTGAGAGAGATTGTGCCACCGAGACATGGATGATGTTGGTCGTCTAGCCTTCCGGGACTTGGCAGTCGTCCGACACAGGCTATTTATTGCGGATAAGCTCACACGCCGTTCCCTCAAACAACATGACTCTTGTAGAACGTTGCCTCCCTTGGAGGGTGCCCTTTTTTGTATCTAGACGCACAAAAGGGAAAAAATCAACCCCGTGCCTCTTACTATGACAAGCAAGATGGGAGACACCTGTGGGGGAGAGGACACCCGATATCACACAACTTGTTACATGTGGAGGCACCTAAAACGTTACCTCTCTAAGAGGATGCCATTGTTCTAGCCATTTTTTTTGTATTTCTTTGTTTCATGTCTTCTATATTTTTTTTTCACTTGTCATTTCATTTTTTTTACTTTAAGTTGTTTTTCTGTTTTATTTCATTGAGTAGATTCTCTTTTATTTTAGCATCCTTATATGTTTCTTTTTTTTATCAATTTTACTATGTTTACTTTATTTTGCAAATCTCTTTTATTCTGTTATTACGTTAGGTTTAGTTTTCCTTATTTTGTTTCAAATACATGGCCTTGCTTATATTTTGTGTTTTCACTTTCTCCATGAATATTTCTGTAAGAAATTTTAAATTATATTGTTGAATACATGATATAATTTGAAGTATGTGAACATTTGTACTCCCTCAGTTCATAGTTATATTGGGTCTGGGTTTGTCTAAGTCAAACTTTGTAATATTTGATATAATACATATAAATTAACATATACAATATAAATTTAATATTATTAGAATCAAGATAAAATATATTTTGATATTATACGCATTGGATATTACATATGTAGATATTTTTCGTATATACTTGGTCAAACTTTTATAAGTTTGACTTTGAAATCAGATAGAATGTGAAGTAAATAAAAATGGAGGGAGTATTATTACATATTTATTATTTAGACATTTATTAAAATACTCATAGATATCGTGTACGAGCCATGAGAAGTGTAAAAATAGATAGAGATAATTATTATGATTTAAACTAAATTTTGAACTTAAATGTAAGGTTTTTTTATACTTCTTTGGTTCAAAACTAATAGACTATTCACAAAAAGTTCTAGTGGACAACAAGAACATCACAAGAACGTTTTTAAAGTATTCCAAATCAAAGTATATTGATAAAAAATAAATTAAATATACTCCCTTCATTTCTATATATAAAATTTATTTGTTTTTGAGAAGTCAAAAGTTACTATATATCTTTGATAAATTCTAGAAACAATATCAATATTTACAATACCAGACCAATCATTGGATTCGTCATGCAATACATTTTCTGCATTTGGGACTATAGGAAGTGAAGTATTTTTATAAATTTGGTCAAAGCGAAAACATTTGACTTTTGTAAAGAAATACACCTTATAAAATGAAACAAACAGGGTAATTGAAAAGTGAAATAAGAGAAGGGCACCATGAAAGTGATATAAAATCCCTATTACAACTTTTAGCCGGGGTGGAGCTACTTTTGGGCCGATTTGGGCCGTGGATGACCCACGATTTGGACATTCCTTTGTTTTCCCTTCTGGGCCAGCCCAATAAGACTCCCAATTCCGATCTATATTTTCGAGCCATGTCATAGCGTAATTAGATGGATCTTCCACCAATATGTTGCCAGGGCACTAAACTCAAACAAAGTAGCCCAGAAAGCTCGTTGTGTCAACACCAACCCACTGTCCATCGTCCACGGGCCTAGCAATCTGCGCAAGTGCTGAGACGACCGTACGGTTCTACTACCAAACTCCAAGATTCCATGAAAATGAAAGCTACAAACTACAGTCTACAGGAGTACGGCACTCACCAACCAAAGCCCCTGGACTAACCAACCGAATTACCGGAAATGATTGTGGGCATGTAGGAGTACGGCCGGCCGCCGTGGTCCATGTGGCCACGCCACGCCACGCCGCTGGCACCTCTCATGGCCTCATGTGGGTCCTCCGTTTCTTTTATCAGCCCTCATATGCATGTTCTTGGAATTTCTTAGCACTTGTTAACTCTACTTCCGCGAGAGCATTCGCTTGACATTACAGTACACGCGTTCATTAATCATCTTCAACCTCCAAACTCTCAAGTGGACACATGCACGCATGCTGCGTAATCTTTAGCTTGTGTATATATGAATCGATGGTGTTGGTGTGGGATTAAGGAAATGGGTTTTGGCTGCACAGGGTGTCGAAGAGAGCTGACTCACGATGCATATCCAACGCGGGAGAATCCCTGATCATCCCAAGGTTTGACATTGCATTGCAAGCATGTGAGCTTAGCTAGCCAGTGGGATGTTATGCATGCAATCAATCAATCAATCTCCTGTATTCCCTGCCAACGATTACTCCCCTGAAATTAATCCCATTATTCCGCCTGCTGTTATATAAGCACCGTACTTCTCTGCTAGATCGCAACAATCCACACCAGCCGCCGAGCGAGCCCTCAGTCGATCCAACAGCTGCACTTTCTTCTCTTCTGCTTCTTCTACGCATCCTAGCTATCTGATCGTGATCGACATCCATCACGTAGTACGGCCGAGATGGGCACACCGGCGAAGCTCAGGCTCTTGTCTCTCCTCGCAGCCTGCGTCGCTTCGGCGATGGCGGACTGGAGCAAAGGGACGGCGACGTTCTACGGCGGGAAGGACGCCTCCGGCACCATGGGTATAGTGCCCCAGCTAGCTCCGGCGGCCGGCGAGTCTCTCAACGCCAAACAAATCAGTACTGACACTGAACATGTTGTCGTTCTTTGTATTGCTCAGGTGGCGCGTGCGGATATGATAACCTGTACAACCAGGGCTACGGCGTGTGGAACGCGGCGCTGAGCTCGGTGCTGTTCAAGGACGGCGCGTCGTGCGGGGAGTGCTACCTCATCATGTGCGACACTAGCATGTCCACGATGTGCAAGCCCGGCGTCGCCGCCACCATCACCGCCACAAACCTCTGCCCGCCCAATTGGGCTCTCCCGAGCAACAACGGCGGCTGGTGCAACACCCCACGCCCCCACTTCGACATGTCCCAGCCGTCCTGGGAGACTATCGGCATCTACCGCGCCGGCATCATCCCCATCCTCTACCAGAAGTAAGTAATATATACGGATCCATTATATTGCAGTGGCAACACCAGAGTCTAACCAGTACACCACTTCAGGGTCAAGTGCTGGAGGCAGGGAGGGATGAGGTTCAGCATCACAGGGTTCAAATACTTCCAGCTGGTGCTCATCACCAACGTCGCCGGCAGCGGGTCCATCCAGTCCATGTCGGTCAAGGGGACCAATACGGGGTGGATCACCATGAACAGAAACTGGGGCGCAAACTGGCAGTGCAACTCCGTCCTCAGCGGACAGGCGCTCTCCTTCAAGGTCACCTCCACCGGCGGCCAGACGGTGTACACGAACAACGTCGTGCCGGCGTGGTGGACCTTCGGCGGCCAGACGTACACCAGCAACAACCAGTTTGACTATTGATCCATCCATCCACGCATGATACAAACGGATGAATTAATGGAGGACGCATATGCTTGTGGTGCCTGACTGCTTGGCGCCACTGGCAGATGAAATTCTTTTGGTTGACTTAGTGGTGCCTGCAATGTGGGGTGATCTGGATTTTGATATGTAATTCGTAATTGTCGAATTAACGTGCTTTGATTTTTTCCGTTTCTGTATGTACATCCTGTTGGTTCAGTTATTTTGAGTGCTACTAGTAGCTGTGCACGTGCACGCACGTCTCGGCTAATATATATCGAATTTACAGTTTAGTGAGTTTTTTGTTTAGTAATATATGTCATGACTAATATTACGCTACAATTTAAACATCTGTCATCTCTGCACATCTGTGCTGCCTTTCTACTAAAAGACCGATCTCATCTTTGTCCGTAGACAATCCCTATGCGCTTCCTAAAGGGCTGTCCATTTGCACCCATAAAAATCTAACACCCAGCATCAGATTACATTCTCTGAACAATAGTTTGTGCTGTCATGTTTGCCTTACCCAGTAATACCTACTAAAAAAACGAAATGACATTATGCAAACATCAGAATAGGTAGCTTACACTATTGAAATTAAACAAGCTGTAAGCACGTTCTGTTGTCAATATAATTAGAGTAAATTCTCTGTATGCAGAATGTTTATTAGGACTTTTAGCCTGCACGATTAAAATTAGTACTACATGCCATAGACACGTTCTGCTGTCAATATAATTAGAGTAATCTCCCTGTATGTTTCTGTCACCATGGTATCTGTATGTCTCTCGCTGATTAGGAATATGAATCGGTCATTTGGTATATGATACATTCTACACAACAATTTACAATCATGAATGCAATCTGATCTAACAGCTCGTGACAGCTTATCAACATCACAAAGTCCTAGACTTCAGGACCCCACACATTGCACCTGGAGCATGAACTGATCGTCTTCATCGTGCCACAGTCAGGACTTTGCCGGAACCCGGATCAATAAATCAGGGCTCTGGCGGAAGATCGATGAGCATAACGCAGAATGTTGCGTTCAGCATCTCCTGGAGCAGACGGGTTGTCGAAAACAGAAGAAGATTTGTTCTGCAGGTTAAGCTCACTTGCTCCTCTTCTTGGCCTCGCCGTACAGAACCACGCCGACGATGGTCACCCCGTAGCCCAGCATCCCCATGACGGTCACCGGATTCCTGAATATCAGGATGGAAACCACGACAGCCACCGCGCCTTTCGCGTTGCCCAGGACCTGCAAAGACCAAAGCACAAGGCGCATGAGCATCGCAGACAGGTTACCTGAAGAATTCCCAACAACGGGCAGAGCAGAGCACAATGCTTGGGAGGCACTGGGGTAGGGCAGCAGAGGAATCATCACTCACCTGGAGAGTGAGCGGGCTGGTGTGCTTGGTGACGAGGAAGTTTGTCAGGTTCACCAGGTAGGCCAGCGAGGAGTTGCCGAGCAGCAGCCAGACGAAGCTGGGATCCTCCCGGGCAAGCGTCGCTGCCGCGCCGAAAGCCTCCGGCTCCAATACCAGCGTCGCCGGGACCAGCAGGACAACGGCCACCGGGGCCATGTACCGGAGCAGGTCCATGGAGTTGAGCTTCTCCCTGCACGTGCACCAGATCCGAAGCAAATAAGTGAATGTACCATGAAGAACATTTGTACTTTGCTTCTAAAAGAGGACATAGAAGTCAACGTGATCAATGGAAAATGATTTCTTACTCTTCCGACGAGAGCAGGATCCCCTGCAGCACGGTCTTGAGCGCCCTCCCGGCCGTGGCGCCGACGCACATGATGAAACCAAACAGGTGGAAGCTCGGCTCCCCCTGAATTTTAGTTGGAGACTTGGTCAATATCTGGTCTTTGAGCTAGACTGCTTCCAAAATTGATACGGATCGTGCTGCGAATTTTACCCCGGTGGCGATGACGACGCCGGCGACGACGGGGATGAGGGCGGCGTAGGTGGCGCCGGCCTCGCGGCGGGCGGCGATGGCGTAGGCGATGAGCGCGGTGAAGAAGGGCGTGGTGGCGCCGACGGCCTGGTTGAAGGAGACGGGGAGGTAGCGGAGCGAGACATTGCCGGCGACGACGGAGCCGCAGAAGATGGCGCCCAGCACGGCGACCTTGGCCGCCTGCCCGCGCGAGAGGGGCCGGCGCGGGGAGGAGGAGGAGGAGGGTTTGGTGGCGGAGATGGTAACTGCCTTATCGATCGTAACTTCCGGCGTTGACCACATCATCAAAGCTGGGGTCTTTTTCGCTGGGAATTGATCCGTGATATCAGCCACCCAGATCAATCCTGCCTTATCGATCGTAACTTCCGGCGCGGAACTTTTCGTCCGTTCGCAGGATGGTCCGCCAACGTTAATTGTTAAGCACACCCAGATCAATCCTGCCCTTTAGATCTAATTTCTTGGGACAATCTAACGGCGCAGTTTTGGCTGTGTACACTGGACGGGGTGGCTGTAGGAAAGATCAAGTTTGCTTGTTTATTAGTAGTGGAGATAAACACATTGGATTCTTATTACAGCAAAACAGAAGGCACCTTGGAGCCTTATCCTCTCCCGCTACAGTAGAGAGCTCGCGTTTTTGGGCGAAACCGGAGTCCTCACCTCGCCGCCGCCGAATCGGCGGTTTCCCCGCCCTCCGCCTGTCGCCTCGGCGGCGGGAGGACGGGGGAACTCCGATTCGCGGCGTGTACATAGTGTAGAGGAGCTTGGGTGTGCAGACGGCGGCGTCGGGAGGGTGGCGGCGCGGCCGGTGTTCTGTTTTGCAGATGCGGATCTTCCTCCTCGGCGACGGCGTTCCGGTGGAGCTCCGAAGCAGATCCGCGTCCTCCGTCGCGCTCGCAGCTCTGTGGAGCTGCTGTGGGCGACTTCCCCGTGCCGGAGTTCGACAGCGGCGACTCCGGCTTTGATCTTCATGTTGCAGGCGGCGCTGCAGCAAGCTTGGCGCGTTGATGTTGGTGGTGCAGGTTGGAGGCCCTGCGGGGTTCGAGTTCCGACGACTTCCCGTCCGCCTGGGGACATCGGCCGATCCAAGGAGTGTGGCGATGCGGCGGCGGCGCGCCATCGGTGCGATCTGCTCTTCGTCGGCGTCAACGCAGTGCAGGAGAAGGACTTGAGTGTAATTTTGTTTTTCGTGGAGGTCCTTTCTGTAATGAGTTTGCTGTAATGCTGTTTGTACCCGCAAAAAAAAAAAAAAAAAAAAAAAAGTAGTACCATGCATTTTTTTAACCACACATTTTTTTGTGATACACCTTCTCTAATCTCAACGGCCATTCTAGTTTATACTCAAATTGGATTATTTACACGTTATATTCGGATTAGCACACATGTCAATTGATGGATATAGTAATGAAGGGGCAGAAAACAAAGGAAGAATACTATAAAGTGCCGCAGGAAAAAAAAAATGACCGTTGCTAGCAGGCGCTCCCGCGACTGCGCGGGCGACCGCGCCGCCCGCTCGCCGGCGTCGCCACCCAGGCCGCAGTCTCCCTGCCTGCCTCGGCCTCTGTCCCAGCTTTCTCACGGCTTCACTCCTGCGTTCCTGGGTGCGGCCCCCTGCTCCGTTGCCCAGCGCTCACGCGTCGCGCTCGGCCGAGCGCCACCGCCGCCGGCGCGCGGCTCGGCTCAGGCTCTCCCTCCCGTCTCCCTCCGCCCCAACCAGCTCCCACCTCCACCAGCCACCTTGCCCCAAGGTTTCAGGCCCGCGTTCTTTGGATTCGGCTGCCCTGCAGCGCCTGTCAGATCTGGGCTGGCAGCCCCTCCGTCGCCCCGCGCCGGCCGGTCGGCGCACCGCCCCAGTTTCGTCGCCCAGGATTCTCCTGCTGCTCACGCGCCGGCGGCCGCGGCCGCGCTACGCCCTCGCCGGCTCCCGCCGCCCCCAGCCGCCATCCCCCATGGTTTTCACCCGGCTTTTCCTGGATTAGCTCCTGCCCAGCCCGCCTGGTCTGGCGCGAGTCGCCGCCTCCCTGCAACTCCGGCCACGTCGTCTCCGCCTCGGCTCCGCCACGGTGCCCCGCGGATGGTGAACGCCACCAGCATCCTCGCCACGCCTCCGGACGCGGTCTGCGCTGGGGTCAATGCGGCTATGTCGGCCTGGAGAGCGCGCGGCTGCCCCGCTGGCATCCTCAAGACCTCCCGCGCCTTCAATGCCAGGCCTCGCCCTCGCCAGCCACGATCTGTGGCTTTCCTGCTGCCGTATCCGCGCATTCAAGGTGCACCGGCTTCCTCCCCTACGCCAAGTGCCCCAGCCCCGTTCCATCGCCATGACGCCCCGCTGGGCTCGAGGTCTCCAGCGTCAGAGGTGCCGTGGACGCTGGTCGTATCTCGCCGCGCCATGCGCGAGCAGCGGCTCTCGGCGCGCCGGGGCGTGCCTTCAGTGCGCCGGCCTTCAATGCTTTGCCGCGCACCTCCATCACCCCCACGTTTCCAGCCCCGCTCTTCCCAGGCTTCACGCTCTCGCCATTTTCAATCCAACACCTGCCTTGCCCGCAACCCGTTCGGCAAAAGGTGCCGCCGCTGCCGAGCCAGGGATCATCTCTCCGAGGCGTGCCGCGATCCCATCTGCTGCGACCGCTGCGGTCGATCGGGCCACCATGCGGATGGGTGCCGCTCTTCGCCGTCTTCTTCGAATACGGCGCCGGCGGTGCACCGATCAATAAGCCGGCGACACAGGGACAATGCTAGCCGCTACGACGTGCACGAAGATGATGGCCGCAGGGAGCGGCGGCGTGGTAACCACGAGCAGTGGCGAAGCAGGTCAAGGGCCAGCTCACGGTGCGACTACCGTGCGCTGCGTCGCCACGGGCATGATGATGATGATGATGATGATGATGTGGGTGACCACCGCCGCGGCGGGGATGACCACCGGCACAGCCACTCACGGCGTCCGAGCGCTGGGCCGAGCGTGCGCGTCCGCGACCGCTCCCCACGTCGAGGCTTGCCGAGCCGCGACCATGGGCGACACCGACAGCACAAGGACTTCTATGCGACCACGTCCACGACTCCACGCCTCCAATCCATCATCGTCGCGCCGACGCCGGTGCTGCAACACCCTCTGGCTGCGACCGCGACCACGACACCACGCCTCCAATCCATCATCGTCGCTCCGACGCCGGTGCACCAGCATCCTCTGGCTGCGACCGCGACCGCGACTCCACGCCTCTTATCCATCATCGTTGCGCCGACGCCAGTGCCGCAGCAAGCTCTGGCTCCCGCTCTCTCTGACGAGCGGGTCACGGACAAGCTACAAGAGCTCATGAACGTGGGCCTTTTGGTGGCCCGCGACGCCGTGCCGAAGTTCCTCGGCATCAGCACGCCTGTCGCTACACCTCGCCGCTCTCCTGCGCCTCCTGCGGCCTCGCCATTTAGCCAAACTTGCCGCGTTTGGATGCAGAGCCCCACGGACTCGCCACCTTCCGCCGCGTCCTCCCGGCTGGCTTCTTCGATGCTTTCTTTTGAGCGCTCCGCTGGCCGCGAACCCCGAGCTGAGCGCGTGGGGCATCAACGACGACGCCATGGAGACCGCCACTGCCTCCGCGGCTCCGTTCCTCTCCACACGCGAGGTCCCCACCGTGTGGGATGGAGGGAACGAGGCCTGGTTCGACGCGACGCCGGCGATGCCCGCTCGCTGCGAGGATCTGATGAAGCCCAAGGACATCGCCATGCCTATCGAGGAAGAGGACACGAGCCCTGCTGACGTGGTCGCGACCGGTGACGCCACGGCGCTTCTGCTTGAAGACGCTAGCCCTTCTGTCGTGGATGGCGATGCCACGACGCTGTCGATTGAGGACGCGACCCTTGCTGTCGTGGTCGCGGCCGGCGACGCCGCGGCGCTGATGATTGAAGAGCATGGTCCTGACGATCTTCCGGACGGGGAGTGTTTGGCGAGCAACCTCGCCGCCATTGAGGGTTTGCTGGACGATGGCGATGAAGGCAATGAAGCCCTATCCTCTGTCAGGTCGCTGTTTCGCTCGCCGCCGGTGCCGTTACTGCCTCGCCCAGCTCCACCTGCATCTCGGAGGTTCTGGCCCCGGCTTCTGAGCCAACCACCGCTGCACGCCGTAGCGAACGCCTGGGCGCGAAGCCATGCATGCCGGCAGTGGACAAGGCCATCTGGGTGCTAAGCAAGAAGATGGGGATTGACGTGGATGATGAACTCCCTGTTATGACCGCACGCAAGCTTTACGTGGACACGTACAAGACCACCATGACGGGCCAAAGGCACCAGGCCCTTACCAGCTCTTCAAGCTGACATTGCCTTGCTTGGCAGAAGCTGATGATGCTCTTGTCGCAATGGAGGGTCCAGGAGGGGTGGAGATCAACTCCGCGGCAGAACAGGAGCTCTGCGCTTAGCTTTCGCTTTGCTGTTGGATCTTAGTCGTCTACTAATTTATCTGCACTACCTGCATCATCCGCACCCTCTACGATTTCTTCTGCTCATCGACTGATCTACTACAACAATGAATAACCCATCCTCGACATCGCCAGCTGGAACGTTCGTGGCCTAAATGATCAAGCCCGCAAAGACACCGTCCACTCCACGCTCGCCAACACCCCTTGTCACATTGCATGCCTTCAAGAAACTAAGCTTGATAATATCGATCAAAGCACCGCGACATACATCGGGGGTTTCCGCTTGCGCTCCTTTGCTCAAAGACCGGCCACAGGCACGAGAGGAGGCATCCTTTTGCTCTGGAACGCGGATTTCGTGAACATCACCAACATCCACATTGGAACGCACTTGATCTCGGCGGATGTCTGCATTCTGGCTTGCGGCACTGAGTTCAAACTAACCACCGTCTATGGCCCCAGCAATGACGCCGATAAAAGAGCCTTTCTTGACGAGGCGATTGCCTGCGCCCCCCAGAATGATGAAAAGTGGTTGATCTGGGTGACTTCAACCTCATCTATCAGGCCTCGGATAAGAACAATGCCAATCTGGATTTTCGCCTGATGGGCCAATTCCGCCAGGCGTTAAACCAGTGCCAACTCAAGGAAATCAAGCTGCAGAACAGGAAGTTCACCTGGAGCAATGAGAGGAACGACCCCACGCTTGTCAGACTGGACCCTTTCTGCAACGCTAGTTGGGACCTAGCTTTTGAGAACCATGTCTTGCACGCCCTTTCATCCTCGCTCTCTGATCACTGCCTGTTGATGCTGTCTAACCAGTCTGGCCCCAGGCGTCCGCCCTCTTTTCGCTTCGAGAATTTCTGGTGCAAGATGCGGGCTTTCATGACGTGGTTTCGGCCGCTTGGGCCGAACCGACCACCCACACCCAGCCAGTGCACATCTTCAACCACAAAATGAGGCGGACTGCTAGGAAGTTGCGGGCGTGGAGCAAAGGGCTTTTCTCAGATCACAAACTGCAGTTCATCATGGCTATGGATGTAATCCTGCAGTTGGATATTGCTCAAGACCACCGGCCCCTGTCGAATGACGAGAAGACCCTACGTGCAGGGCTCAAGCGCCGAGTGCTTGGCCTTGCTGTTCTAGAACGCACTCGGAAAAGACAGGCATCCAGAATAACCTATCTCAGGGAAGGGGACGCCAACACCAAGTTCTTCCACATCCGTGTCAATTCCAGGAGGAGGAAGAACAACATTCAGCGATTGCGCAAACACGACGGGTGGGTGTCAAGCCACGAGGACAAGGCTTCTGTGATTTTTGAGCACTTCTCTCAAACTATGGGCCCTCCCCACACTCGGACTCTTGACATGGACTGGGAAGCGATAAACCCTACTGTCGGAAATTTAGAGGATTTGGCTCTCCCCTTCTCCATCGACGAGATCAAACACTCCATTGATGAGATGCCTCATGACAAAGCTCCCGGCCCGGATGGGTTCACTACGGCTTTCTTCTCTTCCTGCTGGGATATCATCAAGGAGGATCTTATGCACCTCATGGACGCTTTCTCGGAACTCTCAGTCAACAATTTCCACGTCATCAACTCGGCCAATATTGCTCTCCTGCCCAAGAAAGATGGTGCGGACGCAATCACGGATTTCCGCCCTATTAGCCTTATTCACATCATTCCGAAGATTATTGCTAAGGCCATGGCGATCCGTCTAGCTCCCAAGATGAACGACTTGGTCTCGCACTGTCAGAGCGCCTTCATTAAGACTAGAAGCATCCACGACAACTTCATGTATGTCCGAAACACTGCTAGGCGTCTCCACAGAAACCGCACTCCCATGCTGCTGCTCAAGCTTGACATCGCCAAAGCTTTTGACTCCATGAGGTGGGATTATCTGCTTGACATCATGCAACGCCGGGGATTTCCTGCCAGATGGCGCGCTTGGATGTCTATCCTGTTCTCCACCGCCTCCTCTCGTGTCTTGCTCAATGGCATTCCGGGACTTCCGATTCTTCATGGTAGAGGCCTCAGGCAGGGGACCCCTATCGCCTCTTTTATTCGACATCGGCATTGATCCCCTCAACAGAACTCTGCAGTTGGCGACGGAGGCGGGGTTGCTGCAGCCTATTCCGGACAGGCTTGCCACCCTGCGGGTCTCACTCTTCGCCGATGATGCGGCGATTTTCCTGGTTCCGACGGCTGAGGATGTCTCTAATCTGGCTACCACTCTTCACCATTTTGGGGAGGTGACTGGACTGGTCACAAACATTGCCAAGAGCGCCATCACGCCCATTCGATGCTCGGAAATCGACTTGCCAGCAATCCTGAATGATTTTCCGGCAGCTATCGCGCAGTTCCCCATCAAGTACCTTGGCCTTCCAATTTCGATGGGAAGACTGCGAAGGGCTGATTTCCAGCCATACATCGACAAGGCCGCTTCTCGTCTTCAGCCTTGGAAAGGAAGATTCTTCAACCGGGCTGGTTGCGCTGCTATCGTGAAGTCCGTTCTCTCCTCCATGCCAATCTTCCTTTGACGGCCCTCAAAGCGGACAAACGCACTCTCAAAGCTTTCGATAAGTTGCGAAGAGGCATGCTGTGGAACTGCAGTGACACAGTCAGCGGAGGCAAGTGCAAGGTCAGTTGGGATAAGGTGTGTCGCCCAAAGAGATTGGGTGGGCTGGGAATTCTAAACCTGGAAAAATTCTCCAGGGCACTGCGCCTCAGGTGGCTTTGGCACGAATGGGTTTCTCCGGATAAACCTTGGGTGGGGTCGGAAACGCCAAATGACATCGTCGACCGGAACCTCTTCAATGCGGCAACAATCGTGACGGTGGGCGATGGCCTCAAAGCTTCTTTCTGGGGAGCCGCTTGGGTGAATGGCCTCTCCCCTCAACTAATCGCTCCGGCGGTTTTCAAAGCCTCTCGCCGCAAAAACAGATGTGTGCACGACGCGCTGACTGACGAGAAGTGGATTTCGGACTTGGATGTTCTAAACTTCACCACGGATCACTTCGCTCAATTCATTCTTCTCTGGGAACTCCTGCAGGATGTCGTGCTCGTTCCGGGAACGGCTGATGCCATCATTTGGACTCTCACTGCAAATGGGATCTACACGGCCAAATCGGCTTACAAGGCGCAGTTCTTTGGCGCCATCGCGGCCCCTTTCTTGGGCATCGTCTGGAAAGCTTGGGCCCCGCCCAAATGCTCTTTCTTCGCCTGGCTTGCTGTTCAGAATAGGCTGTGGACCTCCGATCGCCTTGCCATCAGGGGTTGGCCCCACCAGCCCACGTGCCAGCTCTGCAGATGCACTCCTGAAACGGCCAGACATATCTGTTCGAGTGTCGCTACTCTAAACGGGTGTGGGCCGCGGCGTCTGTCTGGCTAAAATGCCCAAACCTGATGCAAGACCTTGGCTCGGGGAGGCCAAATGTCCTCGAGTACTGGAATTCGGTGGTAAACTCTGCTTGTTCTTCTCGTCAGGGTCTGAAGACGGCAATCATCCTGATCACGTGGGAAATCTGGAAGGAAAGAAACGCCAGAGTGTTCAACAATAAGTTCGCTATGCCTTCCATCTTGGTCCAGAAGATTAAGGACGAGGCGAGGAACTGGATCCTCACGGGTGCGAAGAAGTTCGCAGCGCTCTTTGACTAGGGCTTTCTGCTAGAGGCGTTGGGAGCCTCCACTTTGTCGCGATGACAATTTTCCTCTCCAGAAGAGTGGACGGAATAGGTTGAGTTGGTTAGATGGTGGGGGGTCGGCACTCTGCAGCCCTCCTTTTTTGTGGTCCGTGGTTTTACTTTGGTCTCGGCCGTGTCATGTTTTTGCTCCTTCTATATTAATATAAGGCAAAGCTTTTGCCCCGTTTCAAGTAATGAAGGGGCATTTTCTGACATGATATGGAGATGTACCATAATAGTAATATCCCGATTTTTTCTTCTTCATGAAACTTTAGTTCATTTGAACTATAAAATGGCTATCGAACTATTCACTCATTACCAAATGTACATACTACATTTTATGATTATCCAAATATTAATTAATACGCTTCTAGAAAAGAGCTTATGGTGCCTATTTGTTAGGTGTGTTGTACTGTTATTCTAATGATTGTAGAATGTGATTCCATATTGGCTCCTATTGTCTAGTGGTGATCTGCTTGCTCATGCTGAAAGAAGTTAGCCCAACTCATTTGGTTAGGGAAGTGGATGTACAACTCAGCCACCCAGATCCACGTCCTCACGGACCATATTTGGGTTCTTACATTTAAAAAAAAGATATGTTGTATGGGCTTTCCCTACCACATTCCTTTCAAACAAAAAAACTTGCTCACATTGATTCAATTAATATATATGGGGTAATCTTCTTATTCTCTCTAATTTGGCGAGGGGCTGGAAGTATAATGTAGAATTGTTCTCTCTTAAAGTTGATTAGACCTAATGCTGAAGAACCAATATATTATTATTTACAACGTAAATTTTAAAAAAAGACTAAGTATTAATTTGTAGTTTTCAAACACAGTGCGGCCATTTTCATAAAAAAAAAAAATCGTTGTAAATTTGCAAGGTAATATCAGATCTGAATGTTTTTTTAGTCTTTTTAAAGAAAATGCCAGCTGCTTTTCATTGCAATAGGGAGAGAGTACAAAATTGGCGAGAAACAAAAAGGAAAGATAAAAAAAAAGAAACTGAAACTTGAAACCGAAACCAATACAAAAAGCTGCATCAGTCTAGTTCCCTTTGGAGTTCAATCTATACTCATACAAATTCCTTAATTCTAATACTCGATGTTTCAGTTCAAAGAAAACTAGAATGTTCTATTTTGCTTTAAATATGATTTTTCTCTTGCTTCTAATAGATGAAGTGTACAATAAGTAAGGTTTGGCATTCAATAAGTTAATATATTTCACCAACTCTAAATAAGAATTACATGCACAGACGGCCACAGTGAATAAGAATTAATAAAAACAGATAAATGAAACACTAGTAGAATCACCAAGAAAAAAAAGGTAGTAGCGAAATGACACATGGTCGCCGCGCGCGCACCTCCTGCAGTCGAAGCATCACGTAGGAGATATCCATCCCGGCCACCCACCAAGGATGCAATGGCAGGTGCAGCTCCGTCAAAATAACGAGCACCCACTCACCAGCCATTAATCCGACCACGAAGAAGTGCGCCGTTTCCGTCGTGGGCGACCTCAGTAGTCGAACTGCTTGTAGCTGGTGAACGTCTGACCGAACTGCCACGACGCCGGCGCGATGTTCTCGATGACCAGGTACTGCCCGCCAGTGGAGGTGACGGCGAAGCTCAGCCCCTGGCCGACGAGACCGGAGAGGCACTGCCAGTTGGCGCCCCAGTTCCTAGTCATCTTGATCCACCCCGTGTTTGAGCCCTTGATCGACACGCTGGCGACGGAGCCGCTTCCAGCGACGTTGTGGACGAGCACAAGCTCGAAGTAGTTCTTCCCGACGATGGTGAACCTGATCCCGCCATTACGCCAGCACTTGACGCGCTTGTAGACCACGGGCACGATGCCGGCGCGGTAGATGGCGATCTTCTCCCAGGCCGGCTGCGACATGTCGAAGTGCTCCCGCGGCGTGTTGCACCAGCCGCCGTTGTTGCTGGGGAGCGCCCAGTTGGGCGGGCAGAGGTTGGTGGCCGATACGGTGATTGCTGTCCCGGGTTTGCACATATTTGACTGGCTGGTGTCGCAGATGATGAGAAAGCACTGCCCGCACGACGCGCCGCCGTTGAACAGCTGCGTGCTCAGCGCCGCGTTGTTCACGCCGTACCCCTGCTGGTAGAGGTCGCCGTACCCGCACGCGCCACCTGATGACCAAAGCACAGCAAGATTAACACACTATCAATTAGGCGCACACAGACACACAATCCATTATTGGCACAAATGCACGTACGTTAAATCTGTAGTGCAGGGGACGTAATGCTAGCTAGCTTACCCATTGTGCCGGAGCCGTCTTTCCCGCCGTAGAACGTGGCGTGCGCCGGAGACCAGCTGTCGGCCGCGGCGGCGAGAGCCAGGCACGCCGCGACGACGGTGCAGAGAAGCAACGACCTAGCCGTGTCCATTGCAATGTTTTGGAGACCGGTCCACTGGGAGGGAGCGAGGCGTGTTGGTGTTCGAACTGAATTGTGAATGGAAGAAGCTGCAACCGAAGTAACTCGTCTGGTTTGATGGTGTTGCTCCTGGCAAAGCAATGCTTATATAGAAGATGAAGTGGAAGCTAGTTGGAGGGTAGGGAGTTAGTTAACCGCTCCAGGTCGAAAGGATTAAAGAGGAATGGAATGACGGTCTTGTGTCAGAAGTCAGAAGGCGCGATGGGTGCAATCCATGTCCGATCCAAGCACATGTATGGCGATCGCATCACATGGGTTAACTACCTAGTAGCTAATTTCCGTTCAAGAGAATTACTTGCCAGCCTAGCCAACGCTCCAGAGAATTTGACTTTCGGGCTTGGAGGTTGGAGCTAATCATGCATCACTTATGGATGAGGCATTTTGTTAATCACTTTAACAAGTTGATTATATGTCCGTTCGATCTGTTCTCTCCGGCCTTTTCATATGCATGATGATCCAATTGATCACAAAGATTCTCCAGGCAACTAACTGGAATCACTTCTTTATACCACAACCAGTTAAGTCTGCTCGGTCGTCTATAGTTGTTGAGAAGTAGAAACCCTGCTCTCTGCATGTTCGCCTGCATGCCGTCTATGACTTGGAAGATTGAGCAGACGATTTATCACAAATTATTACCGACTAATTAATCTTGTAATGTACACTGTACAGACGTGAGTTATTCCGTACGTCGTGACTTGGAAGATTCTACTAGTTAAAGATGCAGTAGTGACAATTATTTTGTTAAACTGGAAATTGTAGAGAGAGATCACATTCAGAGGCTGCGGCCGGCACTGACGTGCCAGTTGTAACTCCACGACGGCCTGAAATTTTAAACCTTATGATACACTCCATTTTTTTGCGGGTATAATATACTCCATGTTACTAGGGTATAACGAAGATGTATTTCTTAATTTTAGAGCGAGTGGAGCTCTCATTCTCTCTCATTTTCTCTCTCCTCTCTCGTTCTCCAGCGCCCCCGTTGAGAGACCACTTCGCCTCTCCGGCCCGCTCCTCTCTCCGCTCCAGCGGTGTTGCCGATCGGAGTAGACAAGGATGCGTCATCTAGGGCTAGTTTTCGGCTGTATGCCAGACTTGGGCAGTATGCCCATAGCTAGGAGGGAGCTGGGTCGAGTGTACCAAATCTTTCGCTGCCTGTGGGTTTTCCTGTCCGTTGTGGTGCTCTGACGGTCAGAGCCGAGGGCGATGCAGGCATCGTCGACTCCTTTAATAAGGACAATGTTCGTGGTGGCTGTCGGGGTGCCGGTGGTGTGGTGGCGGTCATTATGTTCCTCTCTGCGTTGGCGTGGCGCTAACAAGAGGATGGAGTTGGCCGGTGCTGCTGCGTTTGGATCCAGACGGCCGCAAGGAAACTCAAAGTTGCAAATTGGAGATAATCACACGGTGGACATGGTTTGCCACCGTGATCCTTAACTGATGCGGCAGCCTCTCGAGACGTCCATGGCTGCGGCTACGTCCTGTTGGGAGGCCCTGCAATGCATGGTCTCGAGCCGACGTCACACGACCCTACTACTCCAAGTGGTTTCGTCCCCGGTGGCGGTAGGGATGGCCGGAGTTCGAGCCCTTATTCTGTCTGCGGAGCTGAAGGATGTACCCGATCACGATTCTTTTCTACGTTTTAGGGTGTTTCATGTAAAATCCGAGGACCCGAGTGTAATTTATTTTTTCTTGATGTCCTCTGTAACTTGTACCCCCACGAACGAGTAAGATGCAGCTAGGCCCTTTGGGCCATTCCTTGTTCAAAAAAGAGAGGGAGTAGACGTTATATGACTTGATTTTGGAGGGTGTTCAAACTAGCGTGATAATAGTGTATGTCGTTTAGAATCTTGGGTGCTGTTTAAAATTAATGTCAACAGCTGGAGTAATTTTTTCCCTCCCGGATGCATATGGACTCTTTATTTAAAATGTATTTAGCGCATTTTGAAATATACAAAATTCTCAAAGCAATTTTGAGCGTACATTTTCACATCTTATGCGCACACAAAGTCTTTTCACACAAATCGACATTGTTGTGACCTATATAAAAAAGATGATGTTAAAATAAGCCTTTTCACGAGATAATTTTTCGTTTTTTACATGGGGCAAAAAAATTGTTTTTTCACAGACCTTTGTGTGCACATAGAATGTGAAGATGTATGAGCAACTAAAAGTTCTGTATTTTTTTGACATTTTGAAATGTTGTTTTTGGTAAAGAGAGCATATGCACTCGTGAGCCAAAATGAATTTATGGATACTACTGTTAGCCATCGCTATAACTGTCAGCGGAGTAAAACTCAACCGTTGTGGAAAATATTTGAGAAGGGAGACATGACACATCTCTCACAATCCAGTTGAAACATGTGAGCAACCAATCTCAGACAGTCCAACCAGAAAAGCCATCATACACGAGCGACATTTAGTGTATCTCCGGCGTGGGAGACAGATCAAATGAGTACCACTGACCGGTGATCCCCACCAAGATCGATCCATTCGCCCTCTGGCCTTTTTCGTGCCAACTCCGAAACCGCTTGAGGCGTAGAGGGCAAGGTTTCGCCTGAAACTGCTCAAGAAAGTCCATGCAGTCCTATTTGTAAATCAAGGGCCACTTTACAATTGTGTATTGGCTTTTCATGCGGTACAACAACCTCATATACCCATATTAGGACCCCATGCAAGTGGGAGGGTGTCTGAACTATCCTCGTGAGGTTTCATTCGAAACCCTGTTCAGTGGGCCCTGCGACATCTACCCCTATCTTTCATTTGAAAGTGGTGATGCCATGTGACTTTTCCTACTTTTGTGTTATAAAAGGTCATAGGAAATTACTATCCCAAGTAAGCACCCCATGCCCAAAACGCTAGGGTTTCTGAAAGAGGGAGGGTGGGAAAGAGAGAGGGTAGTAAAAAGAGGGTGCGGAAAAAATCGGGCGGGAAATAGACAGGTTAGAAAAGAAAATAGAGGGCATCAAATAAAGAAAAGTGAAAACAAAGAGAAAAACAAATAAGTTTGGCCTAAAAAATTGGGGGAAAACTAGCTTTGCCAAGTGTACCACACAGGACACACGACAATCCTATGGATTAGTCCCCAAAAAATTGGATCCACCCGAGGAACTGCGGGTTAGGGCCCATGCCACGTCACCGAGTCCAGAAGACCCACATGTTAGCAACAGGGGATGCAACACGACGTCCATGGGTCAGTGAGGAGAGCGCGCCCACATAACGCAACACATAGTGAGAGGAGCTCACCAACACGACGCACGCGCCAATAGATAAACCGGTTGCTCTACTTGTAAACTGGCAAGGTGGGCTTTAACTCCTACTCTGCCAAGCCTAGGTAACACTTTATCGAGTGTGGGATGTCCAACACTCAACAAAGTGTTTAGATGGCCTGTGGCACAATACGACCGATGGTGTTGTCACTGAGGTAATAGGTGAGAGTTTAGTCCTACATCGCCAGGTTACACACAACACGGCCGGTTTATATACCGTTTTATGTGTTGAGAGGCCAACTCCCTCGCGTGTAAATGGTGTGCCTTGTGTGGCGCTTCTCTTCTCTATGCTGAGCCGTTGGCCCGCTTGGTTGGGGCTAAGCTAGGGGCCTGTGATATGTCCCCTATCGTTGCCCTTGTGTGGGTCTCTTTTACTCACTGATGTGGCACGGGCCCAACCCCCTGTCTCTCGAGTGGATCCAAATTAATTTCGGACTAACCAATAGTTTATCGAGCGTCCGTTACGAGACACTCGACAAATATGGTTGACCCGTCTCCTCGCAGTCAACTTTGCTGACTACCATGCTTTGTCACATTTCCACCAACTTTGCTCACGACCACCCTTTGTAGTTGACCAACTTTGTCAACGCCACACTTTGTCAAAAAAAATGTCAGACTTTGCCGAGCGCATAACTTTAGCCTAAATGTTTTGAGGGTCACACATTTTAGCCTAGCAATTTTTATATTACTGTCGGCATATATCGTCCTTTGTCGAGAACCTGGTATAAAGCTATGAGGAAAGAGGTTGGCGCTTGGCAAATTGCCAGATTTTTATATTAATTGCCTCTCATTAGGCCTCCAAGAGACTTGTGGGACTTCGAGGACCCCTTCCTCTTCCCACTTAACTCCTGTTCCACCCAAATCATCTGTTGGGTATCCTCCTCATGTTGGTGTTGAGGAGATTGCCATTCGAAACCTTTCAGGCGGCCTAAACAGGTTTAGAATCCCACTACCCATTAGGGTTATGACTCAGAGCTATTTTGGACTTTACACATGATGGATGGGAATGTTCACTCTTCCATCCATCCACCACTAGGTGGAGTGACAAAAGTTTCAGGTTAGTCTCCATTAGCGAAGAAAATAAGAAAATCAAGAGAGAAAGGAAGGAGAAGAAGTTGTAAGAAGAGCTTGAGAATAAACACCGGGTGTTCCCCACAAGGTTGTGATGTCCAAATCCACTACCTTGTCTCTTTCAAGCTGTGGTTCTACTATCTTTGGTGAGATTGCTCCAATCCTTAACTATTGTGCCCCAAATCTTGTTGTTGCATGCAAAATCTGTTATATCTTGATGTATGAGATCCACTAGTGCTCTCTAGTGAACAACTTGTTGTATCCCACCATGCTAATAGTGAAAAAAGATTTGGGTGGTTTCGTCCCGTGGTTTTTCCTCTGAGGTTTTCCACATAAGAAGATTGGTGTTAATTTTGTACTGCAATTATCAGTTCAAAAGACATTCGCAGCGGTGTAGACATTGGCTCTGTAAGTGTCTGCCCAAATGTGAACGGATTTCCTCAACACATATGTTGTTGCATAGGTTTCCTTTTCACGTGAGCACCGATCCGTGAGTTAGTACACAAGTGGCTCTAAAGTTTACATTGATTCCTCCGAGTATTTTAGATCACGTTAAAAGTGTGTTAATCTCAAAATAGGCCGTAGCCCCGCTTTATAAATAAAGCCACAACGGCCGAACCGATACGAAGTGATGAGGGAAACCTCTTACAAAGCATATCAAAGATAAGAAAGAGAAAAAAGGATCGCCGAACTTGCCATCAAAGGCACCAGAACGAGCCCAAAGGATATCAGACTCCACGACGACGCCCCCATTAGGGTAACGACGTGACTCGTCGCCGTCGTCGAGACCAACTGTTTAGGGGTTTCACCTGGAACCCTAGTACGGCAAAGGAAACCACAGCAGCGCCCTTAGGAGGGTAACCATACCCACAGGCATGGCCGCCATTGGCACCGAAATGTTGAGATTTCGCCCAGAAACCTTCGCACGAATGTCGGTAACGGACCGCCCACTGCTCCCGAGTCCGACCTCCAGAACACGATACAAGAGTTGTCTTTGCCTAAGCACTGCCAACCCCAGGAACCCCCGTCGTCCGCTCCTCGCCATCCACACGGCCAAAGAGACACACCATCACCACCGCCACATCGTTCGCCATAGAGACGCCCGCGCAGTCTTCCAGGGCCGCCGCCCCGGTGTCCCCGAGCTCGACCTCTAGGAGCAATCAGCGCACCGAGCCCAACATATCGGACGAGGTAGGTCACCAACAGATCCAAACCTGTGTGGACAGCATGACGTGTCGCATCCAGTGGGAGGAGATCAGCCGACCGGACGCAGCAGCAGGGCCTGCTAGACCTAGATCAGGCCCAAATCCGGTCCAGATTATGCCCATATCCGGTCCAGCTCAAGCCTAGATCAGGCCCAACTAGCCCCGCCGCCGCGCTGCAGCTCCATGGCCGATGTCGTCGCCATTCACCGGTAGATTCTTGGTTGTCACTACTGGCTCCTCCTCCGGTGGAACCCTGTCACCATGACCCGCTAAAGTCGAGCTCGCGCAGCCGCGATGAAGTCGAATCTGGGGAGGACCCACGTCCAACCACCACCGTCACCATGGGCTCACCTGACGGCTAGCACCACGCCGCCGCACCACGCCTGCGGAGCCGTCCCAGCGCGCGCCGCCACGCACCAAGCCCGCATCGGCCCGAGCTACCCCGCGCCGCTAGGAACCGAGCGAGGGGGAGAGGGTCCCACCGCCGCCGGCGTCGCACGAGCTTCACCCGGCAGAAGCGCGCTGGCAGCGGCGGGGAGGAGAGGAGGGAGGAGCCGGCCGGAGGCGGCGCTAGGGTTCCCGGATGCATGCAGGGTGCGCCGCGGAACGGGGGTTTTCTTTTTTTTTTTCCTACTCATTAAGAGTTAATCGGTGTGTCCAGTTTGCTCGACACCATCAACGGATTAAAATCTCTATACATCCAGCTACCACTACCAAACACGATCTAAGCAAGCATGCATAAACCGAGATATTGGATTACCATTTCGCCACTTCAATTTTTTTCTTTTTTTCTTTTTTATTCAGTCATCATTGTTTCTGGAATGATCGAGAGATGATCAATCATCTATACTAAGATAAAGAGCACAATTGTCATGCAGCCTTGTTCTAGCCGGAATCATTAGCAGCACCAGTGGATTTGATTGACTTGAGCACCAATTAATCTTAAAACTTAAATTAAGCACCGATGTAATGTGTGGAAGGAATGTGTTAGTTGCCAAAGAATTCAAGCCTTGCATCTGCAGGTATATCAATAATTCCAATCAACGCGCAAGTAAGGCCTCAGCTAGCTAACAGCATGCGTGTGCAAACTGTGCATGTGCTTTTGGTGTTGGCATGCAATGGCAGAGTGATTACGTCTTATCTGTGCATGACATCACCGTCGACGTTGCTCCTTGCATTAATCCTTTCCCCTCCTACTTAAGCACTACAATATAACATGTGCATGAGTTGCAACAAATCAAACTACACCTTCGACACATACATGAGTAGTTCTTGGACGATCGTGTCTCGTGAGTATACTCTTTATCGTGATTGTACGTTTGACATAGAGTAAAATCTGAAAAAAACCTTGAAGTTGTAGACGGTGTCGGAATTGAACCTCGAACTCCTAATCCCGGGAATTAGCACCCTAGACTTATGGATCCCAGTCAATCTATACACATGACCCGTTTGGTGCACTAGGAAGAAAGCGATCCTGACGGGAATCACTTGGTGCTCTCACTAACGTCCCGTGCCCAATTCATCACCATCATCAATCCTTTTTTTTTTTTTGAACATAATCATCAATCCTCATGCGATCCCCAAATCTGGACTGCACCGGAACTTGGCTCGCGTCCCACGTCACCTGTCATGTCTACCGCGTGAACCTCAGGCCCCGACGCTCCGGCCGCCGGCGAGGTGCCCGTCGAGCTTCCAGCTCGTCTTGCCATGCCTTCGTAGAAAGGCCGCCGCCGGGATCCCCTAAGACCGCATCACCAGTACGCAAAGGAGGTGGGCTCCCAGGTCCCGTCGCCATTAGCGGCGACCCTGCAGGCAAGACCAGCGCCCAGAGTAGGCGAGCCCGTGCGAGGAGGCGCGGAAGAGCAGGAGCAGCGCCGGGGCGGCCAGCGCGGCGGGCTTCAGGAACGGGGTCAATCGGCACGGCTCCATGGCCTCGTCGCACCACAAACCCGCCTAGTGTCTAACAGTTAGAGAAGGTCCGGCCGAATGTGGCAAGCAGGTAGAGCAGACACCGGGCGGCGAGGAGCGTGAGGAGTCCGGCGAGGTACCTCCCGGCGCATTTGCGGCGGCGTTTGACGGGATGTACCATTAGCGTGTTCTGCTATGAGGATACCTGCACCTACGAGCTAAGGCCCATGGACAGGCCTCGACCAAAGCCCACGAAGGTGGCCCAAGAAGATGACGTATGCTCCAAGATTAGTAAACACTAAGTCGGTAGAAACCTACCTTAACTGTAAACCTAGTCGGTTGTGAATCCCCGAGACCTAGCCTCTTATATAAAGGCTGGGAGGGCCGCCGATCTGAGGCAAGCAATACTCGAACCACCATAGCTCTGGCAAGATCGCATCTCGCCGGGACATCGCTGTAGCTCCATTGTACACCTCATACATCAATAACCAGACAAGTAGGAAGTAGGGTGTTACCCTCCGGGGGCCTGAACCTGGGTAAACCTCGCTTGTCAGCCGACGATACTACCAGCACCACCACGTCTCTCCACTCTAATCTTAACCCTAGGTATCGAACCATGGGTACTGATGAGTTAACCCCTCGTCAGCGTTGGTGAGGGACTCCGGGCGGGAGAGCGCCGCGCGGTCCAGGAGCTCCGCCCATGGTAGGGCGCCTGAGAGCATGACTGCCTGAGAGGGAGAGGTAGGCGGCCCCAGCGCGGAGGACGACGTTGTTGGTGGTGGTAGGGCCGCCGGGAGGATGGGGATAGGGAAGAGGGGAGATGCTGCGGCCATGCTTTTTTCTTTTTGCCTAGAGGGATTGGGAAGACGGATATGACATGTGAGCCATCTTGTTCAGTTAGGGATTATTGTGCCAAACTGATGCAAACTGGTTCAGGGTACAGATTAACCGGGATCCGTAAGTATAGGGTGCTGATTCCCGGGATTACAAGTTCAAGGTTCAATTTCGACACCGTCTATGACTTCAAGGTTTTTTTCAGACTTTACTCTTTGACATACGTCCTAAGAGCATCTTCACCGGCACCTTTCGGAAATATGCCTAACACTTTCTAAAATGTGTCCGATTTAGGGTGTCAGTCCCGCAAAATATGGAGTGTTACCCGAGAGACGCTCCCTAAAATTTTGTTTAATTTTTTTTTTGAACATTCGCAAATTCCTAACAAAAGGGCCAGCCTCGTCGTCATTCTCTCCCGGCTCGGCAAACTAAACGAAGGGGTCACGTTCATCGCCTTCCGCCACCTGCGCGAGCGAGCAGCATCCGGTGAGCCTCTGTCGCTACTGTTGTGCGTGCATGAGCACACACGCGACTTCGCCTAGTGCTCCCGAGTGAGGCGCTCTGCCTGCGCTACGCCACCTTCCGGCATCCGCTCTCCAGCTTCGTTGCTTCGTGGGCCCGGTGAAAAGTCTCTTCCACCCGTTGGCGATGAGTATTGGCCATGTCAAAGTAGGTAGCCTCGCGAACGGCAGTAGACGCCCTCTGGGCGAGTAGGTACGCATGGGTCTGTTGGTAGGCCGGCATGAACTGGCGGGCAGCCTCATTCCTCGCTGCGCTCTCACGCAACATCTGCATGACACGCGGCTCAAGGGTGGCGTTTGCCTGCTCAAGCACCGTCCCCAGCTGGCAGTGCTCCCTCTCCTGGCGCGCGGTGAGAAAGGAGTTGTACACCGCCGCATGCTCTGGCAGCATCTGCTATGACTACGGGTCCTCCTACTGCTCTTCCTCATCCTAATGCAGCTCCTCCTGCCCATTCCCTCACCCTCCTCGTCGTTTTCGTCGTCGGACAACAGAGGAGTTGGGTCCGGCTGCCAGAACCGGCGGTGGGTGGCCTAGGTGATGGTGGCCCACTAGGTGCCTAGGCGGCATGGCATGTTGTTGTCGATGGCGAGATGTGAGAGCATGGCTTGAAGCGGCGGCACATCGGGCCATATTATAGATAGAGAATTGGGTGGGAAAGGGTGGCTTGGGCGAGAAGCGCACGTGGTTAGGCGTCGGAGTAAATGACGGCGACGCGTGGGGGAGCCGTACCACCGCCTCGTTGGCCTGACTTCACCGTTTTGGAAGATGTAAATGCTGACCGGCCATTAAAACCAACGTGACCAGCGTGCGAAGGACAAGCCGGGCCTGCCAAAGGCTGCATGCAGACACGTCTGGAAGTTGTCCGGCGCCTCCGAGCATGCTCCCAAGTTTGGACAGTGGCTCTGGGGTGCCGGACATCATTTGGATCGGCCCGGACAGATAGGGGTGCCACAAGCTGGGCCGCTTTTTTTGGTCTGGACCCCACTTTGTCTTTGGGTGGTCGTTTGACGGTGCCGTTGGAGATGCTCTATGCCATCATGGATATGGCGGGCTTCGCGAAATATCTGGCTTTCTACACGGTCCTTACGGCATGGGTCGTTGTTGACGCAACGGACGAGTGCTCCTATACATCGTCCCACATCGGCCCGGGAGCGTTACACCTTGTGAAGGAACTGCTTCACGGGCCGCTTCAAAGCGGCCCAATAAAAAGTTATTGTTATTTTTCTCTCTGCGTTTTTTTAAATCTGAACAAAATTTTGAATTTGAACATTTTTTTAAAACATATTATTTTCAAAATCTGAATGTTTTAAAATCAGGAAGAAAACTGTTTTTTATATGAACAATCTTAAAATATGATTTGTTTTGAATTTTGAACATTTTTTATATCTGATAAAATTTGAAACTGAACATTTTTCAAAATATGAACAGTTTTTAAGTCTGGTCATTTTTTCAATTTTGAACATTGTTTTAATCTGAACATTTTCAAAATTAAACCTTTTTTCAAAATCATAAAAAGTGAAAAAAAATAAACGAAAAAACAGAAAAGAAAAAGAAGAAAAGAAAAACAGAAAACAGAACAGAAAAAAGAAGAAAACAGAAAACAGGCAAAAAAAAGACTGAAATGGGCCGGCCCATCAGCACCGCGCTTCATGCGGCGAGGCCGACTCGCGCCGCCTGCGGGGATATATACGTAGGATTTATTTATTTTTTGCGTGAATATATAAGTAGGATTTACCCAGCGGACTGGTTGCCGGCGACGGCGACTTTCTACGGCGGGAGCGACGGGTCCTGCACGATGGGCGGGGCACGCGGGTACGGTCCTGTGCTAAACATATTAGGTTTAGAACATCCGGTGGCGTATAGAATCCCAATCGATACTGCTCCTTCAACGGCCTGCTTCCCGCAGAGCCACCTTACTTCCCGTCTCCGAGTCGGCTACCTTATCCCTCTCCGATACGTCGCCGGCGGCGACATCCTTTGGGACTATAACTTTAGCGACGCTAAGGGCAAATCGGAACTGAGAGATCGATCACAATCGCGTGAATAACTCTTTCTCGCGGCGCGCTGCGCAAGTAAGAATCATGGACTTCTCGCCAAACAAGGCCGCTGTCTCTCCCGCCGTGTTGTCAACGCACCCTGCTCCGTCTCCGGCCGCGTCGCCCAGGATGAATGTTCCAGCTCGCGGCGCCTGGGGCCGTGCACAGTCTGCCACGGGGGAAGTGCCCTATACGCATGTCATGGGCGTCGCAGAGTACTGGCCTGCTCTGTCTGGTGGCGGGACAATGCCGCCCGCCGTTGTGGCGCCCAAGGTGGATGCATCCACAACTACCGCCAAGATGACAGAAAATCTAGCCGCCAAGATGACCTGCCATGGCGATCATGCCGCTCTGGCACGCCCTGAACCCGCGCTAGATGGACATGGCGCTGTTCCGAAGTCAAGGACTCCTCCACAGGCGCCGAATTACAGGAGCAATGGCGACGCTTCAAGACACCCGAACGGGCGGTTCCCTCGCCACCACAGCCGAGGCGCCCACAATGGGGGAAACGGGAGGGGGGTTGATGGTGGCATCGGCGTTGGCAACGGCAACACCAATGTCAACTTCAGTGGTTATAGCAATGGAGGCGTTCACCGGCACGGGCAGGGGCACCGTGGATGCTTTGGCATGAAGTACCAAGGCAGGAGTCGTCAGTGGGGTGGTCATGCACCGGGGCATAGGCAGCATGGTCACCATATGTCCTATGTGGCTCCGCATCCATTTGCTGTGCCACAGCCGCCGCCGCCGCCTCCGTTCTATGGGGCATACTATGGACCAGCGATTGGCTATGCACAGACAGGTACGTACGTGATCCGTGTATTATGCAGTTGTGTGACTTATTTGCTACTGTTATGTTTACTGACTGGGTTTGCTCTTGCTGGCAGAATTTGCACCAGCTGGTTGGCAAGTTCCACTACCACCCCCACCAGATGCCGCTCACTTCGTACCATATCCGGCACTCCCTGTGCATGCAATGCTTCCGCAGATGGAGCAGCCCCATGTCGACGATCTAGAACAATCGCAGACTAGTGTGGAAGATCTTCAGAAAAAGATACGCTGTCAGATTGAGTTTTATTTCAGGTTGCTCTTCTAGCTCCTCTTGATTCGGATCAAACATGCATATAACGTCTCTTTTATATTGTACATTAACCTTCTGCCCTTTTGTATGGTAGTGAGAACAACTTATGCTGCAATCTACATTTGAAAGAGCAGATGGATGAGCAAGGTTGGGTTCCTTTGACCCAAATCGCCAACTTTAACAGAGTAAGTTCTCTCTGCATTTGTTGTTTCTGAACTATGGCTCACTGCATATCCTTCTTCTATAGCATTGCTCGATGCATATCCTTCTTGTTGTGCCTTTATGAACATTCATTCTAGATTAACTATGTACCCTGTACCGCACTATTTATTCTTGACTGAAAACTGGTCGAAAATAGATGAAACAATGCCTGTTACGAAAAAATGTCTTTTGAGCCACGTCGAGTTTACTATTATTTTTAGAACTTGTCTCCCTCTTTCTATTTGTGTAGTTGTGTTTTAGACTTAGCAAAAAAAATTCCACTTTGTGTTTCTTGTAGGTCAAAGGACTGACTACAGACTTGGGTTTGGTACTTCAGTCTCTTGCTTCGTCAACCGAGGTTGAAGTTCAGGTGACCATTTTCTACCACAGCTGGGTTTCTTTTCCAAATATTTGTTCTTTGGAATATTCAGCAATAGTTTTCTGAGTTTCAGGCAATTTCTTACCTTTCATGTCTTCATTCCATATATGATTAGTTGACTTGTGACTTGAAATTAGTTTTCTGAGTTTCAGGCAATTAGTTGACTTGTGACTTGAAATACGGAATATATGATTAATCCAATACAGGAAGGTGCCGATTAATTAAGTATATATAAGGAAATATGGCTTGGCCATGTGACTAAGTTCACATATTATACAGCCAGTGTTTTGTTCAAACTATTTATTTCGGCTATTGAGCGTTGGTCTATTAGCTTATTTTTCTATAAATAGTGTAGTTCCTTGAGCGTTATATACACCTTATTTCACTTTTAAAGTTATTTCAATCCTAACTGCATACAAGAAATAAACGATGTCGTCTATCTCCTGATCTAATCCTTGATTTAATTGTAACTGAATACACAAAGCATTTGCTGCAGATTTTTTTTTTTAACATGAGCCATGTTTAACGACAACTTTGAAGTGGCATCTAATAAGAACAGAGAGAAATTTTTAACTATATCAGATTTAAACAGTTATTTGATCGAAATCAGTATTGTTATAATAAGATTGAACTATAGTTGAAATTTTTTGTCATCAATGGTGTGAGCTAAATTAAATTATGCATCGGAGTATCTTTAATGGCACAAATTTCCCTTTTTCTTTTCTAATACCACTCTTGATGGTATAAACACTTGGTATGCCAAGATATCTGCGTCGGTGTTTTAGTTGTCCGAATACTCGTTATTCAACTTATTAGTCCTTATTACTTACAATTTATATTTGCTTCTAACATAGACTTGTTCAATGCTGCCATAGGATGGAAGAATCAGAAGGCGCGTCGGGTGGGAAAAATACATACTTCGTAGTAATACATTCCATTCCACATGAAGCATGCTGCTCAACCGCTTGAATGACATAGAAGTGATAAAGAACATTATGGAGAAACTGTGAAACATAGAGTAGGTTATGTGGTGTGATATCACCATCAGTTGTGGAACGAGAACTTACATTTATTTGAAACCTTATGTACTATGGAACTATTTGTTTACATGGCACATTTCATTCCATTGGAAGTGCAAGAGCGTTTACATGATGACGATGCCATGTGCATTCTTATGACGCTTCGCTTTATTGCTGATTTTATTGATGAACGGGTCAGATTTTACATAAGACAAGCTGGTGAGGGTAGCATGTGGCACGGGCTACTTAGACTGAAGTTGAGACCCCTTGATGCTAGTACTCCCTCCGTTCTATAGATACATCCACATGTGCATGAATGAAAAGTCATCTAATTTAGAACGGAAGGAATACTATTTTTGGATGTAAAAAGAAGATGGCAAAAAAACTACTTATTTTAGACCATGTCCAAAAGCAGATTTGTTAAGGATTGCGTGAGCAAAAGAAGTGCATGGAAAAAAATGCGACTTGGTGATTTAGACGGACCTATAACCAATTTTTCAGAAGAAGTTAGGTGTGTACGCACCCGAGAGCAAGTCTTGGCACTCGAACTCAAGATCGGGTGGGCGTGCCAGGTATGTACTCCTCCGTTCGGATTTAATTGACACACATTTTGTTATACATGGATGTATTTAGACATCAAACAAGTATAGATACATCTATATTTGAATAAATCAAGTCAATTAATTTGGAACGGAACGAGTATTAGCTATCCGGGCTGGGCCTCGGTTCGCAAGAAGTGCATGAACGTCGCATACTAGCCTTTAATCCGGATTAGTGCGAGGTTGATGATGACTCCCGGACACTAGAAGATGACTACCAAAGAATATTAGTCATGTCATTTTCTTCAAAAAGACGTGCATTTTCACATGAAACATCCCAGCAAAATTGACCAATTAAGGAGAGAATGTTCATTCTCAAAACGTCAGTTTTTTTCCAACTCATAAGCGATTGGTCCTTTGGTGCATTTCTCAAAAACGTCATTTTTTATCACTCTTCTTTCTAGTCAACTGTAACAAACTAGAAACAAAAAAAAATAGTACTCTGCAGAAAATTCAGAAGATGTGGGGACGCAAATATCTGAACAAAAATCAGAATGAATAAACGGGTAAGGAAAAAAAAATACGTGTGCTTCATATTTTTTTGGAAGAGCGCATAATAGTACTGTAGTACTCTTGCTCATCACTAGCCAATTAAAGAGTGGTTGTGTACTGCTTAGCGTCTCTTTTACAATTAGCAGCGAACTGATCTTACTAGCATCGATTCTTTTGCTGCTCCCCATTTTATCCTCTTTTTTCTGTGTAGCAAACCTCCAACGACGGATAGAAGAAGTGTCCAGAACAGTATATCACGCACGGTTTATGCATCAGAAATGCTTTCCGTACTTCGAATGATCAAAGCAAGTGATCGAGATGCTAACAACAGCAAGGAAGCTTTGTCCTTCGGATCAGCAGTTTATGACAAAGGGGAGAACCTGAGAAAACATCCTCAAAGCGAGAAGCGAATTATGAGGCGCCCTTCTCAAGATCTCGGAGGCTCCGATCGATGATCAACCACCTGACAGCCAAGTCATGCTTTGGGCAAGGATGTGAGAGAGCTGTCCTATCAGGTCGAGGACAGCATCGACAAATTCATGGTGCGCATCGACGATCCGGCCAAGCCGCCCAGCCTCATGGGCTTCACAGACCGATGCGTCAGCCTGTTGACCAAGGCAAAGATTCGCCACAAAATCGGCATGGAGGTCAAGGATATCAAGAGCCGCATCCAGGAGGTCAGTGATCGGCGTGGTAGGTACAAGGTTGATAATATTGTCGCCAAGCCTATTGGCCCGACTATTGATAGCCTTCGCCTAGCAGCCTTGTACAGAAAGGCGACCGAGCTCATTGGCACTAGTACGAAGAGCAAAGATCTAATCAGTAGGCTAATGTTGTCAAACAAACAAATGAAGATAGTTTCTAATGTTGTCTACCAAAATATCAGAAAACAATTCGATTGCGGGGCTTTTGTTTCTATCTCTCAGAATCCTAACATGGAGAAGATCTTCAAGGACTTGCTACATCAACTTGGCAAGGACTTCTACCACATCAACGATGAAGACCAGCTCATCAAGGAAATAAGAAAACTCCTTGAAACAAAAAGGTAAGCATTAATCGTTATTTATTGTGTTTTTGTAGATCAGGAAAAGGCCGCCATTTATTTCAAAGTGCGCATGTAGGAATTTCGGCATGTATAATGTTTGTTGCACGGTTTATTCAAAATGACGGAAGTGATTTTTCAAAATGGATGCATAGCCATGATAATTTCATACTTTTCAAAATGACGGAGTAGTTAAGATGTCATAGTTTGACTTCCCCTTTAATTTGTTTGTCCTTAATTCCGTTGGTTGGTGGTAGGTACTTGTTATATCCATCCACAAACTGAGACATATCAATTATAATTGTTGCAAGTAAACGGTGGCATACTTTTCTGAACAGTACATAGTACACCAACGGTGCCTTTTTTAAGTTGCAACAACCATCTACAGCCTAATTCAATTGTCCTTGTATATGTATGGTGTACAACTTAGAAGGATTCATATGTCCAAAATGACAAGGTCAATATGAAACCTTTTTATCGAACAAGATTCAAAAGTAAATAATTACTTAGCTCCCCAACAAGAGATTATAGAAACTTTTTCAATTTTAAAATATTTTTGTACTAATACAAAATCAAGACACGGTGATTTAGGTTCTATTGTCTACTTTGGTACGGATATTAAAGATGAAACATATGAAAAGAAAACCACTTAGCTTAAACAAGACGACGATCACATCCAAATAATATGAAAAGGAAAAAATTAGTTTAAAATAATATTCAAAAAATGGTATCTTCTAAACAAATTTTATTAAATAATTATGTGCAATTTCAACCGCGGATGGAATCCGATGGTGGTGACTACTTCGTGATACGCGAACAAAGTAGTGTTACTTGGCTGGGAGAAAATCAAAACAGAAAAATACAGCGGGAATATGATGCCATTTTGGAGGGTAATAAATGCAAAGACAATAAATAACATTTAAGATCTTTATTACTCTCTCGTGCATGGAAATTAGGTAGGAATATGATTTAATTGCATCTAATTTTACACACTATTCACGTGGATTAGAGTGACTGAAATTATAAAGGTTGTATTTTGGCGATAATACAAAAGTACGGCGACATTTTGTAAATTTGAAAAAATTTAAAAATTTGAAAAATTATAAATACTAAAAAATATGAAAAAATCAAAACAATTTTCAATACTAATTTTTTTATAATTTTATTTTTATCTAAACAATTATGATTTATTAACATTTTTAAATTTGGACATTTTTAAAATCTGAAGAATTTTCAGTTATGAATCTTTTTTAAATCTGAACAATTTTCAATTCTAAAACAATTTTGAAAATTGTTATTTTTATCTCAATTCAATTTTCAATTATGAACATTTTTAAATTCTGAATAACTTTAAAATTTTGAAAAAGAATCTGCAGAATTTTCAATTATGAACAATTTTGGAATTTGAAAATTTTTAAATCTGAAAATGTAAAAACTGTTATGATTAATGTTTATATTTAAAATGTTCAACGTTGTAAAAAGATAACTTGTTTCAGAATTGAAAGTTGTTCAAATTTTAAAATGTTTAGAAAACAAATTCGCATTTTGTAGTACTTCTTTTAAAATTAATAACTTATCAACAGAGCACAATTAATGATATTTATTGGCATTTGTTGGCCTGTGGGGGACCTTGGCCACTTATATCTAAAAATACGAATTTTAATATAGAAAAAACACAGTATAGGGCAGGGCATGAGGTAGTGGAGCAGTCATGACCATGGGTTAATTGGGAAGGGTAGGGTGAGATATAGGCGAGTGTAGTCGCCATGAGCCACAGAGCATTTTTGAACTCGTGTGTTCCTATCATCTTTCTTCCTAGTAATTATTGTTTTACTAATTTGTCCCTTCTTTATCCTCCCTCAAAGGTACATCGTTGTTATTGATGACATATGGAAAAATCATGTGTGGAAAAGAATAAATAATGCTCTCATCGAGAATGAATATGGAAGCAGAATTATCACAACAACTCGAATTCTTGATGTGGCCGAACATGCTGGTGAAGTTTACAAACTAAGTCCACTTTCCTACGTTGACTCAAGACAATTATTCAACCAACGGATATTTGGTGTTGAAGATAAATGTCCTCCTAATAAACTGCTAGACATGTCTGAGAAAATTTTAAAGAAATGTGGGGGTGTACCATTAGCCATTATTACAATAGCTAATATGTTGGCTAGTAATAAGGAAAAAATACATACACATCAGTATTGGTCTCATGTGGACGAATCTATGGGTTCTGGGCTAGAAAATAGCTATGATGATTTGAAGGACATGAGGAGGATATTATCAGTTAGTTACTATGACCTACCAGCACATTTGAAGACATGTTTGTTGTATCTAAGTTTGTATCCAGAAGATTATAAGATTGAAATCAAAGAATTGGTATGGAGATGGATAGGTGAAGGTTTTGTTCGTAAAGCACATGGGAAGAGCTTGTATGAAGTAGGAGAGGATTACTTTCATGAGCTAATCAACAAAAGCTTGATCCAACCACTTGATATTGATGATGGTAATAAGGCAAAGTCTTGTCGCATACATGATATGGTACTTGACTTCATCACTTTCATGTCAAATGAGGAGAATTTCCTCACACCAATTGGTGGTCAACGGCCCGTGTTGACACCAAGTAAGATTCGTCGGCAATCCTTCCATACAAGCGAGAAGGAGGACTTCAAGCAGCCATCAAAAATGAGCTTGTCTCATGTGAGATCAGTTATTGTGTTCAATCAAGCTTTCAGTCCATTGCTAGAAATTATGGGATTTCCAGCGTTACGTGTACTGGATATAAGTGATTGTAAGCAAGTCAAGAGTCATCATTGCAAGGATATTTGCAGTTTGTTGCATCTGAGATATTTGAGGCTGCACGGCACATCTATCACTGAGATCCCAGAGAAGATTGGGAATCTGAGGTTTCTGCAAATACTGGACATAAGTCAAACTGAACTAGTAAAGCAGCTGCCATCAACCTTCATTCAGTTAATAGAGCTGGTGTTACTTGACATGCTTAATAGCATTGTCTGTGAAGTGCCAACATGGATTTCCTCGATGGTTTCCCTATCATCCCTAAGTATCACATTAAGAACACTGCCAGATGAGTACATTTAGGTCCTTGGCAGCATGCCATCTCTAAGTGAACTCTACATTCAGGTGGAACAACCTACACAAGGCAGAAATAAAAGGTTAGCAATTGATGGTGCTTCTGCATTCCTTTGTCTCAGAAGGTTCACTATCAAGAGTCGCCACTCAGAAATGGATTTATCATTTGCACACGGAGGCATGCAAAAGCTCCAGAATCTTGAGTTACTACTTGGGCCGTTCAGGACAACTGAATTTGCTGACTATGACTTGGGCTTGGAGAACCTGTCTTCCCTAGAGTATGTCTCGAATGGGATTATCTACTACGACGAGCAGAGGCAGCAAGCTCTGGACGCTGCAATTCAGGAAGCACTCCATATGAATCCCAACAGCCCCAAAATGCTAAGGGCAAAGGTAACTATACAGATTAATTTATACTCTTCCAAGCAATTTAGCGTTCTGGTCGATGAGTAATTACTACGGTCGATCAATCTTTCAGTTTGTATGAATTGTCTTAGGTTGCAGATATTGACACATTTTACTATAGAACTGAAATGGAGGGAGTAACATTTAATTTCCCATCTGAGTAGTACTATTAACACACACAACATACTAGTGACATTTATAATCTTTATATTGCACAGTTATTGGACTACTCACTGTATCGTGATCTGATGGATCCAAAACCTATCTCATTGTTTGCCAATGCACATGAATTGGTGCTCTTGCTTGTACCGATTATTAGAGTTTGCTCGGAACCTTTGCAGATAGAGATGGTCCTCAGGATAGACGTCAACTCTACAGATGACCCAAGCAAAGCTATAAAGGTGGATGCTAAAACTGATGATAAAATCCCAAGCAAAGCTATAAAGGTGGCTGCTAAAACTGATGGTAAAATCCATTGCTCAATTGTTTGTGCCCCTTATTTCCACCTCTTACTCGTTTTAAAACATATTGTTGCATTAATCGATATCCAATGAAATAGGTTTTATGACATAAAATTTATATTTGTTTGTTTAATTCATCGTCAAAGTTGGGCACAAAATCAAGGTGGGCCAAGAGAGGAAGTAGGTTATTTCATACTCCCTCCATACCAAAATAAGACTTTCCACCCTTTTTAATTTTGTCCGGATTCGTACGTATGTAGACATATTTTAGTGTGTTGATTCATCTCCTATATCTAAATAGGAGTAGGCCAGTCTAGGCCAATCTGTCTTTTAAATGTGAGTTTCAAAATTTTCACAAAAGTTGTTACTCTGAGAGTTGCTCAGATTGCACATAAGGTGATCAAACCGACGCAAACTGCGTTCATGCCTGGAAGACATATTTTAGGAGTAGTAGTACTCCATGAAACTATTCATGAACTTCATAGGAAGAAAATGGATGGGTGCTTTTTAAAATTGACTTCGAAAAGGCTTACGACAAAGTAAAGTGGCCTTTCTTGCAGCAAGTGTTACGGATGAAAGGCTTCTCGGATAAGTGGTGTTCTTGGATCGACCAATTTATCCGTAAGGGATGTGTGGGTGTCAGAGTTAACGATGACATATGTCATCTTTTTCAAACCCGAAAAGGGTTGAGACAGGGGGATTCTCTATCTCCTATCCTTTTTAATCTTGTCGCAGATGTACTTGCAATTCTCATTGCTAGAGCAAAGGAGGATGGCCAAGTCGAGGGTCTCATACCTCATCTTGTTGATGGTGGGGTCTCGATACTGCAATATGCGGATGATACTATTATTTTCATGAAGCATAATCTCGAGAAGGCTCTGAACATGAAACTAATCTTATGTATCTTTGAACAACTCTCTGTCCTTAAAATTAATTTCCACAGGAGTGAATTTTTTTGTTTTGGCAAAGCTAAAGATGTAGAACTAGAATACTTGCAAATGTTTGGATGTGAGGCTGGGTCTCTTCCATTTAAATATTTGGGTATTCCAATACATTTTAGAAAGCTCAAAAATGAATAGTGGAAGCCGGTAGAAGACGGACAGCACACAAGGTTCTGGGAAGATGTATGGTTGGGTGCTACACCTTTGTCCAATCAATACCCATCGCTATATAACATTGTCCAACGAAAACATGTTTCGATGCACTCTGTGTTGGTGACTGCTCATCCAGATATAGCATTCAGGAGAGCACTAACTGGTAATAAATGGAATTCTTGGCTTCATTTAGTAAACCGGTTAATGGATGTTGAGCTGTCTCCAGAGAGCGATAGGTTCGTTTGGGGATTAGCTAATAATGGGAAATTCACTACAAAATCGATGTATCTCGACTTACTAGATGGTCACACACCTTTCCTTCGGAAATATATATATGGAAACTGAAAGTACCACTGAAAATTAGGATTTTTATGTGGTTTATGTATAAGAGAGTCCTCCTAACTAAGGTCAACTTGTCTAGAAAGAATTGGCAAGGTAGCACAAAATGTTGTTTTTTGTGACAAAGTTGAAACAGTGCAGCATTTGTTCATCACGTGTCCAATGGCAAAGATTATTTGGCAAATTGTGTACAAGACTTTTAATATTGTGCTTTGTTATGGGCTATTTGGCATGTGCGCAATGACATCATTTTTAACAAGACAAAAGTTTCTTCTTTCTTGCAGGTTATACCTCTGGCCACGCACTGGATTCGTATGTGGTCTTATCTCCATCCGGACGTTTGGAAATGGTTGCATAGGGCTTCTTCAACCAATACGGCTGGCAGCTTAATTACAGACTATCATGTTAAAGCATAGGCTTCGCATGTTAGTGGCTTTTTTTAGGTGGTTGATCCATGTTTCAACTTTATGTGATCCATGAGCTGTAATAAGTCAGATTGATACTTTGAAATAAAATAATAAAGCGGCCATATGCATCACCTTGATGAGAGGCTGGGACCTTGCCCCTTTTCGAAAAAAAGAAAATCTAAATAGGAGAATCCCACTACAACTATTTCTCTCAACGTGCAAGATATCCACGTCATCAATCCTAGATTGACACGTGTCATCAAGTCTGCCACCTAATTAAGCAAATCTTCCACGTAAACGCATATGAATTTTTTGTACATTCTCCATGTTCAGTTTCGTGGTGTTTTCTATCTTCTCTTAAAGTCATGCCACCATGAATTAATTACATTTATTTTCCATAGTGTGTAACTACAGCCCACCATAAACCAATAAGCCATATAGCGTTAGTCCTCTCGAAATACCACTTCTTCACCATTTTAAGTGCACAACGTGTTCACGCCTTGGACAACTTTCCAGCTTCTCTGTGTTATTGTCAGTTTTACCCCTCGCTATATTTTTTTTACAAATATAGCTCCCTACCCAATGCAATTGCCAAAAGTAGCCCGTTCCAAAAAAAAATGTCAAAAATGGCGTTGGCGAGAAGTGCAAAAAGCGACACGTGCCCTTCCACCAAACGCGTAAAGTGACATGCCGCTGATGGAGGTGGCAGAGGACACATGTCACTTTCTAGCTCGGCGCAAAGTGTTGTACCATGTGCTATTCGCAACAGTCCAAAGTGACTTTCAGCCCGCTCAAATGACGGGAAATGTCCTTCTGCTCACTTGATTGGCGGGAAGTCACTTTCCGCCATCTGTGTTGGCAGAAAGACACGTGACGCTTTTTGCACTTCCCGACAGGACTATTTTTGAGAAAAAAGAAATCGGAAGGGGCTACTTTTGTAAAAAACTGCCATATAAGGATGTCAGCCAGACAGCTAAATTCCATCTGCCATCGCTGATTACTCTTCAGCTAGCTAGGCCACTGTCGACTGCTCAATCGCGCCTGGGGCGACGCGACCACGAGTGCGAACGATGCTGGAGACGATAGATAAGGACTAGCTACCCTGCAACACTACCATCCTTGCATGAATTCGGTCATCGATTGAGCTGCGCGTGAGTTGGATTTGAGCAAACGCTAGTTCGCCTCTCCCTTTTCAGTTCTAAAGGAATTAATCTATTGATGTCGTAGCAGTCAGCTATGGATGGCCTTACCATTTGATGGTTAATTTGGTTGGATTGCAGTGAGTAGATACGGCTATTTGCCAGCCAACATATTGGATTACCGTATATGTTCTCTGAATAAATTTGTGTAGCTGCTGATTATGGTTAGCACTACTTTTTAGTTATTTGGTGTTGAGGTGCTCTTTCAAGAACTTAAGCCAAATCATGAATTTTGTCTTCGTTAAGGTCAATATATGTAGCCATCTTACCTAAAGTTTACTTGCTAAGAGATCCGCAGTACAAAGAAGATATTTTTTTTGCATCCCACACAAATATGTGTAATCCGACCTCTTTTCATATCTAACGTATTGGGGCAGCGCCAATAACAGTTACATTTCACTGATGGGATCTATAAATAGTCTCACTCGATGGCCATATAGTAGAAGAAAGTTTGAAATGACTTCATCAGATAACACCCAACTTTCTTGCCTCAGGCTTGACCCCGTGTTGTTAAATAGCATGCCAAAGATTATAAACAAATTATATGACAGAACTTGCAATATACTACTTTGTAAAACTAAGCAGTTTTAGAACCTTTAATACATGCCAAAGATTATTTTCATGTGGCATTTATCTTTTCATGCGCACAATTTTTTCTTCTTAAAGTCCCAGCCGATACGCGGGGGTTTCCTTCTAGTTCATTCAGAAATGAATCAGGACAAATTTAGAAAGACTAGAAAATCTTATATTCTGGTACGTAGAGAGTAGTTCATTTGTTTGTGGGGAAATGACGATTAGCTCTCACGACCCACATTCCCGGGGCAGGTACTCCGTACTCATTGGTCAGAGTCCTTCGGTGTCGAGGTATTGGTAACGCGGAACTACTATATGGATTCATACGTACCGTAAATGAGGTGGGGAAAAACGTAGGGGGTTCCAGTGACGGGATTGCACACACGATCTTACCTAGCTTCGGATCTCACGACGGTGGCGAGATCCTACGTGCTGCTATAATTCACTCAAGGAGAATATGTGTACATGTTACAATGAGATTGTATGCGTACGTGCCCTAAGGCTGCTGGAAGGCTGGCTTATAAAGGCGCCAAGCCTTCCCCTACAAGGAAAGCCTTAACCGACATAGATCATGAGTCCTAGACTAACACGGTAACAAACCCTAACTTGCTCCCTAAGGCTAACGCGGTCTGGCATTCGTCTTGGACTTCACTAAGCCAGCCCAGGGCTTATCCTTGCGCCTAAGCCCATGAGGCCTTCTCAATTAAGCCCTCCGGCCTTAGCTGATGGGCCTCCTTGGTGGGCCTGGTTTTATCCACCGTGGCAGGTATACCCGTTCGGCATAACCTCCACAGTAGTCCCCGGAAAGGTTTAAGTTCTTCGTTTTCCGTCTTTGTAAGACACGAGCTTTCGCCTTTGCGAAAGGCAAACAGAAGAGCTTGGAGCATTCCAAAATGAGACGTTCAGTCTGCCTTAAGGATTAAGCCGAACTCTCCTTCACTTTGAACAATCTGGCAGAAAGATTCTGTCAGCGTCAAGTCTTGTCATGACGTCATCGCAGCCAAAGCCAGTCCACGACAGTTTGGACAAGCAAAGAGACGTTGTGACGCCATCACCGCTATTTCTCCGCACACGATCTCCGAGGCGTCAGGGAGAAGATGCCCACTATCTGACCGTTGCGGGACGCGTGGCGAAAATTGCGCGGACGTTGCGCCACCGCACTAATCGCGGCGCACTCTCCCCATATAAGGAAACATATTTTCTTCATTATTCCATCCGATCCATTTCTCTGTTCATCTTCCTCCTCGCGCCCATCCCATCTAAACTCCGTGAGCTCCACCACCACCACCTGCGCACCCACTCATGGAGAGCTCTGATGCGACCGCGGGAGCGGCAGCGGCGGCGGCGTCGGCGGCGACGGCGGGACAAGATCTGGCCACGAGGGGATCGGGCGCCGCGGATGCATCTGCTTCTCGCGTGGCAACGGCAACAAGCTCCGCGGCCAACTCCACCGAGGCAGAGAAGAACGCCCAGCCCTCCGACGAGGGCGACGCGGCGGAGGCAGAGGAGGAGGGAGAGGAAGCATCCTCCCGCAACTGGGCAGCTTCCACCATCACCGACGCGGACCTCGTGCAGCTGCAAAAGGAGGGCATTCTCCCACCAAAGGAGAACTGCCACTAGCGGTCAGCGTACGGCCACCCCGCTCCAGATCCCGCCGGCGATGAACGAGTGCTCCTCGTCTCACATCTCCTCCGCGGTTTGTCTTTGTCACCGCATCCTTTTTTCCAATCTGTCTTAGACTACTATGGCCTTCAGCCTCATAGCGTAGGCCCCAATAGCATCTTGTACATAGCTGGCTTCATGGCCTTATTCGAAGGATACTTAGGCATAGAACCCAGCTTAGAATTCTTCAAGTACTGCTTTACTTGCAAGCGCCAAACAGGGAAGGAAGAACTGATTTCCTTAGGAACAGTTAGCATCAACCTTCGTAGAGGCAGAGACTGGTATCCTAAGGCGCCAAAAATAGACTCCATTAAAGGCTAGAACAGCTCCTTCTTCTACTGCAAAGACATGGCGCCCGTAGGCAAAGACATAGGACTTCCTCGCTTTTCTCCTTTGCCTGCGGAGCCCCGCTTTTCTTGGGGCGAGAAACCACTGAAGGTCCTTCCTGACAACCTCCGTCGCATGCAAAGGCGAATTAAGTACTTGACAAAGACTGCAGTGCCCAAACTCACGGGCACAGACACCATCTTATGTTGGTTGTCAAGGCGAATCCAGCCTTTGAAGGATCGCATGGGCCTCTTATGCCACTACACGGACCAGAAGACGGATCCTCTCCGTGTTAGTGAGAGCGACCTCACGCACGACGCCCTCGTGTATCGCTTTAAGAGGATTGCCAAGGAAAGGATCCAGCTCACAGAGCAGCGTCCTATGTACACAGCCGCCAACCCGGCTCCCAAGGTAAGGCATTTACCGTCACTGTGTTTTTATACTTCCACGATATTTGAGGGTAAGATATTTACCCTCAAAGACTCGGAAACAAAAGGCTTCAGGAGCTTCTGCAGCAACTTCAGCAGCAGAAAGGCGGAAACGCGAGAAAACCATTCCTGCAAATGCCGAAGTTCTCGACATTGAGGACGATGAAGATGCGGCTTTCAACGCTCCAGTGCAGAAGTAAGCCGAACCTCAATTTCTGTAGTAAGGCGAACGGTGTGTATGAATGTTATCTTATTTTGTATATGATTCGCAGGATCAAGCCAACTGCGCCTCTCAAGAGGAAGAAAGTACTTTCTTCCAAGCAAAGGAAGGCTGAGCCTTCTCCGGCCGTTGCTCCCCCACCCCTTCCATTCAGCAAGAGACAGCCCCAAGCTCATCTGAAGACCAGCCTACAGATCTAGACCCATCCGTCTTACCTGAGAAGACGGAAACTGAGAAGTTGGCCAGGGCTGCCGCTGCTGGGAAGGCGGCAGTAATTCAGTCAGAAGAGCCGAACGAGCCCATTACTCGTGAGGCTATCCGCAACATGGTGAAGCAAGAGCTCTTTGACGACGAGGGGTACATCTTACCCAACATCGCCGCCATGCTTGCCGATGAGAAGGAGCGCAACGAGCCGCCTCCGAAGCTAAGGCCAGTTGGTCAGACATTGACCATATTGAATCTGGAAGACAATTGTGACGAGCTGTACGTCACAATGAAGAAGAGCTACAAAGCCTTGAAGGCCATGATGCAGGTAAATATTCCGTCTTTATGTACATACTAGTCCCCGGGCATTACGTTGTGCTTTGACTAAGCCGACGTAATGGCCTTTCTTTCATGTTGATAAAGACTCAGTCCCCAAGCCCTTGTAGCTATACCTTATTATCTTTACCTTTGTTACTTACTACTACCCTTGCCTTAGCAGAGCAGCGAGCAACTTACATGCGATCTATGGTACTCACTGAGTAACCAAAGGCAAGTGCTCAAGCAAGCCGTCGCCGAAAAAAGGCGAACGAAGGTAAATGTTGTTCTTTCACATGCGTTGTGAGTTTAGTTCTTTAAGGCATAAGATGCTCAACACATGCAATGTGTTTTTGCACAGCTGTTGTGGCGAAGGCGAAACAGATCGTCAGCGAGACTGGCGATATAGAAGTGGTGAGGCGGGAAAATGCCGCCTTGTTTAAGCAACTGGAGGAGAACCGAAAGACGGCCGAGGCCAATCTTAAAGCCGTCCAAGACAGCGCCGCTGAGAGCAAGAAAACTGAAGGCAGAACTTCTGAAACTGCAGCGACAGGCTGAAAAGGATGGGCTCCTAATCCAGAGCTTACAAGGTCGTCTTGAACGCCAAGCTGATGAGAGCACCGCCATTGACGAGAAACTGCTAAGTAAGCCTCTCTTCTTTTACTTCTCGCCTTTCTGTCACTTTTCGCCTTTATTCCAACACTTCAGTACGCCTTAACTTTTTTCCATTCCTCCTTTCCACAGTTCCAGCTGGGTTTGGGGAAAGGCTTACCTCTGAGACGCGCCTGGAGCTTATCTTGGAGTGTGGCGAAATTGTGTCAGGGCTGTATGCTGCGGGAAGAGACGTTGTCGCCAACATCTTCCCAAAACAGCTGCCCCAAGTGACAAACACCAGCAACTTGCTGCCACTTCTTCAGAACTGCGTCCCAGAGGTGGTGGAGCGTCTTCGCTCAGCAGCTAGAGGCGGAGCAAAACTTGCTCTAGGACTTGTTCGCGGCCACTACCCCGAGTCAACATGTGGCGCGTTATCAAGTGTTTCCCAGCCAAGGACAGAGACGGCAACGAGCTCGTCAAAGAAAAGGTCTATGCCTCTGTCTCTGGCTTTGCCTCAGCCGTTGCTGAGATGGTAGACTTGTCTATCTTCTTCTCCAAGAAGCCTGTGCCTCCCCGTCCTGACGACGTGTCTGATGACGAAGCCGAAGCACCCACCACTGGCAATGGCGATGAGTCAGAAGACGGAAATAGAAGAAGAAGAAGAAGAAGAAGAAGAAGAAGGCGAGTCTGAAGCTACGCTGGATCCATCCAAGTCCCCTGCGTCTTCGCCTCCTCAGTCCCCTGCATAAGATGCAGGAAAAACTTTGCATTAAGCGTGTCATGAAAGATGGCACAAAAGACTTGTTAAGTTATGTTTTGTAATGGCAGGAGCCTTTTTATCTGTTGAACATGTTTGTTTTGCGACGCATGCACTTATTTTTAAAAGGCTTGCAAACTATGCTCCTTATCCGTCTTTAAGTTTTCTGGCTTATATGCTTTAGCCTTTTCGTATGCTGGCAGAACCTAAGGCACGGAACACTTCGCTGGCAACAGGGTTAGTAACCAAACTGTTTAAACACAGAAACGGCGCCGGCTTTTGGTGCGTAAAGCATCTACTAAGACAAGCCAGCATATACGCGATCAGATAAATACTCTTAGACGGATGCAATTTTAATTTTTGTAAGGCCTTAAGGCAAAAGCATCATGTGAGTAACCACAAGCACGAGCCAATTCGGGTTAACATTGATATTTTTATCGAAATATATGATCAAATGGAAATAAAAGACGGCGAGAACTCATGCATAAAAATAATTGAGGGAACCAAAGACTTTTATTTCATAATCATATATGGTGTGATTACAATAGAATTGCTAAGTGTAAAAAGGACGTAGCTGCTCAATGTTCCAAGGACGTTTCGTCTCTTGAGCACTGCTTCTTCGTTCCTTTTCCTTTTGCGGCCTCTTTTCTTCTTCTTCTCGATATCACGGAGGTCCACAAGATAATATGCCCCGTTCTTAAGCGCTTTGCTGATAACGAAGGGTCCTTCCCATATGGGAGATAGTTTGTGCTCCTTTTGCTGAACAAGGCGAAGCACCAAATCGCCTTCCGAAACGATCTCCGTCTTACCTTGCGACTGTGGTAACGCCGCATGTTCTGCTGATAAATGGCGGAGCGCTGAAGCGCTATCTCACGCTCTTCTTCGAGAAGGTCTAAGCCGTCCTGTCGGGCTTCTTCTGCGTCTGCTTCGACGTAGGCTGTTACACGAGGTGTGTCGTGCAGGACATCTGTTGGGAGTACCGCTTCAGCGCCATATATGAGAAAGAAAGGGGTATAGCCTGTTGCGCTGCTTGGAGTTGTGCGTATGCTCCATAAGACAGCAGGTAATTCTTCTACCCATGCTCCAGCTGCTCTATGCAAAGGCACTCTAATCTTGGCTTTATTCCCTGTAGAATTATACTGTTGGTTCGCTCAACTTGGCCATTCGATTGTGGATGAGCCACAGATGCTAAGTCCAAACGAATACCAACTTCACCACAGTACTTTGCCATTCTCCTACGGCGAAGTTTGTCCCATTGTCCGTAATGATACTGTGGGGGACGCCAAATCTCGTTATAACCTCAATGACGAACTTCTTGGCTGTTGCCCCATCAAGCTTTTTTATGGGCTTAGCTTCAACCCACTTGGTGTATTTATCCACCGCAACTAAGAGATGTTTGACGCCGCCTCGCGCAGTCCTGAATGGACCTACCATGTCCAGTCCCCAGACCGCAAATGGCCACGTGATTGGAATGGTGCGCAACTCCTGGGCTGGCATCTTTGGCTGTCTTGCATACTTTTGGCATCCAACGCATTTCTTGACGAGTTCTTCTGCGTCTTGCTTTGCTGTGAGCCAGTAGAATCCATGTCTAAAAGCTTTGGCGACAATTGCTCGGGCAGAGGCATGATGACCGCAACATCCACCATGGATCTCTTCTAGTATCTCTGTCCTTCTTCCGGCGAAACGCATCGTTGATATACACCTGTGGTACTCCGCTTGTATAGCTCTCCATTTATTATTGTGTATGCCTTAGCTCTGCGCACAACTTGCCGCCTTAAGACTTCATCCTCTGGCTCTTCCTTGTTAAGGAGGAAATTTATGTAGGGCTGTGTCCAATCTGGTTACCAGCATGACGGAAACAGACTGCGAAGCCATGGGGTCATCCTCATCTCCGCCTTTAATAGACGGCACGTACAGGTGCTCCAAAAATATATCGGAGGGCACCTTCGATCTTTTCGAGCCCATTCTGGCTAAGGCGTCCGCTGCTTCATTTTCCTCCCTTTTGATATGCTTGACTTCTAAGCCGATAAAACACCGACCAAACTCGTCTACCGTGCGTCGGTATTCAGCCATTGTAGGGCTCTTCGCGTCCCATGCCCCTTCTAACTGTTGAACAACGAGGTCTGAATCGCCATAGCACAAAAGACGGCTAATGCCCAAATCCTTTGCGACGTGCAATCCATGCAACAGAGCCTCGTATTCTGCAACATTATTAGTGGCATTGAAGTGTATCTGCAAGACATAGCACATCTTGTCTCCTTTAGGGTTCTTCAGTACCACGCCAGCTCCCGATCCCTGCAACATTTTGGAGCCGTCAAAGTGCATAACCCAATATTCTTCGTCAGGGAGGGGAAGTTCATCCATTGCTTCGTCCAGTCTGCGATGAAATCAGCTAAGACTGGGATTTGATGGCTGTACGTGGCTTGTACTGGATATCGAAGGCTGCCAATTCAATTCCCCACTTAGCCACACGTCCAGTGGCATCAGTGTTGTTTATAATGTCACCCAATGGCGCCTTACTGACTACCGTGATTGGGTGCTCTTGGAAATAATGGCGTAATTTTCTGGCTGCGAAGAAAACTCCATAAGCCAGCTTCTGATAGTGAGGGTATCGTTGTTTGGATTCGGAGAAGACTTCGCTGATATAATATACCGGCCTTTGTTCCGGTAGCTCCTTTCCTTCTTCCTTTCGTTCAACAACAACCACTGCACTAATAACTAGGTTGGTAGCCGCCATGTAAAGTAGCATCGGCTCTTGTGGTAGAGGAGACGCTAATATTGGTGCTGAAACTAAGGCGTCTTTTAACTGTGCTAAGGCTGCATCTGCCTCTTCAGTCCAGACGAACGTCTTAGTTTTCTTCAACAACCTGTATAGGGGTAAAGCTTTATCCCCAAGCCTACTAATAAATCGGCTTACAGCTGCTGCAGATCCTGTGAGCCTTTGGACATCTTTAAGACAAGTAGGCTTTTTGATGTCCATGATAGCTCGAATCTTTTCTGGGTTAACCTCAAGACCTCTTTCTGAAACAATGAAGCCTAAAAGTTTTCCTGCTGGGACGCCAAAAAAGCATTTTCCCGGATTTAGCTTCATGTTATATTTTCTAAGTTATCAAAGGTTTCTTGAAGGTCAACGATGAGATCGCCGCGTTTTCGCGACATAACGGCAATGTCATCGACATAAGCGTGAACATTGCGGCCTATTTGATCGTGTAGGCAACGTTGTATGCACCGTTGGTACGTTGAGCCAGCGTTTTTAAGCCCGAAAGGCATAGTTATGTAGCAAAACGTTCCGAAAGGTGTGATGAAGGAAGTCTTAATTTGGTCAGACTCCTTCATCTTAATTTGGTGGTAGCCAGAGTAAGCGTCCAAAAAGCATAGTAATTCAGAACCTGATACAGCATCTACGACCTGATCAATTCGCGGCAATGCGAAGGGGTCTTTAGGACAGGCTTTGTTTAAGCCGGTGAAATCTATGCACATGCGCAAGTCTTTCACGTCCTTCTTAGGTACTAATACAGGATTTGCTAGCCAATCTGTGTGGATAACCTCTCTAATGAAATTAGCGGCACTAAGCCGAGCTACCTCTTTTCCTATTGCTTTCTTCTTCTCTGGACCGAAGCGACGAAGACCTTGTTTTACTGGCTTGGCACCTTTGGCGACATTAAGGCTGTGCTCGGCAAGTTCCCGGGGTACTCCTGGCATGTCTGATGGTGACCATGCAAAAATATCCCGTTGCTCACGGAGGAACTTGACGAGCGCGCCTTCCTATGCGTCACTGAGGTCCGCGCCTATGTTCGTCGTCTTGCTTGCATCAGCGTTGTCCAGCACGATCTTCTTCGAGTTTGAGCTGGCCTTGAAAGTGACATCCGAGGCGCAAGGAGGCTTCTTACCATCCGGCATTTCATTGGTGTTAACTTCTTTCTTGTACTGCTCCAGCTCTTCCTTGCTGATGACTGCTTCTGCTAAGACGGCGTTTCCTGCTTCGCATTCCTTCGCCTTCTTGAAGTCGCCATTGACCGTGATGACGCCGTTTGGTCCAGGTATTTTGAGCTTGCTGTAGATGTAACACGGGCGTGCCATGAATTTGGCAAAGGCTGGGCGGCCAAAGATTGCGTGATACGCACTTTTGAATTCCACCACCTCAAAGGCAACTTCCTCAGTCCTATAGTTTGTTTCGTCACCGAAGGTGACGTCTAAGACGATTGTTCCCATAGAACTGGCCTGCCTGCCTGGCACTATGCCGTGAAACTTGACTGTGCTATGTTTTAGCTGTGTCTCAGAAAGGCGCATGCGCTTTAAGGTTTCAAGATAGAGGATGTTGATGCTACTCCCTCCATCCATAAGCACCTTAGAAAGCCTGCATTGCTGCACAATTGGGTTTACAACGAGCGCGTAATTCCCTGGGTTCTGTGGAATATGATCAGGATGATCGTTGCGGTCCCATGTAATGGGTGCTCGGACCAGTTGAGATACTGGGGAACCGCTGGCATAGTGGCATTGAGTTCCCTCCAGGCTGCCTTTTCCTTTTTGGCCGAAGGAGTGGCAAGGAAAGTAACAAGGCTTGTTTCGACCCTTGGAAACTTGTTGCTCCTCTTGTGCTTTGGCTCCTGATCTTCCGGCTCCGAAGCACTTTCCTCGTTGTCCTTCTGCTCTTTCTTGTCTTTACGGTTCTTGCGCTTGAACTGTTTTGCCTTGAAGCCAGCGTCGGATCCTTCTTGATATCATCGTTAAGGCGGCACTGCCTGTTGGTATGGGTGCATTTGCCAAGCTTGCTATGATGGGCACAAGGTTCATCTTTGATGTCGTCATAGGTGATTTTAATGGGTCTTGACCCTTGACTGTCATCGCCTTCTTCTGCCATCTGCTAGCCCCGCTCTGGCCACCCTTCTTATTGGCAAAGGCTACCTCCTTTGATGGTCCTGGCGCATCGTTGGCTTCCTTCTTTTTCCGGCTTTGATTGTTGTTTCGCTTTTCCGGGTTAACAGCTATGTCCATGCGCAGATCGCCGTCGTCAGCTCGAGCGTCGTCTTCTGCTGCAGCGTAATTGTTCGCGCTGTCTAAGAGCTCGCCGAGGTGTTTGATGTTTTGGCTGGCTAACATATATCTCATCATGTTGCCTTTCTTCAGGCTGTTCATAAAAGCATGTATGGCCTGGATCTCAGAAACGTCTTCACATGCATTCTTTGTCTCTGTCCATCGAGCTATGAAAGCTCTGCTTGACTCCCCCTCCACTTGAGCGCACTTTAGTAGATCTGAGTAAGCCTTTGGACGTTTGTATGTGCATGAGAAGTGTTGCATGAATGTTTTCTGCATGTCTTGCCAATTGTGGATACTCTTTTCTGGCAAAGTGTCGATCCATAACCGGGCCGTTCCCTCCAACATGAGTGGAAGAAAACGTACAGCTGCATTGTAATCACCGTCATTAATACCAACGGCGTGGATAATCAGGCAGCCATATGTCCGGTTTGTCAATGCCATTGTACTTGTCCACAATTTTCTTGACATTGCCTAGCGAGGATGGGAGTTGCACCTTGCGAATCGCCGGTCCAAAGCACACAGGGCCCAGGTAAGACTCCTCTTTGGCCGCTTTAATCTCATCGAGACGGATGCGGGCGTCTGAGATATGAGTGTTTTCCCTGGCTGGCCCTTTGTTGGATTGGCTACGCCTTGGCTCCTCCTGACGGCTTTGGCGATGAGGGGAGCGGGAGCGAGATCGCCTTTGAGGCGGATCTCTGTTGCCCCTGTTTCCTTCGTCTCTTGCCCGTGCTGCGGGCGGAGGTGGCATGTTAAGCCGGTCACTCCCACGCCGTGCGTCCTTCCCCTTGTCTTGATCTCTTTCACGGCGAGGCGGATCATTCTTCTTATGGCGTGTGTTATCCTTTTGCCGGTGGTCGTCCTTGCCTTTGTCACTATGGCGGTTGGACCCAGTCTTTGACTCATCCCTGTGCTTGTCAGGAACTTTGTCCTTCCTGGGTTCCTTACCCTTATTGCCATGGCTACTGGAACCAGCTGGTTCCTCTGGATCCCCACCGCCGGCAACGGCGTCTTGCAAAGACGCGTGTCGTCCGCCAGTTTTGAGTTTGAGTCCGCCTTAGCCTGCTGCTCTACCGCCTTTTCGATGAGCATTTAGAATAATGGTGGCGCTCTTCAATTGGGACTGTTCGTCTCCCATGATTTCCCTGGCCGCCTCTATTTTTGGCCGGGGTGGAGAAGAATATGACTCCATCAGGGTTAACTCTGAAAGAGTATTTCTGCCAAGGCTTTAAAGGCTTTTGGGCAGAAGGCTTCTCGAAGTTTCCCTGCAGATCCCGATGCAGAAGAGGGTCACGTATACTTCGTATTTTGCGGAATTTCTCAACATCGCGCTCACGCTGTACTCTTCCTCTTCTAGAGCCTTTCCAACTAGGATTAACTCTTTTTCCTTGTTCAGGAGGGACAACTTATACTTGATGTTGACTTCAGTCTCAGCCAGGAGCGCTTTCCGTCTTTCCTCAAGTTCAACCGCGGTTGGATTTGGTCCCAAAGGTGTTTTGAGAAGCTCCAATGCGCGCATGTGTTCCTCCTTTGACCGCTCCAGGTCTTCTTCAATAGGCGTAGCCGGGGAGGCCTTTGGGTCCAACATCCTCTGGCTTTTCCGCCTTGTCACCAATGTGTTTGATGCTAGAGGAAACTTCAGCCTCGTCTGGCTTAGCCGCGGCCGCACCATCCTCCATAGCTATCTGTGCCGGGAAAGTCATTAAGACTTCGTTTGGATCGGATGAGCCATAGCCTCGCGCGGCAACCTGTGCTGCAAAGTCTTCCTCCTTATGCTCATCGAGATCTGAATCTTCCGCCATTGGAGCGGTGCCATCAGATCCGGCTTCTGAGTCTGCTCCTGTCTGTAAGGCAGGTAATATTGACTCAGGGTCAGATTCGGCCGGCTTAGGGCCAGATGCGTCAATGACACCGACAAAGCGAGAGGCGGGCTCCATAAGCTCATAAGAGCTGGAGTCAGAATCGCTTTGGGTATCAGAGTCACTCAGATCGCGATAGACAAAGGCCTGATCCGATCTGTGTTGTTGCTCGATTGCATAATCGATGGGGTGGTGGGTGGGCCAAAAGGCGGCGGATCCCCTGGGGAATCCATACGCCTCAGCCGTAAAACCCATGAAGATGTTGATGGTGCCGAAGGGGACGACGAAGCTTGACACAGTGCGTCGTTTGCTGGGACGTAGGATCCGTCGTCTTCGATGCACCCAAAGTTGTTGATGATGCGGGCGCGACCAACCGCCATAGTCTTGCCGATCTCGCCCAATGCTCCCGCCTGAAACAAAACTCCCGACGCCTTGGGCCCCACGGTGGGCGCCAACTGTCGAGGTATTGGTAACGCGGAACTACTATATGGATTCATACGTACCGTAGAGGAGGTGGGGAAGAACGTAGAGGGTTCCAGTGACGGGATTGCACACACGATCTTACCCAGCTTCGGATCTCACGACGGTGGCGAGATCCTACGTGCTGCTATAATTCACTCAAGGAGAATATGTGTACAGGTTACAATGAGGTTGTATGCGTGCCCTAAGGCTGCTGGAAGGCTGGCTTATAAAGGCGCCAAGCCTTCCCCTACAAGGAAAGCCTTAACCGACCTAGATCATGAGTCCTAGACTAACACGGTAACAAACCCTAACTTGCTCCCTAAGGCGAACGCAGGGCCTTCGTCTTGGACTTCACTAAGCCAGCCCAGAGCTTATCCTTGCGCCTAAGCCCATGAGGCCTTCTCCATTAAGCCCTCCGGCTTTATCTGATGGGCCTCCTTGGTGGGCCTGGTTTTATCCACCGTGGCAGGTATACCCGTTCGGCATAACCTCCACATTCGGTGAGATACATACCGATACGCGGGGGTTTCCTTCTAGTTCATTCAGAAATGAATCAGGACAAATTTAGAAAGACTAGAAAATCTTATATTCTGGTACGTAGAGAGTAGTTCATTTGTTTGTGGGGAAATGACGATTAGCTCTCACGACCCACATTCCCGGGGCAGGTACTCCGTACTCATTGGTCAGAGTCCTTCGGTGAGATATATGTCCCTCTAGCGCCCAACCAGCTGCCACTGCTTGCAACCATCCTCCTCCCCAACTTTCCGCTGACTTTTCTAGATTCGGGTAGCAAGTGGATCTCTGATCAGGCCATGCTTGTCTCACTGAAGATGACACCCGGTGTGCGCTCCACTCTAGCTCCCTCGTATTGGATCGACTGGGTTACTCTCTTGCGTCATCCCCGAATCGAGAACGGCAAGATCGCGATTACCCACTAGTACAGAACGACACATCGTATACCTCTCTATGGAAACGGCACGAGATAGCCGCGCATCTTCCCCGAGTATGTCGCCGACGCGCATCGCCAACGTGGATCTGCTGGTCTATTACCGGAGTATGTCCGTCGCTCACTACTAGATCTTACACTCTATTTAAAGTAGCATAGAAAACTTGTTTAGTATTTGAATTCTAGTATTCTATTGTGTCTGTTTGTAGTAGTGCCGATGATGAATAGATCCCTTAATACTAGATCTTACACTTTATTTAAAATAGCATAGAAAACTTATCTAGTATTTGAAGTCTAGTATTGTGTTTTGTCTGTATGTAGTACTACCGTGATGAATTCGTCCCTCAGTACTAGATCTTGCACTATTTAAAGTCCCATTGTCCCATTCTGTCATGACAGGTCGTGAAGTTCTTGGGATTGGGAAAATTTCGTCGAAAAGTTTGAACTGGTCTGAATTTGCCCGTGTGGGGCTAGCAGATAAGCGAGTATGATGTAGACCAAGACTCCAAGAGCGAACGTGCGTTTACGCGTTTGTAAGCGAAACAAGGTGGCCTACACGGCTACACCTACATATACGATAATGTAATACTATACGGTTATTTGAATTTGACTCTCCTGTATGCATACGCACCACCGCCCATGCACCGGGACCACCAGGCTCACGACACTTGAGTAAATAAAATTTTATAGTACGTACGCAACGGCCAGCTCCAATGATAAACTAGGGCGACTTGACTGAGGTGCGTGAACATTTTCATCCACAGGCCAGCGCAAAGTCGCGTACAAAGGGACCACTAAATTGGTGACGACTTGCGAGCTGTACGCGTACACGACTCATGGACCCATTCAGATTATGTGGTGTGCGTGTGTACGTTAATAAGGGTGCGTGTATGGACTTCTATGTGAGCGGTCTGTGTTTGTATTGTGTTTAGTAAAAAGACATTAGGTGTTGAGCTTATGGTCATCGTGGTCACGGTTGATTTTGTGAATGTTGTTCAGCTTTCCGTAGGTAGAGAAAAAGGCGGAAGGTGGAGAACAAAACTGGAGGGGAAGAAGATCGGACACCGCACTTTAGATCTGGTCTCCACGAGCCGCCGGCTCTGGCGACCGCCTCACTGCACTGCCCTCCTCGAAGCTTAGCTTCCGCCGGTTCTCAACAACTGCGGCATTCACTCAAACATCCTCCGCCACCCAGGTGTTTTTTGTCACCAACACACATGCACCCACACTGCTAGGTTCGATGCTCGCTGGGGGCTCGCTCCATTTTCGACAATGGCTTCTACGCCGTGGCTCCCTAATGATCACAGTGGCACCGTCAACACTGTCTCGGTGGTGGCTGTTGGCCTCTTTGATTCGTAGGATTGTCAAAACGTAGGAATATGAATAACATTGAATTAGAATGAATCCTACGTGATTTAGAGTCTACAGAAATTTTCTCCAAGAAATGTTTGAATCGTAGGAAAATCAAAAAATTGTAACATGAGCTTTTAGTGGATGGAAATTTTACATCAAACATAGTGCAGCGCAATTCTATAGAAAAAATTCGATTGAATCCTACAAATTAAACGACATACATAGGAAAATTTCGGTTGGAATGCGTAATTCCCATAGGATTCCTTTATATCACAATACAATAACTATAGTAGGTAATCATGGTAGGTGGTTTGGTTAAGCGCGTTTTCGTGCTGTCCGCTCTGCTGTGGTCACGGTTAGCCGGGAAAGAGACAGTTCTGTTGCCGTGTCAGTTTTACATCCTCTTTAAAAGAAAAGAAAGGTGCTGGGAGCAACGCAAGCTCACAGCTCTCACCATTAGCACACTAATTCCCACCCACGTCCGCGGGTTTGCACATTAGAAACCAGCTGCGAGGATGGAGGTCGTCACCGGAGCCATGGGTAGCCTCCTGCCCAAGCTGGGCAACCTCATCGAGAAGGAGTACGACCTGCAGAAGGGCCTCAGGGGCCAGATCATGTTCCTCAAGGCCGAGTTGGAGAGCATGGAGACTGCCCTTCTCAAGATCTCGGAGGCTCCGATCGATGATCAACCACCTGACAGCCAAGTCATGCTTTGGGCAAGGGATGTGAGAGAGCTGTCCTATCAGGTCGAGGACAGTATCGACAAATTCATGGTGCGCATCGACGATCCGGCCAAGCCGCCCAGCCTCATGGGCTTCATACACCGATGCGTCAGCCTGTTGACCAAGGCAAAGATTCGCCACAAAATCGGCATGGAGGTCAAGGATATCAAGAGCCGCATCCAGGAGGTCAGTGATCGGCGTGGTAGGTACAAGGTTGATAATATTGTCGCCAAGCCTATTGGCCCGACTATTGATAGCCTTCGCCTAGCAGCCTTGTACAGAAAGGCGACCGAGCTCATTGGCACTGGTACGAAGAGCAAAGATCTAATCAGTAGGCTAATGTTGTCAAACAAACAAATGAAGATAGTTTCTATTTTTGGTTCTGGAGGATTAGGAAAGACAACCCTCGCTAATGTTGTCTACCAAAATATCAGAAAACAATTCGATTGCTGGGCTTTTGTTTCTATCTCTCAGAATCCTAACATGGAGAAGATCTTCAAGGACTTGCTACATCAACTTGGCAAGGACTTCTACCACATCAACGATGAAGACCAGCTCATCAAGGAAATAAGAAAACTCCTTGAAACAAAAAGGTAAGCATTAATCGTTATTTATTGTGTTTTTGTAGATCAGGAAAAGGCCGCCATTTATTTCAAAGTGCGCATGTAGGAATTTCGGCATTTATAATGTTTGTTGCACGGTTTATTCAAAATGACGGAAGTGATTTTTCAAAATGGATGCATAGCCATGATAATTTCATACTTTTCAAAATGACGGAGTAGTTAAGATGTCATAGTTTGACTTCCCCTTTAATTTGTTTGTCCTTAATTCCGTTGGTTGGTGGTAGGTACTCCCTCCGTTCCAATTTAAATGACTTCTACTTGTCAACATGTGGATGTACCTAGACATATTACAAGTATAGATACGTTCACATTTTAACAAAGTGAAGTCATTTAATTTGGAACGGAGGGAGTACTTGTTATATCCATCCACAAACTGAGACATATCAATTATAATTGTTGCAAGTAAACGGTGGCATACTTTTCTGAACAGTACACAGTACACCAACGGTGCCTTTTTTAAGTTGCAACAACCATCTACAGCCTAATTCAATTGTCCTTGTATATGTATGGTGTACAACTTAGAAGGATTCATATGTCCAAAATGACAAGGTCAATATGAAACCTTTTTTATCGAACAAGATTCAAAAGTAAATAATTACTTAGCTCCCCAACAAGAGATTATAGAAACTTTTTCAATTTTAAAATATTTTTGTACTAATACAAAATCAAGACACGGTGATTTAGGTTCTATTGTCTACTTTGGTACGGATATTAAAGATGAAACATATGAAAAGAAAACCACTTAGCTTAAACAAGACGACGATCACATCCAAATAATATGAAAAGGAAAAAATTAGTTTAAAATAATATTCAAAAAAGGTATCTTCTAAACAAATTTTATTAAATAATTATGTGCAATTTCAACCGCGGATGGAATCCGATGGTGGTGACTACTTCGTGATACGCGAACAAAGTAGTGTTACTTGGCTTGGAGAAAATCAAAACAGAAAAATACAGCGGGAATATGATGCCATTTAGGAGGGTAATAAATGCAAAGATAATAGATGACATTTAAGATCTTTATTACTCTCTCGTGCATGGACATTAGGTAGGAATATGATTTAATTTTACACACTATTCACGTGGATTAGAGTGATTGAAATTATAAAGGTTGTATTTTGGCGATAATACAAAAGTACGGCGACATTTTGCAAATTTGAACATTTTTTTAAATTTGAAAAATTATAAATACTAAAAAATATGAAAAAATCAAAACAATTTTCAATACTAATTTTTTAAAAATTTTATTTTTATCTAAACAATTATGATTTATTAACATTTTTAAATTTGGACATTTTTAAAATCTGAAGAATTTTCAGTTCTGAATCTTTTTTAAATCTGAACAATTTTCAATTCTAAAACAATTTTGAAAATAGTTATTTTTATCTCAATTCAATTTTCAATTATGAACATTTTTGAAATATGAATAACTTTAAAATTTTGAAAAAGAATCTGAAGAATTTTCAATTATGAACAATTTTGGAATTTGAAAAATTTTAAATCTGAAAATGTAAAAACTGTTATGATTAATGTTTATATTTAAAATGTTCAGCGTTGTAAAAAGGTAACTTGTTTCAGAATTGAAAGTTGTTCAAATTTTAAAATGTTCAGAAAACAAATTCGCATTTTAGTAGTACTTCTTTTAAAATTAATAACTTATCAACAGAGCTCAATTAATGATATTTATTGGCATTTGTTGGCCTGTGGGGGACCCTGGCCACTTATATCTAAAAATACGAATTTTAATATAGAAAAAACACAGTATAGGGCAGGGCATGAGGTAGTGGAGCAGTCATGACCATGGGTTAATTGGGAAGGGTAGGGTGAGATATAGGCGAGTGTAGTCGCCATGAGCCACAGAGCATTTTTGAACTCGTGTGTTCCTATCATCTTTCTTCCTAGTAATTATTGTTTTACTAATTTGTCCCTTCTTTATCCTCCCTCAAAGGTACATCGTTGTTATTGATGACATATGGAAAAATCATGTGTGGAAAAGAATAAATAATGCTCTCATCGAGAATGAATATGGAAGCAGAATTATCACAACAACTCGAATTCTTGATGTGGCCGAACATGCTGGTGAAGTTTACAAACTAAGTCCACTTTCCTACGTTGACTCAAGACAATTATTCAACCAACGGATATTTGGTGTTGAAGATAAATGTCCTCCTAATAAACTGCTAGACATGTCTGAGAAAATTTTAAAGAAATGTGGGGGTGTACCATTAGCCATTATTACAATAGCTAGTATGTTGGCTAGTAATAAGGAAAAAATACATACACATCAGTATTGGTCTCATGTGTACGAATCTATGGGTTCTGGGTTAGAAAATAGCTCTGATGATTTGAAGGACATGAGGAGGATATTATCAGTTAGTTACTATGACCTACCAGCACATTTGAAGACATGTTTGTTGTATCTAAGTTTGTATCCAGAAGATTATAAGATTGAAATCAAAGAATTGGTATGGAGATGGATAGGTGAAGGTTTTATTCGTAAAGCACATGGGAAGAGCTTGTATGAAGTAGGAGAGGATTACTTTCATGAGCTAATCAACAAAAGCTTGATCCAACCACTTGATATTGATGATGGTAATAAGGCAAAGTCTTGTCACATACATGATAGGGTACTTGACTTCATCACTTTCATGTCAAATGAGGAGAATTTCCTCACACCAATTGGTGGTCAGCGGCCCGTGTTGACACCAAGTAAGATTCGTCGGCTCTCCTTCCATACAAGCGAGAAGGACTTCAAGCAGTCATCAAAAATGAGCTTGTCTCATGTGAGATCAGTTATTGTGTTCAATCAAGCTTTCAGTCCATTGCTAGAAATTATGGGATTTCCAGCGTTACGTGTACTGGATATAAGTGATTCTAAGCAAGTCAAGAGTCATCATTGCAAGGATATTTGCAGTTTGTTGCATCTGAGATATTTGAGGCTGCACGGGACATCTATCACTGAGATCCCAGAGAAGATTGGGAATCTGAGGTTTCTGCAAATACTGGACATAAGTCAAACTGAACTAGTAAAGCAGCTGCCATCAACCTTCATTCAGTTAACAGAGCTGGTGTTACTTGACATGCTTAATAGCATTGTCTGTGAAGTGCCAACATGGATTTCCTCGATGGTTTCCCTATCATCCCTAAGTATCACATTAAGAACACTGCCAGATGAGTACATTCAGATCCTTGGCAGCATGCCATCTCTAAGTGAACTCTACATTCAGGTGGAACAACCTACACAAGGCAGAAATAAAAGGTTAGCAATTGATGGTGCTTCTGCATTCCTTTGTCTCAGAAGTTTCACTATCAAGAGTCGCCACTCAGAAATGGATTTATCATTTGCACACGGAGGCATGCAAAAGCTCCAGAATCTTGAGTTACTACTTGGGCCGTTCAGGACAAGTGAATTTGTTGACTATGACTTGGGATTGGAGAAACTGTCTTCCCTAGAGTATGTCTCGAATGGGATTATCTACTACGACGAGCAGAGGCAGCAAGCTCTGGACGCTGCAATTCAGGAAGCACTCCATATGAATCCCAACCGCCCCAAAATGCTAAGGGCAAAGGTAACTATACAGATTAATTTATACTCTTCCAGGCAATTTAGCGTTCAGGTCGATGAGTAATTACTACGGTCGATCAATCTTTCAGTTTGTATGAATTGTCTTAGGTTGTAGATATTGACACATTTTACTATAGAACTGAAATGGAGGGAGTAACATTTAATTTCCCATCTGAGTAGTACTATTAACACACGCAACATACTAGTGACATTTATAATCGTTATATTGCACAGTTATTGGACTACTCACTGTATCGCGATCTGATGGATCCAAAACCTATCTCATTGTTTGCCAATGTACATGAATTGGTGCTCTTGCTTGTACCGATTATTAGAGTTTGCTCGGAACCTTTGCAGATAGAGATGGTCCTCAGGATAGATGTCAACTCTACATATGACCCAAGCAAAGCTATAAAGGTGGCTGCTAAAACTGATGATAAAATCCCAAGCAAAGCTATAAAGGTGGCTGCTAAAACTGATGGTAAAATCCATTGCTCAATTGTTTGTGCCCCTTATTTCCACCTCTTACTCGTTTTAAAACATATTGTTGCATTAATCGAACAGGGGTGGAGTCTGTCACTATCTCGGGCAGCGACAGGAGCCTACTTCTGGTGATCGGCGCTAGCGATTGGACCCGCATCATCCGGAAGCTGCGGCAGAAAGTGTGTGCCACCGAGGTGCTGGAGCTTGGACATCTTTTCTCCGCAAAGGGACTGTTTCTCCCCCGTGAGTACATGTCCAGGTCTGGCCGGGACGCGACATAGAATATACGATCCATTTGTGGAATATCACATAACGTGTTGAATAAACTTGTTACCTCATAGCCTGTAATACCTCCATTCGGGATTATAATGTCACCTTGATGTTTGAGATAAACTTTAACAAAACATGTTTTGTTTGGCATAAAAAATTGCATCGTCTAAAACTTATTTCAAATAGATATCCAATGAAATAGGTTTTATGACATAAAGTTTATATTTGTTTGTTTAATTCATCGTCAAAGTTGGGCACAAAATCAAGGTGGGCCAAGAGAGGAAGTAGGTTATTTCATACTCCCTCCATACCAAAATAAGATTTTCCACCCTTTTTAATTTTGTCCGGATTCGTACGTATGTAGACATATTTTAGTGTGTTGATTCATCTCCTATATCTAAATAGGAGTAGGCCAGTCTAGGCCAATCTGTCTTTTAAATGTGAGTTTCAAAATTTTCACAAAAGTTGCTACTCTGAGAGTTGCTCAGATTGCACATAAGGTGATCAAACCGACGCAAACTGCGTTCATGCCTAGAAGACATATTTTAGAAGGAGTAGTAGTACTCCATGAAACTATTCATGAACTTCATAGGAAGAAAATGGATGGGGTGCTTTTTAAAATTGACTTCGAAAAGGCTTACGACAAAGTAAAGTGGCCTTTCTTGCAGCAAGTGTTACGGATGAAAGGCTTCTCGGATAAGTGGTGTTCTTGGATCGACCAATTTATCCGTAAGGGATGTGTGGGTGTCAGAGTTAACGATGACATAGGTCATCTTTTTCAAACCCGAAAAGGGTTGAGACGGGGGGGATCCTCTATCTCCTATCCTTTTTAATCTTCTCGCAGATGTACTTGCAATTCTCATTGCTAGAGCAAAGGAGGATGGCCAAGTCGAGGGTCTCATACCTCATCTTGTTGATGGTGGGGTCTCGATACTGCAATATGCGGATGATACTATTATTTTCATGGAGCATAATCTCGAGAAGGCTCTGAACATGAAACTAATCTTATGTATCTTTGAACAACTCTTTGTCCTTAAAATTAATTTCCACAAGAGTAAATTTTTTTGTTTTGGCAAAGCTAAAGATGTAGAACTAGAATACTTGCAAATGTTTGGATGTGAGGCTGGGTCTCTTCCATTTAAATATTTGGGTATTCCAATACATTTTAGAAAGCTCAAAAATGTATAGTGGAAGCCGGTAGAAGACCGGTTTGAGAAAAAACTTGCTTGTTGGATAGGTAAATTACTCTCGTATGGGGATCGCCTCATTTTGATTAATTCTGTCCTTACGAGCCTTCCAATGTTCTTGTTGTCTTTTCTCGAAATACCTAAAGGGGTATGTAAGAGATTGGACTTCTATAGATCGTGTTTTTTTTTGGCAAAGTGATGGCCATAAGAAAAAATATCGGTTAACAAAATGGAATATTATTTGTAGACCAAAAGATCAAGGTGGACTTGGTGTGGAGGTCCTCGAGTTGAAAAACAAGAGTTTGCTATGTAAGTGGCTGTATAAGCTATTAAACGAGGATGGGGTTTGGCAAGAATTGCTGAAAAACAAATACCTTCGTAGCAAATCTCTCTCTCAGGTGCAATCAAAACCTACTGATTCTGCTTTTTGGAAGGGCCTAATGGGAGTTAAGGATGAGTTCTTCTCAAGAGGTTCCTTTGTGGTAGGCAATGTACAGAACACAAGGTTTTGTGTTCTGGGAAGATGTATGGTTGGGTGCTACACCTTTGTCCAATCAATACCCATCGCTATACAACATTGTCCAACGAAAACATGTTTCGATGCACTCTGTGTTGGTGGCTGCTCATCCGGATATAGCATTCAGGAGAGCACTAACTGGTAATAAATGGAATTATTGGCTTCATTTAGTAAACCGGTTAATGGTTGTTGAGCTGTCTCCAGAGAGCGATAGGTTCGTTTGGGGATTAACTAATAATGGGAAATTCACTACAAAATCGATGTATCTCGACTTACTAGATGGTCACACACCTTTCCTTCGGAAATATATATGGAAACTGAAAGTACCACTGAAAATTAGGATTTTTATGTGGTTTATGTATAAGAGAGTCCTCCTAACTAAGGTCAACTTGTCTAGAAAGAATTGGCAAGGTAGCACAAAATGTTGTTTTTTGTGACAAAGTTGAAACAGTGCAGCATTTGTTCATCACGTGTCCAATGGCAAAGATTATTTGGCAAATTGTGTACATGACTTTTAATATTGTGCTTTGTTATGGGCTATTTGGCATGCGCGCAATGACATCATTTTTAACAAGACAAAAGTTTCTTCTTTCTTGCAGGTTATACCTCTGGCCACGCACTGGATTCGTATGTGGTCTTATCTCCAGCCGGAGGAGCGACGCCAGGACATGGATTCTGGGTGCGCCCGTTTGGAAATGGTTGCACAGGGCTTCTTCAACCAATACGGCTGGCAGCTTAATTACAGACTATCATGTTAAAGCATAGGCTTCGCATGTTAGTGGCTTTTTTTAGGTGGTTGATCCATGTTTCAACTTTATGTGATCCATGAGCTGTAATAAGTCAGATTGATACTTTGAAATAAAATAATAAAGCGGCCATATGCATCACCTTGATGAGAGGCTGGGACCTTGCCCCTTTTCGAAAAAAAGAAAATCTAAATAGGAGAATCCCACTACAACTATTTCTCTCAACGTGCAAGATATCCACGTCATCAATCCTAGATTGACACGTGTCATCAAGTCTGCCACCTAATTAAGCAAATCTTCCACGTAAACGCATATGAATTTTTTGTACATTCTCCATGTTCAGTTTCGTGGTGTTTTCTATCTTCTCTTAAAGTCATGCCACCATGAATTAATTACGTTTATTTTCCATAGTGTGTAACTACAGCCCACCATAAACCAATAAGCCATATAGCGTTAGTCCTCTCGAAATACCACTTCTTCACCATTTTAAGTGCACAACATGTTCACGCCTTGGACAACTTTCCAGCTTCTCTGTGTTATTGTCAGTTTTACCCCTCGCTATATTTTTTTATAAATATAGCTCCCTACCCAATGCAATTGCCAAAAGTAGCTCGTTCCAATTTTTTTTGTCAAAAATGGCGTTGGCGAGAAGTGCAAAAAGCGACACGTGCCCTTCCACCAAACGCGTAAAGTGACATGCCGCCGATGGAGGTGGCAGAGGACACATGTCACTTTCTAGCTCGGCGCAAAGTGTTGTACCATGTGCTATTCGCAACAGTCCAAAGTGACTTTCAGCCCGCTCAAATGACGGAAAATGTCCTTCTGCTCACTTGATTGGCGGGAAGTCACTTTCCGCCATCTGTGTTGGCGGGAAGACACGTGACGCTTTTTGCACTTCCCGACAGGACTATTTTTGACAAAAAAGAAATCGGAAGGGGCTACTTTTGTAAAAAATCTGCCATATAAGGATGTCAGCCAGACAGCTAAATTCCATCTGCCATCGCTGATTACTCTTCAGCTAGCTAGGCCACTGTCGACTGCTCAATCGCGCCTGGGGCGACGCGACCACGAGTGCGAACGATGCTGGAGACGATAGATAAGGACTAGCTACTCTGCAACACTACCATCCTTGCATGAATTCGGTCCTCGATTGAGCTGCGCGTGAGTTGGATTTGAGCAAACGCTAGTTCGCCTCTCCCTTTTCAGTTCTAAAGGAATTAATCTATTGATGTCGTAGCAGTCAGCTATGGATGGCCTTACCATTTGATGGTTAATTTGGTTGGATTGCAGTGAGTAGATACGGCTATTTGCCAGCCAACATATTGGATTACCGTATATGTTCTCTGAATAAATTTGTGTAGCTGCTGATTATGGTTAGCACTACTTTTTAGTTATTTGGTGTTGAGGTGCTCTTTCAAGAACTTAAGCCAAATCATGAATTTTGTCTTCGCTAAGGTCAATATATGTAGCCATCTTACCTAAAGTTTACTTGCTAAGAGATCCGCAGTACAAAGAAGATATTTTTTTTGCATCCCACACAAATATGTGTAATCCGACCTCTTTTCATATCTAACGTATTGGGGCAGCGCCAATAACAGTTACATTTCACTGATGGGATCTATAAATAGTCTCACTCGATGGCCATATAGTAGAAGAAAGTTTCAAATGACTTCATCAGATAACACCCAACTTTCTTGCCTCAGGCTTGACCCCGTGTTGTTAAATAGCATGCCAAAGATTATAAACAAATTATATGACAGAACTTGCAATATACTACTTTGTAAAACTAAGCAGTTTTAGAACCTTTAATACATGCCAAAGATTATTTTCATGTGGCATTTATCTTTTCATGCGCACAATTTTTTCTTCTTAAAGTCCCAGCCGATACGCGGGGGTTTCCTTCTAGTTCATTCAGAAATGAATCAGGACAAATTTAGAAAGACTAGAAAATCTTATATTCTGGTACGTAGAGAGTAGTTCATTTGTTTGTGGGGAAATGACGATTAGCTCTCACGACCCACATTCCCGGGGCAGGTACTCCGTACTCATTGGTCAGAGTCCTTCGGTGAGATATATGTCCCTCTAGCGCCCAACCAGCTGCCACTGCTTGCAACCATCCTCCTCCCCAACTTTCCGCTGACTTTTCTAGATTCGGGTAGCAAGTGGATCTCTGATCAGGCCATGCTTGTCTCACTGAAGATGACACCCGGTGTGCGCTCCACTCTAGCTCCCTCGTATTGGATCGACTGGGTTACTCTCTTGCGTCATCCCCGAATCGAGAACGGCAAGATCGCGATTACCCACTAGTACAGAACGACACATCGTATACCTCTCTATGGAAACGGCACGAGATAGCCGCGCATCTTCCCCGAGTATGTCGCCGACGCGCATCGCCGACGTGGATCTGCTGGTCTATTACCGGAGTATGTCCGTCGCTCACTACTAGATCTTACACTCTATTTAAAGTAGCATAGAAAACTTGTTTAGTATTTGAATTCTAGTATTCTATTGTGTCTGTTTGTAGTAGTGCCGATGATGAATAGATCCCTTAATACTAGATCTTACACTTTATTTAAAATAGCATAGAAAACTTATCTAGTATTGTGTTTTGTCTGTATGTAGTACTACCGTGATGAATTCGTCCCTCAATACTAGATCTTGCACTATTTAAAGTCCCATTGTCCCATTCTGTCATGACAGGTCGTGAAGTTCTTGGGATTGGAAAAATTTCGTCGAAAAGTTTGAACTGGTCTGAATTTGCCCGTGTGGGGCTAGCAGATAAGCGAGTATGATGTAGACCAAGACTCCAAGAGCGAACGTGCGTTTACGCGTTTGTAAGCGAAACAAGGTGAGCTCCGGCTCGATTCGCTCGATCCCTCGGCCTCCGCCGGCCGCCTCGGCGGCGGGAGGCCGGGGGATCCTCGTCTCGTGTCCTGTATATAGTGTAGGAGTCCTTTGGTTGCAGGTCGCCGGCGTTCTGGAGGTGGAGGCGCGGCGGCTGGTGTTTGGGGGCGGTGGATCTCCTCTCCGGCGGCGGCGCTCTGTGGAGTGTCGGCTTCGATCTACCGCCACGGGCGCCCTCGCATCTCCGCGGAGGTGCCGTGGGCGTCGCTCCCTTGGTTGGCTCCGAGGACGGCGGAGCCTCCAAGTTCTCAAGTTTCGAGTTCTTCGGTGGCTTCCGGCGGCGACTCCGAAGACGGCCACGGCAAGGTGGTTTCGCTGGGACAGGGGGGGCGGTCGCCAAGGTCGTTCATCGTCATAGGTTCCGCCGCGGCGCGGCGGACGTGCAAGGCGTCGTCTCTCATAGGGCAAATTTCTCCCTGACTGTGGCATGGTGGCGGCTGGTGGTCTTCGTCCTCGACGCCGGTGTTGCCGATCTCGGTTCTTGGTTTGTTCCCCCTACGTATTGCTTTGCTGTATTTGTACTGGATACTATGTATTTGGTTCTCTGTTGAATATACGGTGGTGGAAAATGCAAAAAAAAAAAAAGCGAAACAAGGTGGCCTACACGGCTACACCTACATATACGATAATGTAATACTATACGGTTATTTGAATTTGACTCTCCTGTATGCATACGCACCACCGCCCATGCACCGGGACCACCAGGCTCACGACACTTGAGTAAATAAAATTTTATAGTACGTACGCAACGGCCAGCTCCAATGATAAACTAGGGCGACTTGACTGAGGTGCGTGAACATTTTCATCCACAGGCCAGCGCAAAGTCGCGTACAAAGGGACCACTAAATTGGTGACGACTTGCGAGCTGTACGCGTACACGACTCATGGGCCCATTCAGATTATGTGGTGTGCGTGTGTACGTTAATAAGGGTGCGTGTATGGACTTCTATGTGAGCGGTCTGTGTTTGTATTGTGTTTAGTAAAAAGACATTAGGTGTTGAGCTTATGGTCATCGTGGTCACGGTTGATTTTGTGAATGTTGTTTAGCTTTCCGTAGGTAGAGAAAAAGGCAGAAGGTGGAGAACAAAACTGGAGGGGAAGAAGATCGGACACCGCACTTTAGATCTGGTCTCCACGAGCCGCCGGCTCTGGCGACCGCCTCACTGCACTGCCCTCCTCGAAGCTTAGCTTCCGCCGGTTCTCAACAACTGCGGCATTCACTCAAACATCCTCCGCCACCCAGGTGTTTTTTGTCGCCAACACACATGCACCCACACTGCTAGGTTCGATGCTCGCTAGGGGCTCGCTCCATTTTCGACAATGGCTTCTACGCCGTGGCTCCCTAATGATCACAGTGGCACCGTCAACACTGTCTCGGTGGTGGCTGTTGGCCTCTTTGATTCGTAGGATTGTCAAAACGTAGGAATATGAATAACATTGAATTAGAATGAATCCTACGTGATTTAGAGTCTACAGAAATTTTCTCCAAGAAATGTTTGAATCGTAGGAAAATCAAAAAATTGTAACATGAGCTTTTAGTGGATGGAAATTTTACATTAAACATAGTGCAGCGCAATTCTATAGAAAAAATTCGATTGAATCCTACAAATTAAACGACATACATAGGAAAATTTCGGTTGGAATGCGTAATTCCCATAGGATTCCTTTATATCACAATACAATAACTATAGTAGGTAATCATGGTAGGTGGTTTGGTTAAGCGCGTTTTCGTGCTGTCCGCTCTGCTGTGGTCACGGTTAGCCGGGAAAGAGACAGTTCTGTTGCCGTGTAAGTTTTACATCCTCTTTAAAAGAAAAGAAAGGTGCTGGGAGCAACGCAAGCTCACAGCTCTCACCATTAGCACACTAATTCCCACCCACGTCCGCGGGTTTGCACATTAGAAACCAGCTGCGAGGATGGAGGTCGTCACCGGAGCCATGGGTAGCCTCCTGCCCAAGCTGGGCAACCTCATCGAGGAGTACGACCTGCAGAAGGGGCTCAGGGGCCAGATAATGTTCCTCGAGGCCGAGTTGGAGAGCATGGAGACTGCCCTTCTCAAGATCTCGGAGGCTCCGATCGATGATCAACCACCTGACAGCCAAGTCATGCTCTGGGCAAGGGATGTGAGAGAGCTGTCCTATCAGATCGAGGACAGCATCGACGAATTCATGCTGCGCATCGATGATCCGGCCAAGCCGCCCAGCCTCATGGGCTTCATAGACCGATGCATGAGCCTGTTGACCAAGGCCAAGATTCGCCACAAAATCGGCATGGAGGTCAAGGATATCAAGAGCCGCATCGAGGAGGTCAATGATCGGCGTCGAAGGTACATGCTTGACAATATTGTCGCCAAGACAATTGGCCCGACTATTGATAGCCTTCGCCTAGCAGCCTTGTACAGAAAGGCGACCGAGCTCATTGGCACTCGTAAGAAGAGCAAAGACATAATCAGTAGGCTAATGTTGTCAAACAAACAAATGAAGATAGTTTCTATTTTTGGTTCTGGAGGATTAGGAAAGACAACCCTCGCTAATGTTGTCTATCAAAATATCAGAGAACAATTCGATTGCGGGGCTTTTGTTTCTATCTCTCAGAATCCTAACATGGAGAAGATCTTCAAGGACTTGCTACATCAACTTGGCAAGGACTTCTACGACATCAACGATGAAGACAAGCTCATCAAGGAAATAAGAAAACTCCTTGAAACAAAAAGGTATGCACTAATCGTTATTTATTGTGTTTTTATAGATCACGAAAAGGCCGCCATTTATTTCAAAGTGCGCATGTAGGAATTTCGGCATCCATATACTTTTTTTGAACGTTTATTCAAAATGGCGGAAGTGATTTTCAATAGCCATGATAGTTTCATACTTTTTTAGATAAGATGTCATACTTTTTCGTCCTTAATTTCGTTGGTTGTTGGTTGGTACATACATCCACAAACTGAGACACATCAATTATAATTGTTGCAAGTAAACTGCAGTGGCATACTTTTTAAAATTGTATACCAAGGGTGCCACTTAAGTTGCCACAACCATCTATAGGCTAATTCAGTTGTCCTTGTATATGTACGGTCTATAACTTCAGAGGATTCAATGTCCAAAATAACAAGGTTAGTATGAAACCTTTTTATCGAACAAAATTCAAAAGTAAAGAATTATTTTGCTCCCCAACAAGAGATTATACAACTTGTTTGAATTATAAATATTTTGTACAAATATATAATCAAGACACGGTGATTTAGGTTCTATTGTCTACTTTGGTACGAATATTAAAGATGAAACATATGAAAAAAAAACACTTAGCTTAAACACGATGGCGATCACATCTAAATAATATGAAAAGTACAAAAAAATAGCCTCAAAAGATTCAGAAAATGGTACCTCCTAAACAAATTTGATTAAATAACTATGTGCAATTGAATATGAAATTTTATGATATGGTCAACCACATTTAAGGGAAAGACGGTGGCCGTGTTTTAGCCAATCTACTTTTCAGTTGATTGGCCATGTAATATAAATTAGGTGAGTATAATATTTGTGAATGAATAATTGTTTTAGAGGTTCTGAGTTTAGAGGAATTAATCCTAGCGTCATATATATATATATATATATATATATATATATATATATATATATTAATATGCATACAAATTAAGATTATGTTTATGTCGAGTAAAATGTAGCATTACTCAGAGTTGCAAGAAAATAATCTATGAAGGGAAATAACTTCTGTTGAGAATCTTTAGATGTCAATCATAATTCAGAAGTCTGAAGACCAAAAGAATGTTCCTATCTTCATTATTCCTAGTAATTATTCCGTCACATCAGATACCCTAGCAATCTGATGCTTACTAAATATTCTGATACCTTTCTTGCCTTTTCCTATAAATACGTTCTCATTTATATTTTTTCAATAAAGTGTGCTTTTGTTAAACTCAAACGTTCTCACTTATGTGCATGATAAAAACCAATATACTAATAAATTGCATACAGCTTTACTAATTTGGCCATTTTCTATTCTCCCGCAAAGGTACATCATTGTTATTGATGACATATGGAAAAATTATGTGTGGAAAAGAATAAATAATGCTCTCATCGAGAATGAATATGGAAGTAGAATTATTACAACAACTCGCATTCTTGATGTGGCCGAACATGCTGGTGAAGTTTACAAACTAAGTCCACTTTCCTCTGTTGACTCAAGACAGTTATTCAACCAACGAATATTTTGTGTTGAAGATAAATGTCCTCCTAATCAACTGCAAGACATGTCTGAGAAAATTTTAAAGAAATGTGGGGGTGTACCATTAGCCATAATTACCATAGCTAGTATGTTGGCTAGTAAAAAGGAAAAAGTATATACACATCAGTATTGGTCCCATGTGTACGAATCTATGGGTTCAGGGCTAGAAAATAGTTCCGATGATTTGAAGGACATGAGGAGGATATTATCAGTTAGTTACTATGACCTACCAGCTCATTTGAAGACCTGTTTGTTGTATCTAAGTTTGTATCCAGAAGATTATAAGATTGAAATCAGAGAATTGGTATGGAGATGGGTAGGTGAAGGTTTTGTAAGTGAAGAACATGGGAAGAGCTTGTATGAAGTAGGAGAGGATTACTTCCATGAGCTGATCAACAAAAGCTTGATCCAACCACTTGATGTTGATGTTGGTAATAAGACAAAGTCTTGTTGTGTACATGATATGGTGCTTGATTTCATCACTTTCATGTCAAATGAGCAGAATTTCCAAACACCAATTGGTGGTCAGCGGCCCGTGTTGACACCAAGTAAGATTCGTCGACTCTCCTTCCATACAAGCGAGGAGGACATAAAGCAGCCATCAAAAATGAGCTTGTCTCATGTGAGATCAGTTATTGTGTTCAGTCAAGCTTTCAATCCACTGATAGAAATTTTGGGATTTCCAGCGGTACGTGTACTGGATATAAGTGATTGCAAGCAAGTCACGAATTATCATTGCAAGGATATTTGCAGTTTGTTCCATCTGAGATATTTGAGGCTACACGGGACATCTATCACTGAGATCCCAAAGGAGATTGGGAATCTAAGGTTTCTGCAAATACTGGACATAAGTCGAACTGAACTAGTAAAGCATCTGCCATCAACCTTCATTCGGTTAACAGATCTGGTGTTACTTGACATGCTTAATAGCATTGTCTGTGAAGTGCCAACATGGATTTCCTTGATGTTTTCACTGTCATCCCTAAGTATCACATTAGGAACACTGCGAGATGATTACATTCAGGTCCTTGGGAGTATGCCATCTCTCAGTGAACTCTACATTCAGGTGGAAAAAACTACACAAGGCAGAAAAAAAGGTTGGTAATTGGCGGTGCTTCTACATTCCTTTGTCTCAAGAGGTTCACTATCAAGAGTCGCCACTCAGAAATTGATTTATCATTTACACACGGAGCCATGCAAAAGCTCCAGAATATTGAGTTACTACTTGGGCCGTTCAGGACAACTGAATTTGCTGACTATGACTTGGGCATGGAGAACCTGTCTTCCCTAGAGTATGTCTCGAATGGGATTATCTACTACGATGAGCAGAGGCAGCAAGCTCTGGACGCTGCAATTCAGGAAGCGCTCCATATGAATCCCAACAACCCCAAAATGCTAAGGGTGAAGGTAACTACGTAGATTAATTTATACCCTTCCAAGCAATTTAGCGTTCAGGTCAATGAGTAATTACTATGGTCGATCAATCTTTCAGTTTGTATGAATTGTCTTAGGTTGTAGATATTGACACATTTTACTACAAATTCGGTAAAACTTGCAGATGTTTGACTTAAGAAAAATCTAGAACTTCACTTATTATGAAATGGAGGGAGTAAGATTTAATTTCGCATACCCACAAAAAACATTTAATTTCGCATCTTAGTATTACTATTAACACACGCAACATACTAGTGACATTTATAATCTTTATATTTCTCAGTTACAAGACTACTCATTGTATCGCTATCTGACGGGTCCCAAACCTATCTCATTGTTTGCCAATGCACATGAATTGCTGCTCTTGCTTCGTACCGATTATTAGAGTTTGCTTGGAACCTTTGCAGATAGTGATGGTCCTCAGGATGGACGTCGACTCTACGGTCAAAGCTATGAAGGTGGCTTCAAAAATTGATGGTAAAATCCATTGCGCAATTGTTTGTGCCCCTTATTTCCACCTCTTACTCGTTTAAAAATACATGCAAGGTAAAGAGCATAATGCATATTGTTTCATGAATCGAGCAGGGATGGAGTATATCACTCTCTCGGGCTACGACAGGAGCCTGCTTGTGGCGATCGGCCATAGCGATTGGACTGACGTCATCCAGAAGCTGCGGCAGAACGTGTGTGCCACCGAGGTGCTGGAGCTTGCACATCATTACACCGGGCAAGGACCATATGTCAACGCTAAGTACTTGTCTGGTTTTGACCGGGATGCTGCATAGAAGATACGATCCATTTATGTGTGTAGGTTGTCCAAGACATTGAGTTATACCAGGGCAAAGGCATGCTTTCCATGCTAAACTTATCGACTCTTAACTAGTTTTGATCTGTCTCCTCATCCAGCCAGGCCTGGAACCATATGTATACCTTGTTTGTGAAACTGAGAAAATGTGATGAGCGGAGCGCGCAAGGGACAAGCTCCAAGACCATTATTTTACCTTTCCCAAGTGCTTTTTGTACAGGAATGAGGCATGTACAATTCGAAAATTATAGCCAGATGTAACACATACGAATTCGGAAGTATTTTTTACATTGGTGCCACTGATTGACTCTGCATACCACTCTCAGTCAGTGAGACGCTACACCCACCGGAACATTTTCTGAACTTGTGATGTAGCCACTACACTAAAACCAAATTAAACGTGCCTGATTGGCTTCGGCTGCTAGTCTGCTACGAATTAAACATGACTGCGGTCAAATCGCGGGGGGAACTTGTCCTGGTCGCCTCGGTGCTCTGCGCCCGGCGGTCCGGCCATCGATCCCGGCCCCGGGGGCGCCGTCGGTTGCTCGACGGTGCTTGGCATGTGCGGCGGCGCCTGCGCGCATCCTCCCTTGGGCCCTCTGCTTCACTTCCGTTGTGCTGCTGAGGTGGTGACGTCGACCCGTCCGATGCTGCACGGGAGGCACTGCTGGCGAAAGCCTCTGGACATCGGCGCCTGCGGGCGTCGTGCTCCTCCTTGGAGGTGTCCTCTTCGAGTGGTGCTCTTCCGTCGGTGCTCCGGGAGAAATCCCCGATCCAGACCTTCTCGGATCAGGCGATGGCGTCGCCTCGGCGTCGTTCTTCCTCCTTGGAGGCATCGCCTTGGAGCCTGTCCTGCTTCGGCGGCTCTGTCCCTCGTCTTCCCGCTAGACCTTGGCTCGTATCCTACCGGGATTGGGCAGTGGTCTCGGTGGCCCTAGCGGAGCTTCCTGGATATTCTGGGGTGGCCTCGGCATGCGTTGCTCTTCGACCACGGGGTCGGCACACCGGTGTCGTCGCCCCAGTCTCGGCTATCCGATGCCCTTCGACTGTGCTTGGTCTCGGCGGCGCAGCGTCCTTCGGCTACGTCGGCGGCACACCGGTGTCGTCGCACAGACTCGGCTATCCGACGCCCTTCGTCTGTGCCAGTGATGTCCCTCGGTGTGCTCCTGTTGTGGTGCCCACGTTTCTGCTACCTGCTCCTCGGACTTCCTGGGGTGGCCTCGGCCTGTATTGCCCTTCAACCACGGGGTCGGCACACCGGTGTCGTCGCCCCAGTCTCGGCTATTCGACGCCCTTCGACTGTGCTTGGTCTCGGCAGCGCACCGGCCTACGGCTACGCCGACGCCACACCGGTGTCGTCGCTCAGACGCGGCTATCCGACGCCTTTCGTCTGTGCCAGTGATGTCTTCTTCGGCTGCTTGCCTTCGGTGCTGAGGTTCTCACCGGAGATCCTCCTCTAGCGGGTCGCTCGAGTTCTTGAGGTGTCGGCCTCACAGGGGTTTCGGTGGGCTTCATTGCTAACCTCCCCCTCCCTTAGTGTTTCCTCTCTTCTAGTTGTCTTTTTTTCTTGTATTTTCATTGTTCTCTCTCCCCTGTATCCCCCTGTAAAACTGCTATTCTGTTGTAAGAACATGGCCCGCCAGGCTACTTTTCGGAAATATAACAAGCGGTGGGGCTCCTCCCCCCCGTTATTCTCGAAAAAAAAATCGCGGGGGGAGTGAAACGAACACAAAAGTGAGCACCCGGCGCGGATGAACTGATTGCACATCCATAGCTGTAGACGTGGGGAAACCGGAACGGCGGCAGTTCACTGGTGTGCCACCGCCCTCCTTCCGCCAAGGAAAAAAGAAGTGGTATTGGAGACGCACACGTGCACCGTGCACGCCTGCAGATACGCGCACACAAGGGATTTAGAGCGTGTTTGGTTTCCTGGGTCACTTTTTGCCCTTTTGCATCCGTGGCTGTTCAAGGTCTGGTCACGGAAAAACGCAACAAAAGGCACGTTGTGCACTCCATTTGCTTACATGTATTGATTTTTGCCTGCATCTGTGGAGCAGAAAAATAGGCCTTTGGTTGTAGTTCCATGTTTCCTGTACTCTCACCACACTTGTACGTGGCGAACTTACCGCACACCACCACAAGGAGAGGCAAGCAGTAAACCGGTGCGGCACGGCGGTGGTTCGGCAGCGGACGCCGTAAAATGAGGTTGCCATGAACACATGAACACGGCGCGACTAGCTGTAAAGATTTGGCGAAAAGTATAGAGAGGTTGAAGAACATGTGAGAGAAGATTGAAGAACATAGTCTAAGTATGTATATATACCCTGTCAGATCTACTCGTATATATTTGGCGAAACAAAAAAGTCTCAATAGGAAAGTTGTGAGATACGGTGATATGAAGCTACTCGTGAAAAGAAATTTCAAACGGTCGACGGACCGTGACGAATTTGATAAAATTCGTTCAAAAAAGAGGCAAACATTCGTCCGAAATTCGAAAGTTCTAAGCCACGAAACTTGAAACCGAGTACGGGAATGGAACCTACTCGTCGAGGCGCACGTATTTCGTGTATAAAGTTTTTCGAATCGGAATATATTTGTGTAGCCTAAAAGGGGATTATATGGAGGAGTATAAGAGCGGTGAAGGGAACCTGACGCCTCTGACAGCGAGTCTGGTTCGCGAACTTGCATGGCAGGGCTGGCCAGGCGGAAACGGCCGAATGCATAGGCAGGGGCGAATCTCACGTGTAAGGGCTGGGTGCAGCTGACACCAATGCAGCCTAGCTGAGCACTGTTTTGAGTTTCCTACTGTGCAACAACACGGATTCAATGCAGCTCATCAAATGCTCGTTTTTCATCCAGCTAGCCTGCCCGGGGTCGCTGCAGGAAGCCACACATCCTCAGTGGCATGGTGCCAAGTTTGGTGATGGCAAGCAAAGGCTATGCTTGAATGAAAAGCGGGTCTCCTCTCTATGCACTGATAAGACTAGTACCGTTAGCATGGCTGTTGCATTGTGTAGTGGAGCTGAAAAGACGACTAGACAAAATCAGATCGATTACTACTAAATAAACCGAGCAATGGAAGCGAATACGTGTAGGACTTTGGCTCTGACTTATATTGTGTTCATCGCAGTTTCGTAATTTGGCCAAAAGCGAATATCCCTGTCATGTTTTCTGTCCTGTTTCGTAATTTGGCAAGCAGCCTCCCCAGCCGTCAAAGCACAGTGCGTGTGAACCCTGCGGTGCAGTCAGATATTCAGTCAAGTTTATGCCTTGACTGAAACAAACTAGTACTACCATGACACTAGGGCTGGACTAACGAGCTGCTCGGGTCGTTAAGGTTCGGCTCTTTATAGTTCGTGATCGTTAAGGCTCGGATCATTAAGCTCACTAAGGATAACGAGCTAAATTCAAAGACCGGCTCGGTTCGTTATCAGTTCACGAGACTCGCGAACAAATCGTTAAACTCGTTAAGGAGATGTATCAAAATAATCAACTACTTAAAATGCATCAAGCATCACCCGGACATGAATAATATTAACTTATATAGAAGTACTTGAAAAATGAAACATCAACAGCTAATAGTTCATAGACTCATAGTCTTAATAGAAGTGCCACAACCACACACACTGAAATCCAGTGAAATAGATAAGAAATAATATTCCAGCAGCTCAATGCCAAATGCTAGCAAAATACTTAATAGAAGGTGTTTAACACATCACGAAGGTCTCCAACTCTCCATTCTCCAAGAAGTCATAAGTAGCAGAAGTGCAGAACGCTCATGCCTCCTTTAGTTGCTTTCCACGCAAGAATCAGGAAATGGTATGAATTCCACATCATCATCGGTATCATCTTGCTGCAAAAAGAAATGATAATAAGTTAAATATTTCACTCAAACTGTACAAAGGCTGAGATAAAGACAATAACGACAAGTAAACTTACTATTGGAATTGTAGGTCTAATGTTGTTATTTTTTGATCCTTTTATGAAGCTGGCAGCACAAACAAGTGCCTCAACCATGTTTGGGCGCAAAGAACTACGGTAGTCATCTAGAACTCTACCTCCTGTTGAAAATGTTGACTCTGAAGAAACACTAGTTGCTGGTACGGTTAGGAATTTTCTTGCCATCTTTGCCAAACTAGGGTACCTATGAGCATTCAGCCTCCACCAATCAAGCAATCTAAAATTTGGATCTGTCATGGGATGAGGTTTTCTTCAAGGTAGCTCGTCAATTCGGACTGAGAGGGCTCTGAATTTGTCTCCTCTAGAAAGGACTGAAACCCACTCAATGTGGACGTAGAAGTAGCATGTTGCTTACTAGAATTTGCGCTCTGTTAATTGTCATTGGCTGCCTCTTGCTGTCTTTTTTCCACCTCATAGGTAGCATACAAGTCAAGGAACTCTGATTTGATGTCCTCTGCCTCACGCATTCCTTTATCTCTGCCATACAGCTCCTTGAAACAATAACCAACAAGTTTCATCTTAAATCTAGGATCAAGAATGGTTGCAATGACCATAACATTATTCTTCACCTTCTTTTTGTCTTTCGCATTGTCATTATCATTTTCAGCATAAGGACTATCCCAGTATTTATCAAACTTGTCAAGCATTGCCTTTCCCACTGCCTTCAAATTTGCATCACTCTTTTTTACAGCATGGTTGTTTACAGCAATCTTAACATTCATGATATATGGATAAAAGATATTGGCTGTGGGATAGTTAGATCCTGATAATACTGTGGTCACCTCAGCAAATGCTTTTAATATTGGCTGAATTTTACCAAATAATGTCCAATCATAATCAGTAGGCTGCCATTTGTAACTAGGATCTGATTGAGCATATTCATCCAAAGCCTCTCTATACAAAATGCTAGCATCTAACATTCTGTAAGTAGAACTCCATCTGGTTGATACATCTAGGCATAAACCTTTTCCAACTTCAAGTTTTAAAGACTTGCAACTCTATGAAATTCTATTTTCCATATATCAAACTCATGATCTTATCTTCTATTTTCCATTCTTGGCAACACTCAAACACGGCTTGAGCTATGACAAGGCCTGAGTGTGGTGGATCCAACTCTATGAAATTCAGAACACGAGACTGCATATTCCATTCATCATCTATGTAGTGAGCAACCATAGCTAAGTAGCATAAATTCTGGTTCGAAGTCCATAGATCACATGTCAAACTAATGCTTTCAACAGACCTGAGTTGCTTCTTCAAGATCTCTTTTTCAGATAAATATACCTTCATGCATTCAGCTCTAATTGACTTCCTACCAATGAACTTGTATGATGCATTCATATAATTCATGAGGATATTAAACCAAGCATGCTCTACCATCCTAAAAGGGTACTCGTGCACAATAATCATCTTTGCTATTATCCTTCTGCATTCGTCATGGTCATATTCATGATTCACTATCAGAGATGCACCAGGTTTTTCGGGATCAAAACCAATTGTACCTTGACGCAGATGTTTGGCATTCTGGTTCTTTATGTGTGCACAAGCATCGATATGCCTCAGGAGAGTACTAGTTGATCCAGTATAAGCAAAAAGCTCATAACAGTACAAGCATTTCGCCTTTGTAACAACTTCCCCTAGCTTCTTCTTTGATACCGCGTTGACCTCTTTGAAATACTTCCAACATTTTGAACGCTTAGCTCTGGTTCTCTTCTCATTGGCCTTACCCTTACCAGCAGCAACGTCAGCCTTTTTTCTCTTCCCTGCTTTCTTTGGCATGTCAACGGCACTGACCTCCTCTATTTGATTGTCATTTTGGCCGTCACCTAATCCAAGAGAATGCTCAGACAATTCATCATGCATATCGAACTTCTCTGCCTCAACATCAACATCATCAACCTCTATCCATTCATCTTCCTGTAAAAATAGCAAATGAAACATCATGATTAGACTAGCAGTTTGTAAACAAATTATTTCTCAATAAATTCGGCCATGTTTAAGATCTAACAGGAAATATTTCTCTAAAATAAATGGAGGAAACAGAGATGGTATTTCTTAATTAAACACTAGACTTGTGGTAGCCTCGCGAACATCAAGCTAAAATCATTAACGAATCTGGCATACAGCAATTGATGGTACAGAGATGGTATTTCTTGATTGAACACTAGTGACTAGACTAGTGGTAGCCTAGCAAACATCAAGCGAAAATTACAAACGAATCTGGCATACAGCAATTGATGGTACAGTTTGAGTGAACGAAGGCTAAATTAAATATTCCAGCGCTATCTGCATATAGCCTCGTGAGAGGTACAGTTTAGATTGGGGGTGAACTCACCGATTCATCATCACCAGCAGCAGCACTTGCGGCTGTTGCCTTCTCTGCTTCAATTTCCTTGTTCTGTGCTCGACGCGCTCTCGCATGTTCAGCTGCTCGTCCTTGTGGATGCTTTGCCGCCATTGAAACGGTCTCTGACTGCCGCGCCGTGCCGGAACCGGAGGTCTGCTTGGACTTGGATGCCGATTTCTTCATCTTATCCAGTGCGCCGGCGAACAAGGAAGATGACGCCGGATGCGGACAAGCAGGGACTGGCGACAGTGAGAGGCCAAGCGGGAACGGTGGCTAGAAGCCTGGAACTTCAAGAACCCTAGGCCGCTCGCTGCCGCAGTGAGGAGAAGATGAGAACTGTGAAAAAGGGAGAGGGACGGACGGCGTATTTAGCGCCCTGGGCGGCTGGGCGTATTGATTTCGATGAGAAGACGAGGAGCGGTCGAGCGGAGGAGCCGAGGAGGCGATTTTACTATTTGAGAAGATCTGTCGAGAATATTTTCCAATTTCCATACTAGCGTTAGATGGGCTGGGCCAGCTAGGCAGCTATGCAGGAAATATTAGCGAGCTTAACGAGTTGTTCGTGAAACTCGTTAGTTCGTTTGTTTAACTCGTTAGTGTTAATGAGTTAAAATTCAAAGTCAGCTCGGTTCATTAACAAAACGAGCCGAGCTCAAACGAGTCGAGCCCGCGAGTGTTCAATAAGCTTAACGAAAATCAAGCTTTATGTCTAGCCCTACATGACACACGTCTCTGTTCCTCGTCCTGAAAATTGAGTCTATGGCGGTGGTTTTTGGAATTTGACCAAGAGTAGTAGGGATTAGGGAACATGACAACATAACTGTTTACAAGACGAAGTGACCATTGTGGAAGAGAACAATTTGAAAGTTTTCATCTCAGAATACTACAAGCGTTTATTTGGAGCGTCGGATCCCTATTCCTTTTCATTGGATGAATCTTATACAGTATTAATGATCTACCGTAAAATTCAAGAATAAATGTATATAAGCAAATGGCTTTTTAAGATATTAAATGAAAAGGTGTTTGGCAGGAATTATTACTAAAAAATATTTAAATAGTAAAACTCTTGCTCAAGTGCAACCAAAACCACACGGCTCACCTTTTTGGAAGGGGCTAATGACAGTCAAAAATGAGATCTTTACAAGAGGTTCTTTTACCGTTGGTAATGGACTTAATACCCGGTTTGGGAGGATACATGGCTTGAGAAAATATCCTTCTCTGTTTAATATGTCCGGCATAAGAATGTTCTAGTGGCAGATGTGCTAGCTAATAATCCTTTAAACATTGAGTTTAGGAGAATATTCACCCAAGATAAATGGATATCCTGGGTTAAATTCGTAGAGCGAGTGATGAGGGTCACGCTATCTAATGACGCTTCAAGTGGAACTTGACCACTAATGGAGTTTTCACTGTAAATTCTATGTATTTGGATATTATGCATGGTCATACCTCATTTTTGCGCAAATATCTCTGAAAGTTCAAAGTTACTCTAAAGATTAAAAAAATTATGTGGTTTTTACAACGGAAAGGCATTCTTACTAAGGACAGCCGGATCAAAAGGAATTGGACCGGCTATAAAACATGTGCTTTTTGTCCTGCCGAGGAGTCGGTTGAGCACTTGTTTATATCATGCACATTTGTCACACACATTTGGCGACTTATTTATTTTACTTTTAGTATCTCTCCGCCTTCCAGTGTAGCAAATATGTTTGGTCATTGGTTTGATGGAGTAGATAAGAAAACTAAAGCACGTATACGCATTGGTGTTTGTGCTTTCTTATGGGCTATTTGGAATTATCAGAAACGATGTGCTTTTTAACAAAATTAGAGGTGTTCATTTTTTGCAGGTTGCTCACCATGCTATCTACTGGATTCACCTATGGTCCAATCTCCTTCCAATAGAGCAGCGGGCTCTTATATATGCTGGATAGCAGCGGACTCATAGATGCTAGATGGTCCCGTATCATGGCGGTCGTCCGAGCTATCTGCTGCGAGCATGGGTGGCAACACACTAGAAGACTTCCACATGTGTATTTTTTTATTTTTAGCCTTTTTTCGCTGGTTGATCCTCTGATCCTTGAGATCTAATAAATCTTAAACATACTACTTTGCTACGTTTATTTTTAGTATAAAAGGTTGTGTGCATCATCATGATGCAGAGGCTGGGGCTTTGCTCCCATTTCGGGAAAAAAGCAAACAAAATGTTCATGAATGTTGTTACATTTGCAAATAAACTCTGAGAGACCTTTGTTGTATCTTTTTTTAGAAATAAAGGGTTTCACCCCCGGTTCCATTTAAGAAACCATCAGAGTTGGGTTACAACTTATTCAGGAAACGTTCACATCTAGGCAAAAGCCAAACAAGCAGAAAAGAAACAGGGAACAGCTAAAACAAGACCACAACAGAACAGTTGTGCACCAGCCTAGGAAAACACTACCCTAGTCATAACAGACACGCAGGCTTCCTCCGATGTTCACCAGCTTGATATTCCTCTCTGCTAGACGTTGCGTTAGGCCTTGAATGTCAGCGTTCCAAGCTTCATCTTCAGTAGAAGGGCTCAGGCGACCACCCGGAGCTGGATGCAGATTTGCGCCAGGGAGACCACACAAGGTCACCCAGGGTTTGGCCATAGCAGGGGAGGTGGAGCTCTTGCTAGCAAGTCCATCTCTTTCACCACCGCATCCAAGCTTTCTTTTGTGCCCCCTGAGAACAGGACCCTCCATTGGGACAGAGTACATGCCATCATTCTCCAAATTTTCTGCAGGCCAATCCAAGGAGAGTGGTTAAAATAAATGTCATTTCTGGTATTCCAGAGGATCCACATAGCAGCAGCATGAACTATATTATGAATTATAAATTTTTTCTCATCAAGCCACATGCTGGCAACATAGTGGAAAGATTTTTGAAGACCATCTTGTTTTAAAACGCGTTTCAGCTCATCCCAAACAGCTTTGGCAACCACACACTCGAAAAAGAGATGGGTACACGTTTCCAGGTCAGAGCACAACACACAAGATGGATCATCAACATGTTGTCTTTTTAACAAATTATCTCTAGTGAGAAGTTTGTTATGCGACAGCAACCAAAGGAAGAAATGAATCCTGGGTGGAACTTTCACCTTCCACACCGCATGGATATAAACAGGGAGGACACCTCTGAAGTTAATAACTGCATATAAAGAGCTAACACTGTAGGTGCCTTTGGATTCGTACTTCCAGATAATAGCATCATCCTCATCACTAAAGTTGATAGATTGAGCTATATTTAAGACTTCATACCACTGAGTCATGAGAGCATGATTAAAACATCTACGGAATGTAACCTTAAGTTGGTCGCCATCCCAAAGAGTTGCCACAGTGGCATTTTGCTCATTAACAATGGTATAAAGGTCCCAGTACTGGATCGCAAGGCTGGAGGAGCCAAACCATTGGTCCTCCCAGAACTTAACTTTCCTACCATTGCCTATCTTCCACCAATACCCAATTTTAGCCGCCTTAGCAGCCCAGAGCACACCTTTCCAAAAAGGAGATGCACCCAGCTCCGAGGAGGAGAAGATGTTGGGGTTTTCGACATTATATTTGAAGTCAATTATTTGCTTCCATAGCTTGTCACCATCTACGTGGTACCTTTTAACCAAGATGCCAAAAGGCAAATGTTCATTTCAGCTAAATTTGGAACCCCTAAGCCCCCATACTCTTTTTTCTAGGAAACAAGGGCCCAATTAGCTAAGTGATATTTAAAATGACCCTCATAGTTGTCCCACAAACAGTGAGCCATCTGTGAGTTGATAAGCTTAATTGCCCATTTAGGGAACTTAATCACACTCAAGAGGTAGAGAGGGATACTGGCTAGTACACTACGAACCAGCTCTAGCCTTGCAGCGTGAGACAATAGTTTGCCTCTCCAGCCAGCGGCTCTTTTTAGAAGATTATCTACAATAGGTTGTAGATCCTCTTTCCGAAGTTTAGAATGATGCAGGGGAACACCCAAATATTTTATAGGGAAGTCCCCTAATCTACAACAGAGTGTCTGAGCAAAATCTTGAGCTTCATCTTGACTAACATTAATTGGCACTAGTTCACACTTGTGAAAATTAATGCGTAGCCCAGATACTTGTTCAAAGCAGGACAAAAGCCATTTCAGATTCATGACTTGTGCCATATCTTTGTTTAGAAAAAGCAGGGTGTCATCAGCATATTGCATGCTAATCACACCTGTTGCATTAAAACCTTGTAGCAGACCAGAAATCAGTCCCCTGTTAGCAGCTTTTGTCAAACATTTTGTAAAGACATCCGCCACTAAATTAAAAAACAGAGGAGAGATAGGGTCTCCCTGTCGGACACCTCTACCAGTTAGGAAAAAATCACTATTAACGTCATTGATCCTAACACCTACAGAGCCTTTATCAAGTAAAGACCTGAAGAGATATAAATATTTCGGGCTAAACCCCCGAGCTGCAAGCATTTTGAGCATAAACTCCCTATTAACCATATCATAGGCCTTCTCATAATCGAGTTTAAAAATGAAGCCTGGTTGATCTCTCCGCACCACCTCATGAATAATTTCATGTGCGGAGACAACACTCTCAAGGATGTATCTCCCTCTAAGGAAGGCAGATTGGTTTGGAGAAATTAACTTCTCACAAACAACACCCAACCTATTGGTCATACATTTCGAAAAAATCTTAAAACTACAATTTGTAAGGGCTATAGGTCTAAATTTCTGAATAATGGAAGCTTCTGGTTCTTTAGGAATAAGAGTCAAAAGCGAAAAATTCAGACGAAAAAGATCCAAGTCCATTTTATTCCAGTCATTAAACATAGCAAGTAAATCTTGCTTAATCAACTCCCAGAATTTTGATAGAACAGAAAGGAAAGACCATCGGGGCCAGGTGCCCCCTCAGCATAAGAGCCGAAAACAGCCGTTTTAACCTCAGCTTCGGTAAAATCTGCCTCTAAAAAGGCATTTTGGTCAGTCGTCACCATATCAGTTGCATCCCAGAAGTTATCAGCTAAATCGATATCCAATTTATCCGAAAAACCAAAGAGTTGCTTGTAGTAATCGACCTTTGTTGTATCTTATCAAGATTAGCATCAAAGTAGGCTTTTAGCATTCATTTGGGATGCCAGACGAAGTAATGCAGCTACAGTGATAGGCCTAGGAAATGTACGACTTTCTTTGTTTTCCTGTTGCAACTAAGAGTGATGGCATAACACTTGTCCATTTTAGTCCTTCAGAAAGGAGACAAATTAATGGCCACGCTAAGTGTTACGCATTAACATCAAGACATCATCAGTAGATTTGTGATCCTCAAGTAATTTTTGCTATGGAATCGAAGTCTATCTTTGACTAAGAATAATGATATAAACCCGTCTGACCGAGCTGTATAGATCCAGACCAAAACCAAACGTGCAACATAATCAATCAGGCTGAATAGGCAAAAAACTATTATGGGCAACCTTTTTTTTTTTTGCTTTGTCGAGAGATATGTTTACTCGAAGAGGAACTTGACCTTGAAGGAAACACGGAAGAAAATCTAACCATCAGAACCACAATACTGTTTCCTGAACTGACATACACGGAGAAGGCGATAAGTTGCAGGTCCAAACTTAGTTGCAAGGACAAGAGTACACCGATACCTAATACCTCCTCCCCTGCTTTGTTAGGATTGGTCTTGCTGCAGAGCTTGCACTTCATTAATTAGTGCATGAAGCTGGACATGGAGAACCACACGGGTAGGATGAATACGAGACTACGAGAGGATCAGATAAAACAGCATATTCAATAGGCCACCCTGCACTCTGTTGCAATAATCAGGCTGCAAAAGAGCAAACAAAAACATCAAGTGACACTGGCATAAACTGATTAATCCATTAATAATTAATGTGTGTATGCAGGATGACGACCAACTTACTCGGACCGGTACTCAACTTCTCCCAGGATGCAGCTGGAAGTAGAGACCAAACATCATAGACGAGAACTGTGTTTGCCCTTTGCGAGAGTAATACAAAGAGTGAAAGAATTTACATGTAAAAAGGAAAATGTGAGAGAAATAGCAGCAACAGAAAATGTAGAACTAGATAAGTTTCAGAAACTGGTGCAAAAACCACATTAGTCATCGATTTAGAGCCCAGTGATCTTAATAAAGAAACCAAAAAACAAAAAACAAAATATCAAGCCTTCAACACCTGAGAGCTCCAGAAGCATACAAGTATTAGTTCCAGATTAGGCGACAACACACACAGATGGCACTTAATGAAACATATATATACCAGCATAGTACAAGAGACACATGAGATTATTAAAACTGCTAGACCTGGAAGGATAATATATGAAAACACTCTCTTCAGGAGGATCTTCTGGTTGAATAACAACACAATTTGAGTGAGCACTGCATGCGCCATAAAACGTACAATACACATGCTTTACTTCCACTTATTTGCAGGCCCGGGCCCTATACGTGTGCCACCTGTGCGGCCGCACAGGGCCCAGAATTATGGGGGCCCAATATTTCATTTAGCCTGTATACCATACGTTAGAGTAGTCAATCCGCTAGGCGTTTAGTACAAGTTAACCTGGCCCATCCGTGGAGCACGAGTCCTGGCACTAGATTGCGAGCTAGTTGATCGATCAATAAGGCGGGCCCCAAGTCCTGGCACTAGATTACGAGCTAGTCGATCGATCTATTTGATCGATCAATTAGGCGGGCCCTTCCAGCGCAGCTCGCTTGCAAATCTCAACTCCAGTAAAAAAAGACTCCCGATTTAGAGAGAGAGCCGCCAACGCCAAACCGCATCACCAAAGCGACGCCGTGGCGGTTTGCCTTCTTCTCGAAATTTCAAATCTCAGCTGATCGGCACCATGACAAAGCCAAAACGTTGGTTCTCCAATCCCGATCTGATCAAGTTCGGCACTCGGCCGGGATCGCTTACTCCTCGCCTTCTCCTATTACGATCGGTTTAATGGGACCAGGGCATGAACAAACACGAGGTGAGATCCAATCGCTAAGCAAATTAGTAATTTTGTTGCTAATCCAATTGATTGATGAAGCTGCATCTATCCTTCAGTTTTGTTCTATTCATCTTTTAGTATTTTAAGAATCAAAATTTGAGTCATCATGGAAAAGTAATAACCCAAAAGCGTAAGAGAAAAAATTGGATTAAATTCAATTAGTTCAATGTTCTTGTGATATAGGGGCCTAATTTAAGGTTTCGCACAGGGCCCCGGATTTTGCCGGCCCGGCCCTGCTTATTTGACATAGTAGAGAATTTACATGTGCCATGTGAAGTCCGTTCGGTGCCTGTTCGGCCGTCAACTCGCAAACTGAGCACCTAATTATCTTGAAATAAGTTGCCATCTTCAGAATGGGAAACTCATGGTTATCCGGCCACATAACTAAGAAAAATTACAGGGACATAGGCCTTTTCTAGTGGGTTCAGGGAACTGCCTTCTCTTCCAGTAGGTCTTCAAGTTACCGTGCTACATAAAGAACAAAGCAATCAACCATGCATGGATCAATAAACTGCACAAAATAAAAATCTTATTCTCTAGAGAAAACAAGACATGAGATGTAGATAAATTGCCACCACCGTAAATCAGAAGAGTGCAAGGAAGTAGAAATAAAAATCTCGATAAAAACTTTGTGAGTGTACGTACTTTGGAGAAAGAGTGACTCAACTCTCTGATCAGATGAAGGAATTCTAAGTATCTTCCCCATCTTAGGACAACCAGTAACAAACACTCCCTCTATTTTGCAATTGCTTCTTCTCCACCAATTGACTCAAGGTCTGCGCAACTATCAATAGTTAATCTCTTAAGTGATGGAGATAACTCTCCCAAATGTTGCCTGGAATGGATGTTATACCCTGACAAGCACGAATCTTCAATGAAACGAGGAATGCTAAGTTTTGCAAGCAGCTGGAACCACGGTGGAGATATCCTCACAATATTCAAAAGAGAGTCTTTGGAGGGACGATGGTAACACCAATCCCCTCTGCCAGTTGACACGGGGGCACCCCATAAACTTAATATCCTTGAGAGACTGAAAAGTCCCAAACCTTTCACTGGGCAAAGACACTAACTCGGGCAAGTTGAAATAGTAATGTTCTCAACGGCAGGTAGATATTCTGCAGTTAGGAAGTCATCCATGGTTGACAATTTTGCACAGCGGAAAACAGTGAGGGAAATAAGGGATCGGAATGCTTGAATGCCACCAGTTCCAATAGATGTAAGAGATTTGCATCCTGAAATACGCAACTCCTCTAGAGATGGAATACTCCACATCTCTAGTGTGATGGAGGTGTCCCAGTCGCTTGAGAATTTAAAGTAGTGAGGGAGCAGCAGTCGATGTGTGTAAGATTCCCAGAATTACCGCCCACCATGAGCCTCTTGAGGGAGGGCACCACCAAACGCTGGGAGCAGATATTTGGACAATTAATCACCTCCAGTTCTTCAAGGGAATGCATATCCCCACGACATCCAGTTGGTTTTTTTTTTAGATAAAGGGCTTTTATTACTTAAAAGGTTTAAGCATTACACCCGGCCTCTGCATAGCTAAGATGCACACAGCCACCAGTTCACCATCACACAAGTCTGTAAGCAAAAGATAAAAGGCGAATTACATATCAAAATGAGAAATTGTAGATCCGCCTAAGATGCTGGTAGGTCTATCCGGAGTCTATGTTGCCACCCATGCCGGGAAAATAACTCCCTGGCCGCAGCCTCCAGTCTCGACGCCACCTCCAAAAATAAGTCTCGGTGCTCCACACGCTGCAGGGATGACCATGCTCGTAGCGTCGCTGTGCACCGGTAAATAACCTGCATAAGAGAAGCATTTTTATCATTAAAAACCTTGTCATTTCTACATAGCCATAGCGACCAAATAACAGCAATCGCTCCCACCCTACTGAATAGTTTGAACCTAGGATCCACTCCATTTAACCAGTTGCCAAAAATGTTAGCAACAGAATAGGGGATGTAAGGTAGAACCAATCTGGATGGCTGACCATATAGACCTAGCGAACTCGCACTGGAAGAATAAGTGCGTAATGGTCTCGTCGTGTTGACAGAAGACACACTTTTTACTTCCGTGCCAATTGCGTTTGGCAAGGTTATCTTTGGTGAGAATTACTCCTCGACGTAAATACCACGCAAACACTTTAGTTTTTAGTGGTATCTTCATCTTCCAAAGTTTGTTATTATTAGAACTATCGACTGGAATTTCGGGTAGAATGAGCGCTCTATACATAGAATCAACCGAGAATTTGCCGTTCTTCGTGAGATTCCATTGAAACTTATCTGGACCTTCCGACAAATGGATTGAATCCAATCGGATGAGCAAAGCATTCCAAGATGCTTGTCGTGTTCCAAGTAAACTTCTTCTGAACGAAACATTTGGTGGGAAGTATCCAACACCTTCGCGATCGTGTCACTTTTGTTTCGAACAATAGAATATAGAGCCGGATATTGTTCTTTGAGGGTAGATTGGCCAAGCCAAATATCCTCCCAGAAACGAATTTCCGATCCATCCCTAATTGAGAAAGAGCCATGTGGGAAAAAGAACTTCTTTGTAGCCATGAGGCCTGCCCAGAAGTGTGAATCACCAGGTTTCCAAAGAACCTGGGAAACAGCTTGATCTCCGACATATTTTCTCCTAAGGAGGGTTTGCCAAACTCCATCTTCAGAAAGAAGTTTAAATAGCCATTTACCTAGCAGCGCTCTGTTCTTGACCTCAAGGTCATGAACTCCGAGCCCTCCTTGGTCTTTAGGGCAGCAAACCACACTCCATTTAGTCAGTCGATATTTTTTCTTCTCACAATCCCCTTGCCAAAAGAATCTAGATCGGAAATAATCCAATCGTTTTAAGACCCCTTTTGGCAGTTGGAAGAATGAAATCATATACAGTACCATGTTCGTAAGTACCGAGTTTATGAGAACCAATCTTCCACCCAGAGATAGGAGTTTGCCTTTCCAGCTATTTAAACGTAATTGAAGCCTTTCCTCCACCCTTTTCCATTCAGCATTTGTAAGTCTCCGATAATGAATCGGGATACCCAAATAGTTGATAGGAAATTGTCCTTGCTCACAGCCAAAAAGCTCGGCATACAAGGCGGCGTTCTCTTGGGCCTCGCCAAAGCAAAACAATTCACTTTTATGGAAATTTATCTTAAGACCCGAAAGTTGCTCGAAAGCTGACAAAATCAACTTAAGGTTACGAGCTTTTTCGATATCGTGTTCCATAAAAAGGATTGTATCGTCGGCATATTGAAGAATCGATAGTCCACCATCGACAAGATGTGGAATCACTCCTTCAATCTGACCCTCAGTTTTAGCGCGTTCGATCAGGATTGCCAGCATATCCGCCACTATGTTAAATAGTATTGGCGATAGCGGGTCACCCTGTCGGAGGCCTTTTTTCGTTTGGAAGTATCTGCCAGTGTCATCATTGACCTTAATGGCTACACTTCCTCCGGAAACAAAGCTATTAATTAACGCGCGCCACTCAGAGGAAAAGCCTTTCATCCTGAGAGTTTGCTGGATGAAAGACCACTTCACTTTATCATAGCTTTCTCGAAATCAATTTTCAGGATTACCCCGTTCAACTTTTTCCTATGTAGTTCGTGGACTGTTTCATGTAGGACCGCGACTCCATCAAGGATGTTGCGACCTTGCATAAAAGCCGTCTGAGACGGGCGAACCACATGATCTGCCACAGTGTTCAGTCGAATCGTAGCCGCTTTGGTGAATATTTTAAAACTAACGTTAAGGAGGCATATAGGTCTAAACTGCTGGATCCTTTCTGCCTCGTTAACCTTAGGTAATAAAATTATCTCACCAAAATTGAGACGAAACAACTCTAGTTGTCCATTGTGAAGACAAGCGAACAACTGAAGCAGATCGGCCTTGATAACATCCCAAAAGTTCTGGTAGAACTCAGCAGGAAATCCATCAGGACCAGGGCTGAATTATGTTTCATTTGGAAAACTGCTTTTCTCACTTCCTCCTCTGAATAGGGTTTAGTAAGTAGGCTATTTTCCTCCTCTGAAACCTGGGGTATATCCTCTGTTCGGGACTCATCCAAGGTGAAATTCCCCTCCTCAGGGTCACCGAACAGGCCTTTATAGTAATTTGTAATATACGACTTTAGTTGTTCCTGGCCCTCAATCGTTCCTTCATCCTGGACCAGAGAATGAATACGCTTTTTCCTGTGTCTGCCATTGGCAATACTATGGAAATAGCGAGTATTCGAGTCCCCTTCTAGAATGAATTGAGCTTTAGAACGTTGATACCATTTTAACTCCTCCTCGCGCAGTAGATTCGCTATCTGTGCATTTGATTGGCTCTTTAGCTCAATTTCTTGCGCGGATAGTAATCGAACTTCTGCTAATGCTTCTAGAGCATCGATTATCGAGGAAAGTCGTACTTTTTCTTTTTTAAGTAGACCAGTAGTATGACGAGCCCAACCAACGAGGTGAGTACGTAAAGCACGTATCTTATTGTTCCACCGCTGGATAGGCGTATCACCCGCTACCGGTAAATCCCAGATTCTTTTAACCATGTCATGGAAGCCCTCGCGGTGTAACCAACCAAGCTCAAACTTGAACCGTGGTTTACATTGCGGACTAGGCACTCCAGTGGTCAATAGAATGGGAGCATGATCCGACAAACCCTCAATACGTTCTAGAGCCCGTACCGACACCAATGGGAATCTAGCTTCCCAATCGGAATCCATCAGTACACGGTCTAGTTTCTCGTAAGTGGGTTCAGGGAGGGAATTAGCCCAGGTGAACTGTCTTCCCACCATCGTAATCTCTCTTAAATTCAAGCTGTCAATGACTGCATTGAATAAAAGAGGCCAACGGTTGTCGAACCGACCCTTACTTTTCTCGAACGGAAACCGTAGCAGGTTGAAATCCCCCCAATGATAATAGGGTGTGGGTTATCTTTTGCTAGGTTTACCAATTCAACGAGAAAAGAAGTCTTAGACGCTTCCTGAGCCGGCCCATACACGGCGACAAGACTCCAAATGAAATTATCGGATTTATTACGGATGTGCATTTTGATATGAAAATTGCCTTCCGTAACCTCCACTTCCATGGTATCAGTCCTGACGCCTAGTAAAATGCCACCGGAGCGTCCATGAGGAGGTCGCGAGTACCACTCAAACTCTATACCGCCCGAAAGTCGGTTCAAAGAGATTGTGGAACTCACGTCTACCCGTCTCAGAAATAGCTAAGAAATCCAAATTATGTCCCGAATACAATCAGCGAAGTGCAAGTGTTTAGCCAAGTCACCAAGACCTCTGCTATTTTTGAACATGCCATTCATCGGGAAACCGTGGGAGATTTGGATAACTTGTTCCGTTTCCGGGACTTGTTGGCTGTAGATTTGGATTTCCGACCGGAAGCTTTTAGCTCATATAATGAGCTCAAACCGTCGTCATCCAAACCACCTTCCAACACCTCACCAATTAGATGAGAAATCAGCTGACCATCTGATGTGGCAATCGCTTCATCCTCATCATCGTAGGTGGAAGACAACCCAGTCGAGACTTTAGGAATAACCGTGAGACGGTCAAATTCCATATGTCTCAAACCTTAGTTGACACATTAATTTGAGATAGACTATTACCAAGATTAAAACCTACACTACTCAGTTTAGAATTAATAGAATGCGGCGACAAAGATAGAAAAGACTTCGAATTTAAATCCATACCAGAATAGTCCAAGTTACGCGTCGCCTTACGACGCATTGCCCTCGACATGGAGTCCTCGTCGGTGACGGAAGCACCATCCGCATCCACCCCAAACCTGCCGCTGCGACGTGCTGGAGGGGTGGATGGTATGGTACAGCGCCCCTCAGTACGCGTGGCCGTCGGAGTAGTGATGGCGTGGGACGGCCTGGACGAAGTAGCAGCCTCCCCAGCCATCACCACAGAGCCGACCGGAACCACACGAGTCGAGTGGGCCTGTGTCGGGTCGAGGCCACACCCGTCAGAGCAGCGTCAGGGATCAGTCCAACCAAAGGAGGCTGTGGCGACGTAGAAGCCCCTTATGGACCAATCCCTCGCTGCCAACCAGGGGCGACAGTCCCTGCGCGACGCCTCCGGCAACAGTGCCGCTGTCCAGGCCCATCACCGCAGCCTCTTTCGAAGCAAGCGGCGTAGGCGCAACGGCCGGAGGAGGCGAGGGCGAGGAAGCAGCCTCCTCCCGACCCAGCCCGGCGGTTGCCGGGGTGCCGTCCTGCTCTCCAAGCTGCGCGCCACGGCCCAGCCCGACCACGGCTGCAGCGCAAGCTCCGAGCTGCGCACCACGGCCCAGCCCATCCGCGGCTGCTGGCCATGGTCCAGCCGCAGCCTCAGAAGCGCCCGAGCCCAGGACGCCGTCCTGGGGCTGCTGCCCAACGGTGTTAGCGACTCCATCGCCAGCAGGTGCTACCGTCGGCACAATCTCCGGCGGGGGACGCAGCAGCCACGGTGAGGAACGACTAATCATCTCCACGATCACACGACCCCGCGGAGTGCCTGGAGAAGAGTTGTACGGAGTAATAGCCAACACAGAACCAACTTGATCACCGGGTGCAGCGGACTTGTTACCACCCGGAGTCACGGACGATGTACTAGCATCAACGTCCATGTTGTTGGAGAGGGAACCATTGGAATTATCCGGACCCAACGAACCCTCGAAGCCATGCTCCTTACCCTCCTCATCATCGGCGTCGTCACTCTTACGGCGCCAAAAGAAAGGTACAAAGTCGGGCGCCGGAACGAAAATCCGCAGGCTCACGGCTGAAATAAAACCCATACTCCTTGAGTCTCACCACACACGAAGCCCCAACATACGGACCGTCATCTGCAGTGCGCTTTTCCAGCACCTTCGAATCCAACATGCCCACAAGAATGCGAACAATGCCACGGCTCCGGTAAGTGACAAGATCCACGTCAAGAGTCGTCCCAATGAGCGTACCAACCGCCCAAAAGCCCAGAAAGTGTCTCAGTGCATAAGGAACTCCCTGAACATGAACCCAGACCTTCTCAAGCACTCTAATGGGGACTGCATCATCATTGGACTTCCACACAGAAATGGTTGCCTGAGAGTTAGAGGCCGGAATATTCAGCTGAATCCCATCTACCCTCTGCAGATCCTCTATTGACGGAAACCCAATGAGAAAAGCGTCATCACCATGGGGTAATGCCTCCCACGTCCACTGTGCCGAGTAACACACCTTGGATATCAGGCTCTCAATAGCAGTGCGGGCACCGGGTCACCCACTATCGAGATCAGAGCAGTGGGCGAGCTCGAAGGAATCAAGTGTGGCTTGTAAACACTGTCAGGAAACTGTACGAACATCGTCTCAGGAACTCCCGAGCCCGTGGTAAAGCAAGTAGGCTTGGGAAGCCGCAAAGTCGGACATCTGAAGGTGGGATGAGCTGCATTGTCACAAACTAAACAGTAATGTTTTATCGGGCAGGCTTTAGTGGCATGAGAGTCCGCCGCACACTTGAAGCACTTGCTACCTTTTTTTGCTTTGCTCTTACCCCCTGTCAACGACTCCGGAATTTGCCCCAGTTGAGCATCCAGGCAAACTCCCGCTGCTGCCATATCAGAGGGCTCCGTGACAGCGGGAACACTCGCACCCGAGGTGGGAGGAGGCACCACCAGCGGCTGCCCACGAACTGCTGCGGAAACGTGGCCTGCTGAACCGGAAACTGCGCCAACGGCTGCTGGCCCTGCACAGCTGGCTGCCCCTTCTTCTTCCTCTTAGGACGCTGCACCGCTGGCGCGGCGGCCGCGGCGGGTTGCTGACCCTGCTGGTAGGTCGGGTACCCAGGATTGATGAATGGCGTCATCGGCGGCGGCTGAAACTGCATCGGAGGCATATAGGCAGGAGGCCCGTACTGCTGCGACGGCCGCTGGAGGGGCATGAACGGCAGTGGCGCCATCCCGGAGAAAACGTTCGGCACCGCCGCGGAGAAGAGGCCGAGCTGCGGCCGCCTGGGAACGAGGCGGCGCTGCTGCCGGCTGTTGAGGACGAGGCGCCGCCGCAGGGTGCTGAGGACGGGGGGCGGCCGGAGGTTGCTGGGGGCGAGGCCCACCTCCATGCGGTGGCTGCGCGGTTGCGCTCCTGCCATGGATGCCGGGGTCGGAGACTCGGCGACGACGGCAGCGAAGGACCGCGACCAGCACGGACGCGACAGAGGCGTGGAGTCGCCGGCGCTGGAGGTGAAGTGCGGCGGCGTGAGGATCGGCGGAGTCGAGGACGGGAGGGTTCGGAGTCGAGGCGGCGGCGGGCAGGGACGTAGCCAAAAGCACCCAGGCGACGACGTAGATGATCCCAAGGATCTGGACGGCCCTGATTCGCTGCGAGACCTGGGGCCCCACCTGTGAGGCCGCATGGAATTTGAATTCCACCCGACGAGGACGAAGGCGTGGATGGCGGATCGCCCGCGCAATTTCCGCGTCCGTCGTCGCCGGCGAGCCCTCCGGCGAAGAAGTCCGTCCTTGAACGCCCTGCCATCGCCTTGTCGATGAAGGATCCGAGGACGGGAGGCGGCGAGGTGCGCTTTGGCGGCAGCGGACCCCGCCATGCCCCCATCCTCGGCGGCGACCTCTTCAGCCGCACTCCACGCGTCCACGCCACGGCCGCGCGACCATGTCTCCACCTCTTCCATCCCTGCACACGAAGAACCGTTAGCCCGCTCACCTGAGGCCGGTGACGAGGAACCCTCGCCCCCGCGGGATGCCGGCGTTGGAAAACCGGCGTCAACCCAAAACTGGTCGATGATCTCCGCCTCCGATAGGTGAGGCTGCGGGAGCCGGCAGATCGCCGCGAGCCACCGACGCCTCCTCCTCCAGAGACTCCATGGCGACCCGCACGGCGACGTGCTCTTCATCAACCTCATCGAGGCCCGACGGCGCGGCAGCAAGTTCACCTAGGCACGAGAAGCGAGATCCCGTGGTGCTCGACTCCCACGCCGGCGGCGCGAGGGTTTCCGACGACGCCTACCGTCCCCGGCAGCCGGCGGCGTGTCGTCCGAGCCGCCCAGAACCGGCCAGAGAGCCGCGCCGGCGGATCGCCCGGCGGCGGATCGCCAGGAGACCCATCAATACACCTTCTTTTTCTGCTAGCAGTTTATGTTCTCCTTTTCGACATCCAGTTGGTACTGATACTAAACTTGTGCAATCATTAATTTTTATTTTCCTGATGACTGGTACTGAAGCTGGATCCAGAAAATCACTGAGACTTACTATATTTTTACAGCCGGAAATGGTTAAGTCTCTCAGGCAGAAGAAAGTACCACTGATTGCATCATTGCTGCCAAGTGTCAGATTCTGTGGCTGTAACCAGCTTGGAAGAGAGACACCTAGATAACCTGAAATAAAAAGATGTTCTAGACTGGTAGTAGGAGTTTGCATGACTTCAAACACCTCTATCTCATTGTGCTTTCGCGAACTCGAGGTCGAGGAAGACCAATCCAGTTCGAGCGTGTGGAGAGATTTCTTATTATTCAGTCTGGCTTCTGCTGCTTCATCCTTGCTTATAGCACCAAGGTTACGTATTCTCAATTCAATAACTTGGTTCATATTCTTTATCGATCTAATACCTGGTCCAGGCCCATTGGCTGCATCAAGCTCTAGTATACACGTTGGAGAATATTGGAATCCTACTGATTTAAATACCTGTAAACTGATCAACTTATTGAGGTCACTGGGAAAAACTTTCTATTTGCAGCTCTCAGCATATAATCTCTGCAGATTATAGAGGCAACAGAATTCTGAAGGAATGCTTCTCAAAGAACAAGCTCCGTTGATCTCAAGGTGCCGAAGATGCTTTAGGTTGCCAACCCTTTCTGGTAACTTATTGATGGAGTTACAAACAAGCACACGCATACGCCTAAGTTCATCAAACCAACTGCAAATTGCAGAATCGACACTGGACTCTTGCATAGACATATTGCAAAGTAAGGTACGAAGCTTTGTGTGCTTGCATAGGCGGACCAAGTGGAGCTGTCAAAGTCCTGTAGGCAGTACATACAGATGACGTACATTCTGAGGAACATTTTCGAAGTCACCCATACTTTTTATGATGAAGCAGTCATGAACTGAAACTAGTTGTGCCATGTCATGTAGCAAGTCATGGATTACGTACGAACCAGCTACACATTGGAAGAAGGACCTACTGAGAAGATCTTCAAAGTACTGACAGCCAATATCTTTAAGTGGGGTATCACCTTGAGGTTCCACAAAGCCTTCCGCTACCCAGATTTCAGCTAAACGGTCTTTTTTGAATTTGTTATCTTTCGGGTACACAGCACAGAATGAGAAGCATCTCTTCAAGTGGAATGGCAAATACATGTAGCTCAACCGAAGGGCTGGCAAAATTTCGGTCTCCTCTTGTTTCCACTCCCAAAGTTCACTCTCTAGTATATTTTCCCAGTGTGATGTATCAAGATTCATTTTTAGCAGTCGTCCAAGAGTTTATGGCGGCTAAAGGAGAACCCTTTAACTTAGGAAGTATGCTTCTACCAATCTGCTCTAAATCAGGACTATTGTTAGTAGTCTCAGACCCAAATGCGCAGAGTTTGAAGAAATTCCAAAGTACACCATCCGTCAAACCATGTACTCCCTCCGTTTTTAATATAAGATGTTTTAGGTGTTGTACATGTTGTCTAGATACATACTAAAGTGAGTGAACATGCACACTATTACATGTCTACATACATTTGTGTACATGTGCATGTGGACAAATGCTACTCCCTCGGATCCGTTATAACATTCGCCAGAAACGAGCGTGGGTAGTACAAACGTTACGTACATATTCCGAATCTTTTTCTGGATCGGAGGGAGTAAAACATCTTATATTAAAAAACGGAGGGAATAATAGGAAGGGCTCCATTGTGCGCTCCATCTGCAACTTCTGGAGACCTTGTGGTAACAAGCATCATACTTCCATGTACCACATTTCTGAAAGGTGCACAAAACTTCTTCCAACGCCGCCCATTTTCCTTCAAGGCATCATCCCACATGTCATCAACGATAATCAAGAACCTTTTGTTGTTCAAATACTCAGAAAGAGCACGCTGGAGAGAATCTAAATGATCAAATTTTGCCTCTTCTCTGGAAGCTGATACTATGGCATCCTTAGTTAATCTCTTTACATCAAAGTTATCTGCACATATCCAAAGTATCAATTCAAAGTAAGACTTCAGTTGTGGATGAATGCATACATGTTGGGCCAGAGTGGTCTTTCCGCTACCCAAAGCCTTCCGCTACCCAGATTTCAGCTAAACGGTCTTTTTTGAATTTGTTATCTTTCGGGTACACAGCACAGAATGAGAAGCATCTCTTCAAGTGGAATGGCAAATACATGTAGCTCAACCGAAGGGCTGGCAAAATTTCGGTCTCCTCTTGTTTCCACTCCCAAAGTTCACTCTCTAGTATATTTTCCCAGTGTGATGTATCAAGATTCATTTTTAGCAGTCGTCCAAGAGTTATGGCGGCTAAAGGAGAACCCTTTAACTTTGGAAGTATGCTTCTACCAATCTGCTCTAAATCAGGACTATTGTTAGTAGTCTCAGACCCAAATGCGCAGAGTTTGAAGAAATTCCAAAGTACACCATCCGTCAAACCATGTACTCCCTCCGTTTTTTAATATAAGATGTTTTAGGTGTTGTACATGTTGTCTAGATACATACTAAAGTGAGTGAACATGCACACTATTACATGTCTACATACATTTGTGTACATGTGCATGTGGACAAATGCTACTCCCTCGGATCCGTTATAACATTCGCCAGAAACGAGCGTGGTAGTACAAACGTTACGTACATATTCCGAATCTTTTCTGGATCGGAGGGAGTAAAACATCTTATATTAAAAAACGGAGGGAGTAATAGGAAGGGCTCCATTGTGCGCACTCCATCTGCAACTTCTGGAGACCTTGTGGTAACAAGCATCATACTTCCATGTACCACATTTCTGAAAGGTGCACAAAACTTCTTCCAACGCCGCCCATTTTCCTTCAAGGCATCATCCCACATGTCATCAACGATAATCAAGAACCTTTTGTTGTTCAAATACTCAGAAAGAGCACGCTGGAGAGAATCTAAATGATCAAATTTTGCCTCTTCTCTGGAAGCTGATACTATGGCATCCTTAGTTAATCTCTTTACATCAAAGTTATCTGCACATATCCAAAGTATCAATTCAAAGTAAGACTTCAGTTGTGGATGAATGCATACATGTTGGGCCAGAGTGGTCTTTCCAACCCCCCCCCCCCCCCCCCCCCCCCCCCCCCCCCCATTCCTACTATTGGCAAAACAGGAATAGCTTGTACTCTTGGTTCATTACTAACTTGGTTGCTTGCCCATGTGCTTGTTGATGCATTGACTGCGCTACTTACTCTTGCGTTTTGGATGGCCCCCTCTGTTATTTGGAGGTACACCGAGCAATCCCATCACCTGCTTCAGATCATTGTCACGACCAAATAATTTCTCGTCACTCGGTAAAGAGATAGTCTCTGGCCTGAGTGATCTGTCAAATCCTGGTGTCACTTCATGCAACTCGCCAATCTCATTGTTCTTACTACAAATGTCATTCAGCCTGTCTTGGATGTCATTAACTTTGTTGAAGCTTCCTTGAATGGTGGTTTTATAGAAGTCAGCAAAAGCAGACTGAGTTGCATTGCCCTCTCCTGCTACATTCAGCTCGTGCCATCTGAACTCATCAAGAATGTCATCAGCATCATACACAGCATCTTTGAGTATGGGAAGGAGCTCAGCCACACAGTTTTTGTGAATCCTCCACTCTGCTCGGTCGATAAGGCCGTACATTGCAGGAAGAGTATCCCTGAGGCGTTGTAGGCCTCTTTGCAAATGCGACACCTCATCTTGGATATGTTTCTCCTGTGTAGCGGACCACCGGGAGCGGAGAGATGAAATACAAGATGCAGTCCACTGAAACAGATTGACACATTCGTTGATGCCGCTAATGAACCCAATGGCCCTTGATATGCTCATAGTGAATAGAGTCTAAAGATTGTATTATTTCGTTCTGCAGTCAAACAATTGATTTGGTGATCAATCTATAAGTATTTTTTTTTCGTAGTAATACTAAAGGTATAATAATAGGACAAGCTAGCCAGATTAATTGTCTTCAAATATTTTCAGTCAATGATAACAATTTGATTGATATCACATAATTTTGAAAATACTGGTGTGATTGTTTTCTTGTAGTTGCCAATTGCTGTATGGTTGGCCAGACAAAACAGTAAGATTGAGAATATTCAAAATCTTTAAGAAAGTGTATGTTTTCTAAAGATAACAATCTACGGATCGAGGAGATGGAGGCACAGCGGGAGGATATGGGGTCATACTCATACATATGGGAATCCTGCAGCGGAACCATGGCTAGTAGCACCAACTCGGAGCTCGCTCAGTGACTGGAGCCATCACCATGGCGAGCCACTAGCCCAGAGCTCGCTAAGTTAGCAGGGCAGGCCAAAGGCGCTGACAGTGAACATTGGACGGTACATTTTTCTCGTCAGCGTCGCCTATCTGAATCCTGTTAATACGAAAATCAAAACCATCATTCGATTGTGTTGATTCCAAAAAAGAACAACCCTGAGGAGCTAAAGGATTTCAGACCAATAAGCTTATGCAATGTGCTTTTCAAGGTGGTTTCAAAATGCCTAGTTAATCGTCTTCGTCCGCTCTTGCAGGATATTATCTCACCCACCCAGAGTGCCTTTATTCCGGGGAGAATGATCACGGATAATGCACTCATAGCTTTTGAGTGTATCCATGCAATTCAAAGCAACTCGGTAGACCGAGCTCAGTTCTGTGCTTATAAACTGGACATGGCTAAGGCGTATGACCGTGTAGATTGGAGTTTCTTGGAAGGTGTTATGGCGAAGTTGGGCTTTCATAGTAAATGGATACGGTGGGTAATGCAATGTGTAACCATTGTACGATATGCAGTTCGCTTCAATGGACATTTGTTGGACACCTTCACTCCTACTCGCGGCCTTCGTCAAGGAGATCCCTTGTCCCCCTATCTCTTCCTGTTAGTGGCAGAAGGCCTCTCGACCTTGATTCAACATGAGCTCGACAATGGTGGTCTCCAAGATTTCCATATTAGTAGAAGAGGACCGGGCATATCTCATCTTCTCTTCGCAGACGACAGTCTCATGTTTTTTCGTGGTACTGTGCATCAGGCCGGGATTGTGAAGTCTATACTTGATCGGTACGAATGCAGCACCGGTCAATTAGTTAGCCTAGGAAAATGCTCTATATTTTATGGGAACCGTGTGGCTGATAATACAAAGGCGAAGATAAAGGACATCCTGCTATATGAGACAGAATGCTTTGAGGAGAAGTATCTTGGATTGCCGGTGCCTGATGGTTGTTTGCATAAAGGAAAATTCAAGCCAATAAAAGAGAAGTTTCGGAAGCGTGCGAACGATTGGGCCGAAAAATATATGTCAGCTGGCGCTAAAGAAGTGTTGGTTAAATCAGTATTGCAGGCCATCCCTACCTATGCGATGGGCGTCTTCAAGTTTCCGGTCGGACTCATTGAAGATCTCACAAAAATTATCCGTGATTTTTGGTGGGGTGACGAACACGATCGCAGACGCATGCACTGGATTGCTTGGGACAGAGTCACACGGCCTAAATTTTTTGGTGGTGTGGAATTCCGAGACTTGCGAGTGTTCAATCAAGCAATGCTTGCACGTCAAGCTTGGCGCCTTCTTAAGTTTCCAGACAGCCTCTGTGCCCGTGTGCTGCGAGCAAAGTACTACCCCGCCGGTAACCTACTGGACACCGCCTTCATCCAGAATGCCTCCCCTTCTTGGCATGGTGTAATGCATGGATTAGAACTGTTAAAAGAGGGTGCTATATGGAGGATTGGGAATGGCAATCAGGTGAAAATTTGGAGAGACAACTGGCTGCCTCGACATGGATTGCTGAAACCTTCTGGCAGGCGCACAAACTCCAGAGAGAAGTGGGTCTCCGAGCTTATTGACCCGGTAACCCGCCAGTGGGATATAGAAAAGATTAGGCGAATCGCCATGCACCCGGCCGTCAGTGGCAGCAAGCCGGCAGATGATACTATCCTACGGGATCGACTAACATTCCTACAATCCGGCGACGAAGAGAGAAGAGAACCAGATGACTAGATCGTCATTGAGCTGGTGCTCGTCCACCACCACCGCTGCCACGCTGCCGACGTGCAGGCGGCAGAGAGGGCACGTCCGCCGGCACAGCGCCAGCCACCGGTCGACGCAGTCCCGGTGGAACGCGTGGCCACACGGCAGCCTCCGTATCTCCTCGCCGTCGCGGAACCTCGATATACACACGCAGCAGCCCGGCGAGTGGTGGAAGTCGTCGTGCCGACTGCACAGGCGGCACTGCTCGTCCGCCACCTTGCCGACGGCGCCGCCGGAGAGAGCTGCGGAGAGCAGCGCCACGACGTGCCCCATCGTCGTCACCATCTGAACGGTTACTAATCGCGACGCAGGTGTATGTGCGGGCGATCTGGAGTGGACCAGCATCGATCTAAGAAGGCTGGCTGGATTGCGATGGCTTATATAGGGCGAGTGTGCCAAGATCATATGGAATCATTAGCAAAAGGGGATCGATGATGGAGAAGGTGCACCTACAAACTCCACTGTCTCCCTTTCCGTGGATACAAAGCTTCTGCGACGCGAAAGCTAACTAATTAAGCGGCAGAATCGATCATTCCTGTATGTCTGACCAACCAGAAGGTTTCAGGTATACACCGACGCAGTCAAAACTGTGGAAGGTATCGAGAATCAACCAATTCATTCAGGAGCTCGACTGATCGAGCAACATGGACCAATGTGCCCACTTCCAACAAAATTAAAAAGACGTGGGCATTTGGAAAGGTGTGAGAAAAAATCACAGTGCAAATCTCATCAACTACAATGAAAATATATATGTAGAATTTTAATAATGTTAGTTGGGGCCTGCATGCCCAAGCATATGTGTCGGCTGAGGCAGTTATTGTGCATGTTGCTTCATCAGCACAAAAGCAGGGAAGCTTCTCCGACGGCTAAGCAACCTCAGTAACCTGCAAGGGTTTAACCGGACGAAATGAGTGAGTTGAGTGAGTGATCAGTGGTTAGGTGAGCGAAAGTGAGCGGTCACTGATCAGAGCTCTTCCCGTAACCAGTCACATCACTCCTGTCTCCATGGACCGTTCTATGTTTCATGTAATCTGATCTGATCAATCATGCATAGCAGTAGTAGATACTGGATAGCAAGTTGAGATTACAACCCCTATGATGTTCAGTTCCAGTCAACTTATATGAAGTGATGACAAGGCATGTAACGGTTGTTGCCTTGTTGGTTGCTACGCAGGAATATGCATCTCTGCATGTATCTGCGTACGTACTATGTTCCTCACCAGGCCAACAGTCGGGCAGACGGAAGAATTGCTCTCTGGCACCAACTTTCCTTCGGCGGGTACGCTCCATCTTTCCCTATTTTTTGGGCTTTACAAGGTAAACGTTTTTCATGTTCATCTTCTCTTGATTAAATATCCATGGTAGGTTCAAGAAAAGGCTCCAAAGTCTTCTTTTCAGCTGAGAAAATAAACATCATACTGGTGCAAATAATTGATCATCTCAAAGGCAAGTATTATTGATTTCTCCCTCATATAGTACAGTTTCAGATATGCCCAAAAGAATTGTTTGTAGTACCAGATTTGTTCATTCCATCGGTTGGTCCCAAGTCCTATCGATCCTGTTCAACTTTATTAATGGCTGGTTCAAGACAATCATTCAAAATCTTTTTTTCGGCTGAGAAAAGAAACATGACCCAGGAGTAAACAATTTATCATCTAGGTGGTCCAAGTAACATCGTTGATATGTCCCTCAAGTCCGAGTTGCTCATGTCCTTAAAACTTCCCTTCTTCCTGATTACCATCGATCTTGTCAGAATGTGAATGGATTACCAGCTGAAAGATGAGGTCATTGGAGACACCCTGGAAGAGGCAGACGTTCTGGACGATACCGAAGAAGAGGTGGTGCGAGATGCTGGACCTGATGGCTTTGGGCAGCGCCTCCAGCGTCTCTTGCTGCTGCAACCCCTCCGAGTCCCCAAAGAGTTTCTTGTAGTTCTGGGACCAGACTAATTCTGAAGGACCAATCAAGAAGAAAAATCTGCAGAAGTCCTTCCTTTTTTTTTTGAACGGGGCAGAAGTCCTTCCTAAGGCAGATTTAGAGCATACTGAGATCAAGATCATAGGGCCCTAGGCATTTTGTACGCAACGTTCTCTGTAGAGGTAGACCCGCAAAAAGAACACGAAGCAAAAGCAAATTATTGCCAACAGAAATCGTGTAACAACCCGCACACATCAACACGACAATGATTTAAACAATTAAAAAACAGTTTGAATAGAGCACAAGCTCTTATTTTGATCTCGATTATTTTTTAATACAGGACGATTTTGTCAGCTACTACCACAAATTAGATTCAATCAGAGGATTGCCTAGGGCTGGTTTCATGTCCTGATTTCTCCTGGTGGTCCTCGAGCAACTTCCCGTCTTTCGGAAGGAGAGAAGGAATTCCATCTACTATCTGGAGTCAACATCAGAATGGAATCAGGGCTAACTGCTCAGCAAAAATGATGAATGGAAATGCCAGAGATAATATTCACAGGAGTACAGGACTAGTGTAACTATGGCAGCTAGACCAATCCTGCCACGAGAAATTGGTGAAATGCTATAGGAAACAATAAATTATGATCCTGGAATTTCATAGGTTCATTTTTGAACTGATAGTCCAGAAACCCTGATTCACAAATCACATATTTATCCTAAAAACCAAAGCTAACATAAGGAATCCCCTAGTTAGAACAACAAATCAGTTGGCCATGATCCACTTTGTGTACTCCGACCATTCTATCCTCTCACCCTCCATCTCTAGTTTATTCCAGTCACAGAACAATATACCTCGATCCCCGCATGCAACACCACTAGTTTCCAGAAATATGACGCCCATGAACTAAATTTCATTGTGTGCTGGTTCTAAAACCTCCCCACAAACTACACAAACCCTCGGGTCCTGCTGAAATGCACTAAACAACCCTCAAAGTTTCCTTGTGTTCAACATAAACAAATGATGATACCATGTGTACAGGTCAAGTTCCCAAATGACATTACATCATCTTCAGTAATCAAATCCTCAATAACCACAGGAAATGCATATGCAGACTATCATCACTATTCACTAGCTACTTCCTCTATTGACTCTCAGCTCTCTACTATGAATTTGACATCGTTATGATACCAGGAAATCGCCTCCCCATCTCTTTCTTACTTGAGTGAATTTATCAACTCCGACAATACACCAAACAGGTAACCAGCAAGAATGGATGGGCGACTAAAACCTGAACAGCCCAGGTATTCAATGCAGGCTACGTAGCACAGAGCGCGAGGATACATAGAGACTCACCGGGAAAGACATGCCGACGGTGTCGCTGATTAGAGTGCGGCTGACCTCGCAGTACCTGATGGGCAAAGAAAAAAAAGGTTTGCAGAGGTAAGTAGGTAGGACGGGATCAAGGGCAGTGACATGGAAAGAGGAGAGGCCACTTTTCTTGGACGGATTTTGATTTGCTACCTGAGAGGCTTCTTGGACAGGGGACACACGAGCACGTCGGCGAGCGGCTGCGGGATCCCGCCGCCGCCGTGGCGCAGCAGCAACGCCGTGCTCCGCCTCATCGTCCTGTCGGAATTTCGGATCGGCCAGAAGAGAATCCGGCCGGTAAAATTTGGAAGCCCAACTTGGGCAATCCGCTCCTGCAACTCGGCCCATCTTTTGGAAAATCGCTACCACTAGTTGATGAGGTAGGCACGAAAAATGTGCATCCGAAACGTACCGTGTGACTGTGAGGTGCAACTTTGTGCCGACATGTTGTGAACGTTCAGAGAGGTTTGGTTTGACATTGTTGCAGCCACCGTCACCAAATGGAAACTGCTCCTACATGCATTAGCGTCCACTGCATGTCTCATCCGACAAAGTTCACCACGTAGTAAGAAGTTAGAGCATCTCTCCCTTCCCCACCCCACAACCCCCCCCCCCCCCCCCCCCCCCCACCCGACCCCGAAAAGCCCCAATGGGGTGAGGGTCGAGACATATAAAGGGCCCAACGGCGCCTCACTGGTGGCCAGGAAAAATGTCCGGGTCTCACTGTCCGCCCCTACCTTTCGAGGTGACGTACACGCGGGGAGGTCGGTGGCCGGTTAGCTTAAATTAATGCGCCAACCCACCCCATCGGTTCCCTAGGCAGACGCCTGCAGTCGTCCTGATACGCGAATCAACCCCTTTGTCTGTATTTATCACCGTGTGATTGTCCTGCAGCAATCTATACGGAATTGATGTCGACACTGCCAAGCCGCCACCAAAAACAGAGCTGCGTTGACACCATGAGAAGGGAGGGTGGTGTGGGATTTTACAGGATGACCTAACCACCATGTCGCCTCATCTCGAATTCGCCTCCAAGGATCTATGGGTTTCATATACCAATTGTCATGTCCAATCGATCTGGATCTAGGGGAAACGAGATAACGGGAAATTGAACGGGAAAACAAGGGAGAGTAGGGTTTATCTTTATTTTGTATACGAATATAAGGTATCAATTTTAATGTATTGAATAAAAATCATTGACAAAGCATGTCTTACAAAAGAACGAGCTCGTATTTATAGGACCATCGAGTGAACGGTTAAAACGACACCGGTAACTGGATAAGAAACATTAAGAAATGGAGAGGGTGATGAAAGTCGTGAGCCGTTGGATCATGTCTGGTTTATATCATCGTCGTACATTAACTGGATCTTGTTATCATCGAGGAACACTTGTAACCGAAGAATGTTGTACTCACAATTTCTATGTTGGATATTCCTTTTTCATCATCGTATAAGGGAAGAAGCCAATTCCTAACCAAATTGACCAACACACCAAGAAGCAAAAAAGGAGGAAACATATGTTGTGGGTAATGTTGAACACGAAATACGAAGTGGCTTATATACTCAAACAAATATGGACATGTATTTGGATCCGAATAATATTATTTTAGCCAATTTTAGCACTACTAGCCTTACATGCAAATCTCCAATCTATTTCCACCCCTAATGAGAACAATGGTACTTTTGTGAAAGCAGATCAAGTTGAACGTCGAATTTGAGTGGTATGAATGTATGATAGATGCAACTTAAGGGGTAACTCTAGTGACTCAGAAGACTAGTAAAAAACGATGCATGATGATCGACGCACACGCACACGTGTATCGCCTCAAATCAAACTTGTAAGGAAAATAATGGAGGTAGCCAAAACTTGTGAGTTCGTTGTCCGGAAAATTGACGTGATACGCTAGCTCAAAACTCCGTTTTGCAAGAAACGGAGAGCGAAATACACAAGTCATGATAGGTTAATAATTTCCCATCGTCCAATCCGCTCTACAAGAGCAGAGGAAAACTGTTAAACAGCATCAGACAGAAACAGAAGAACAAGACGAGTAACTAGTAAATCAACACCAGTCAGCTCAACATGGCGGGAAAATGCGCGGCCCGAGGAGCATCCGGCGCAGCGGCGCGCTGTCTCGTAGCTCTCATGGCGTTGATGCTTGTACGTCAGTCCAGCTGCATTGCTACCCCGGCGACGCAGCCGGCTATTCCTCGGTCGACGCGGCCGCCGGCACTGATCCTGTTCGGGGACTCCATCGTGGACTCGGGCAACAACAACGGCCTCACCACGTCGGTGCGCGCCAACTTTGCGCCCTACGGCCAGGACTTCCCCGGCCACAACGCGACCGGCCGGTTCAGCAACGGAAAGGTCGTCGGCGACATCCTCGGTACGCTACTGATTCTCTTGTCGGCTGTGACACTGACACCATCTGGAACTCTGGAGTTTGACAGTTGGACATTCCAGCCACTCGGCAGGGCCTGAAGCAGTACGTGCCGGCTTACCTCGGCACGCAGCTCAGCGACTGGGATCTCCTCACCGGCGTCAGCTTCGCCTCGGGCGCCTGCGGCTTCGATCCCCTCACGTCCGAGCTCGCGGTGAGTGCTCCTCGCGTTAACATGGAAATTTTCTCTTCTCGTCTCCTTAATGTAAACTATATTGCCGGCATTTCCAATCTGGCCGGTGTTTCAGCGGGTTCTCACCATGGACGACCAGCTGGACCTGTTCAAGGAGTACAAGGGTAAGCTGAATAGCATCGCCGGCGCATCGCGAGCGGACTACATCGTGTCGACGAGCCTGTACCTGGTGGTCACCGGCACGGACGACTTCGCCAACACCTACTTCACCACGCCGTTCCGGCGAGACTACGACCTCGAGTCCTACATCGAGTACATTGTCCAGTGCGGCACAGAATTCATCAAGGTAACCGACCGATCGATCAAACATGTACACAACATCGTCGCCGCGCGTCGCTCACAACGGTCGATTTGGCAGAAACTGTACGGCATGGGCGCGCGGCGGCTGAGCATCGCCGGCGCGCCGCCCATCGGGTGCATGCCGTCGCAACGGACCCTCGCCGGCGGCGACGACAGGGAGTGCGTCTCCCTCTACAACCAGGCGTCCGTGCTGTACAACGCGGCGCTGGAGAAGGAGATCAAGCTGCTCAACGGCTCGGCGGAGCTCCCGGGCTCGGTGCTCAAGTACATCGACCTCTACACGCCGCTGCTCGACATGATGCAGCGCCCGGCAGCCTACGGTACGCAGCACAGTCAGTTTTCGCGTCGAAAATAGTCGGGAAGTAATTTGTTGTTGATGGATTTGGGTCTGTTCTCGCCAGGATTCGAGGTGTCGAACAGAGGGTGCTGCGGCACAGGGCTGTTCGAGGTGACGCTGGCGTGCAACAGGTACACCGCGGAAGCCTGCACAGATCCAAGCAAGTTCCTCTTCTGGGACACCTACCATCTCACGGAGAGAGGCTACAACATCCTCATGGCGCAGATCATAGACCGTTACGGATTGTGGTAAGAGATGCGACATATCTGGAGACATACTTTTGGCAATACAATGGCACCGTCAGTACTTCATAGATAAAAATATACTCATGTACCTCTCCTACTATCTTGGAACTCTTCTGAAATCATCTCTAAACTATTTTGTGCAACTATGTCTGTTTGATTTCACTGTTGCAATTTGTGATGTGATGAAAATTTTGTGGGCATACATAGCCATATCTTTTCAACCAGATGGACACCAGTATCTTTAAATACTTGATGGACCTGATCTAACTGACACAACTCTTTAAAAAAAGCAACTTGCATAGGGCGAACGATATTTCTTAAAACATTCAGTCAGTATAAACAGGCTGTGTCGAGGTTCGCACAATGTGTACAAAAAACACAAATTAAATACCTCTTGGAGTTCAGGCATAAGACAGAACTTGCAGCATCCAACCTAATTTCGGCTTAAAGCAGCCACATTACATACCAGAGCAATGTCTCCAGGATCCTGATATGCACACAGCAATTTTGCAGGAAAAAATTATTGTCCAAGAAACTTTACCGCTACATTTATGTGTACCATATACATAACTGGAGAATAAAACAAACTTGGTACTTATGAGCATAAGAGTATATGATAGACTAATGACTAACCTAAAACTGCCTAACCTGATCATGATTATCGAAGATGGCAGACAGGTGCCACCAGGCAAAAAAATCATACCAGGGACATGGCACAGATAATATACTGTACATTCTGAGATGAGATGGAAGGGATACTAATCCATCACACCCAGCCAACTTCTTGGAGCTTCAGAGAAGCTTATTTTGTGCTACCGCTTCGCACAGTTCTTCCTCATATCGTAAAACTCTAGGAGAGGCTGCGATTTTTGCTACAGGCCTTGGCAATCCAGGTGGCATCGAACGGCGCATACGCTTTGAAGGCAATGAATCCGGGAAAAGAACAGCTGTGATAGGCTTCACATCAAGCAGCTTGAAACGTGAATGCCGAGGACCATGTCTTGGAGCCTTTGGGGTTCTCGGGGTGGCTATCCTCACATCCTTGCCATCTATTCTACTGATATTTCAGTAGTTTTCAACAGATTAGAGTTTATTCAGGCGAATATATTCTTTTGGGGGAACAAAAATGATATAACGAACCTCATGAAAGGCCAATGCTCAGTCGGGAGAGGGGTCTTGTTCTGGAGCAGTTCCTGCCTGCTGCGATCTGGAGTAGTGTAGTTGAAATGGTATTGCCTTGCCAGTTCAACCTAGTTTACATGACTAAGATGAGTATGGGAATGAGGAGATAAACAGCTAATTCAACAAGGAAAATTCGGGCATTCAATCTAGGTCAATATGTAGGATGTTGAGCGTAAGAAAAACACTGAACCAATTGACAAATATGGAAATGACTAGGCACACTACAAGATTTGGGACAATAGTAATCCATAGTTCCATACATGTCTATGTAAGTAAGCAGTGGAAGAACACCTCATATAGATCATGATTTCAATGAGCAATTAGCTTGCCAAGGGTACTAGAAGTGCTAAAGTAAGATAAACCATTTAAACTAGACTAATAAAGGATGGAGCAGTGTAAAACATGATACTTACTGCCTTTCGGATCCTTGTTGAAACGTGGAAAACAGCCTTCAGCTGGTCATGGTGCAAATAACACACGATCTTGATCTTTTCAATAAAAAATGGCGGTCAGGTTTATTACAAATATAATACACATTGAAGTTGACAGGAATGGTTTCAGTTCCATACCAGCAGATCAAGTGGAAGTGATTCAAGTCGGCTATCACATTCAGCTGCTTGAGGAGTCTTCGGAGATCTTGGCAAAAACTGCCCCTTAAGGGCACTAAATGGCTCAAAATTGAGCCTTATCGGGGACATAATCGGTGTAGTGCTTTCAAAGACAACCTCGGCATGTGGCGATATCTCCAGCTCATCCTTCTCCACATTTAACAGAATCCGCTTCTTCCCTATATCCCTGCTTGTGCTCCTACTATAACGAATCTGAGCCAGGGCACCAGGCTTCAAGTACTTGCTCTTTGTGTGCTTCACTCGTTTCTTTTGCTTCAGAGTCACTGATGCAGACCCCATAATGACTGCTATTCGCAAGAAAATTACAAGCAGCAGATATTGCAAAATTTCGATTCTCTTCCAGTTTCATCTCCCAGCTTCATTACAAGGGAGCACAGATTAAGCAACGAGAACAACAACAAAGTTAACATAACGGGAAAAACAAGCTCGGTATAAACATCCAAGGCAGTGTCAGACTGTCAGGTTTGTTATCTCGGCAGTTGATACAAAAATTAATTATAACTTCAGGTAGAGCTTTCGTAGGCTGTAAAAGACTGAAATAATAACCCGCGCTAGATAAATAATAGGCAGCAGCATCCACGGCTCCCTAGATTGGGTCGGAATCAGGACACTTTGATAGTTATATTGGAAAGAATGGGGAGGCGAACATCATGTCTTTCATCCTTTTAGGTAATCACTCACTTCAAACAAACTAGAAGTCCAGGTAGAGCACAAATGCTATATGTTCGCACCTATATCCATAATTTGAAAATAATATATATACCAAAAAAAGAATTTTAATATAACAAGCACTACAAATGGTTTCCCTAAATGCCAGTATGTGGTTCTCCAGACGAAATCATTCTTGGAAACAATTGATTAAAGTGAAATTACCCGACGAAACATGCCACTAAATAAGCCCATGCCGGCTTCAGACGTGTTAATTTTTTGTTTGATAACTAAGCAAGTACACTAGTTGTCCACTGAAGAAGGTGATAGTTTATCCAGCCTGACATCAGGGCAACTGAACAAATTTGAAATGTATTAGTTATAGCAATGTCATGTTTCAGGTAGAATGCATTAAATGGTAAATAACTAAACCAAACTCAAGTTCAACAAATGAACATGACAACGTCACTTGCAGGAAATTCAGGATTGGGAATAATGTAGACCCTTTACACTGGGGGAAAAGTCAACATGATAAGATTGGCTCTAGAAATGAAGATATTTTTCAAAGATTTTACAAGTTCAGAGAAGCTTATCAAAACGGCCGTTTTTAGACAAGTCTGGACATTATTGATCAACAGTTTCTCACTTTCCCAATTACTACATGAACATATTATGCACTACAAAAATAAAAGAAGAGTAGAAAACAGAAACACATTCCATTTTGATCTGCAGAAGGCTTAAATGACAGTAGTATGCTGATCTGCAGTTGTGATTATCTAAAAGGGGATAGCCCATTTGACATGCTGATACAAGGCTGCTACAAATATGATGTTGTTAACGTGCTAGTAATGCTAACTTGACTAGATATCGACAGCAATGCTAAAGTTTCCCCAGAAAGTTAACTGCAACTTGGAGATGCCACTAGTTATGACTTATGAATGACCACATTAACAGAGTTATGGCTCGTTATTGACCACATTAACAGCTCGCGTAGCACCAAAGGGGCCAACTTCAGCGAGTAATTGCAAAGAGAAATAGTACTGACGGGTACCCAAACTTTGCACTACTATCAGAGCAAGGGTTAACAATGGGCTTCACTTCATACAATGCCCCCGTACGAATCTCTATCGAATCAAATCACAAGAGAGCGAACTCTGTGGAAGATCTCCACTTTTTGTGCAGAAAATCTTGAAGATGGGGAAAGATGAGGCGAACAGATATCCATTGACGGCAAGATTCTGCCGCATCGTACATTAACCCTAGGCGCGCCGTCCTTATCCCAATTCCTCTCTACCAATGCTTTCCCGAGACGACCTCACCAGCAAAAATCGACCCCCAATGCGTAGCACAGGAACACGCATGGACAGAGGGAACTAAAAGAGCGGCCTTTAGAAGCAGGCTTAAGATTGGTTACCTCCAGCCTCCAGACACGCCCGCCGCCGCCGCCGCGCCGCAGCTCAGGAATCAGCTCCCATGCTTTTGCTCGATTCAACTGCTCCCTGCAATAGACGCAACCAACCCAATCCGAATCCCAACCGCAGAACAGCCCCGGCAACCAGAACAAGCAGATAGGGGAGGGAACGCGCGCCCACTGCACTCTCTCTCTCCTCTCTGTCTCTCCCTCTTCACCCGAATGAATGAATGAATGAATGAATGGCTGGGAGGAGAGAGAAAGGGAGGAGGAAAATCATTTGTACGAGCGGAGAAAACGAGAGGGAGGGAAACCGAAAATTTTCGTCGGCGTTTGGCGCCAAGGCGCCTGGAAGCGGGGCCAGCTCGAAAGAGGTCTGCCAGGCACTGAGGTGGGTCCCACCTGCGCGTGACTCTGTCTGGACCACCCGTACGTGTGCACGCTGCGGAGGGCAGAATCCCAACGACGGCGTCGGATAGAGATGACGCCGCCGTGCTTCCGTCGGTTGCTCCACGCGGACGGCGTTATCGGAAGTGTGGGGCTGGCAAGCTGGTTGTACAGCTGTGGGCTGTGGCGTGGTGGGGAGCGCAGCTGGTGGCACGGCGGAAACCGCGCCGCGCGTGGGGATCGGGACTCGACTTCTTGTTTTCCTCGCATTGGATCTGTCGGTTGGGCTAGGAGGATCTCTAGATTTTGGCAGGTCCATTGTTCCTAGCCCACGGTGTGACCAGAGCATCTCGAGGAGATTTCATATGTTTAGTTACCTAAAGTATAACATAGAAAAACTCAACAAAAAATATGTGTCATCTCCTCTAGTACATGACCAAAAACTTATTACGGGAAAAACTTTCCCTTCTTTCCCCAAGCAGTCTCATCCATGCCACTTTCGGCCCCACATCAGCTCTCCCCAATCCTCCCCAGCCACATGCACACCATCAACACTAGATCCCCTAGCGCAGCTTACCGCGCGCCACCCGTTATGTAAATCATCAGTAGTATGACATGTTTTTGCAATACAAACATATAACAATGAAAGAGTAGAGATCAATGAACACTCCCAAAGCTACTCTTCTGTTTGCAGGGGAGGCGCTGCTGGAGCTGAAGATGGCCTTCAACGCCATGCTGGGGCGCTGGGCAGCTGGAGGCCCGCCGACGGCGACCCCTGCGGCTAGGAGGGGTCTCCTAGATGAATGTTTCTAACAACAATGTCATCATCGTAGAAGGCCCAAGGGAGTAATATAGTGTAAGAAGAGAGCATCTCAGCAAATATATACCTTGTCCTTCTGCCTTTTTATCTTTAATCTAGGCATCTCATTCTTCCAATACTGTTGTGAAAACAATCTGCTGCATGATAAAGAAAACATAAACTCGTCATTGGAGGGGTAAAACAAAGCTTAACGCACTATTATTTTTAGTGAAATTGTGTTTACTTTCGTAGGGGAAAAACCAAAAGATATATAGAAATTATGATATTAGGTCGACGTTCTTGACTACAATCCATTAATTAACCATCATGAGAATATAAGCCTGTGTTCCATTTGTCAGGTTACCAGTTGACAAAAGAAGATAAAATAGAACAAATGGTTCAGTGTAAAGAAGTACATATATGATCAAAGCAGAGCTGCTCGTGCATTGTCTTTGTTGGACCAATTTTCAGAAAAGCTAACTTGAAAGACAAAAGACAAATCCTAGGAAATCAGGACCATATGGATCACTGCAGGCACAAGACGTAGTGTTTCTGATGGCACAATAAAATTGCCTTCACTGAAAGGCACAAGAAAACATGAGCATATTGCAGGTAGCACGCATCAATCAATCATAAATCCACAATCCACCAAACATTCTTAAATATTGTACCATCGGAGCTGAGTTCAAGTTGTGAATGCATGGAAGAAATATGTAAAATTACTTACAGTGCCATTGCTGGTATGTAGATCGTCCTTGCCGAGCATGCTGGGAACCTCTTGGAGGCACAACAAACAATCCTTCTTTTTGCGTGGGAAAGATTCTGTAATTACAAACACAAGCATGTTCAGAATTGTTAAACACTCAGCATAGCGATAGGAAAATTACAAACTTGCAAACAGATAGGTGGAGCAAAAATATGACAGAACTACAAATAGCTAGGTGGACGATTTAATCTAGGCAAGATTTTCATCAAACAGCTGATATGCCCAGATAAAAATGGATCTGCACAAAAACAATTCATGTTCAGGGGGAAAATCAAACAGGCACAACAGTGGCGTGAGAAGCATTTAGTTTATTACTTTAAAATGGACCAGCTTACCTATCTTCCTCCTTTTCTGCCTCCAAGCCCATGAACTAAACATCGAAATCTTCCTTTCCATCTGGTGGCATCTGCAGGTTCACTCCATTTGTGTAACTAATTTGATTCATCAAACAGAAATCCCTCAAACAGGCAGTTTGTAATTTACAATACGTAGCTAGATGAATTATTCACCTTAGTGATGATGGAATAGAATAGAAGAAACAGGTGACAGCGCCAGCCAAAACACATCCATTTCCCTAGCTTTGAAACGGACTGGATCAAAGTGACGCCAATTCAAAGTCCCCGAGGGAAAGGCTCTCCACCATGGCTTCCACCATCAGTCGTATCTTCACCAAGATTTCTCATCCAACCTAAAACCTGGAACTATACAAAAAGATCAAAACAAATCAAATTGACAACGGAACAGATTTCACTGGATGGGGATCATACACAACCAACAAATTACTGCGAAAAATTAAGTACCAAGAGACAGAAAATATAAGTACCAATCTCATGGCATGCGGCTGCTGCTCGCAGTGGAAGCACGTGTTGACCACCGAGAGGAGACAGAGGAGAGACGAAGGTATGGCGTGAGCTGCACCTCTCCACCTCGAGCTCGTCGATGTGGAGGAGAAGAGACGACCCGGACGATGTGGATCTGAAGGATATAAAACGATTTTCAGATCGAGCCACCCTGCTCCTCAAGGTGACGGGACGTCGCTCTGCAGCAGTGCGAGCGCCGGGTTGCGCTGCTGCCGGCGGCCTCCAGCCGCTTTTCCTGGCGACTGCACGGCGCGCAACAGGCTGCCTCCATAGCTCCAGCTCCGGCGAGACACCAGCCAACGGCGGCGGATCTGAAGGTGGATCTGAATCTCCGTTGGGGATAAGGTTGGTGGGAGGAGGCAGGAGCGGAGGCGGAACCGAGGAGGCGAGGCTAAAAACTGAGGCGTGCGAGGTCGGCGGCGCAAGGTCGGCCATGGGGAGAAAAAGGGGCGGAGGAGGGTGGCGGAGCCGCCGACGCGAAGGGAGAGAGGAGCACGGGGATGAGAGGGCGCGCGTGCGGGAACCATGGATAAGGCTCCCAGCACTGTAGAAACACACACCACGACGGCGCAGGAAAGAAGAGGCTCGAAAGGAGCTGCTACCGCAAAACGGACTCTTTCTCTGTGTAGCGGGACCGGAGCGGGACCGGCGATGTCTGGACCCACTGTCAGTGAGAGATGTAGGCAACAAAATAAGTAACACAGGAAATGGACGGCCCAGATCGCGCTGTAAGTCCTTCGATCCGACGGCCACAAATCCCTAATCGCTGTGAGAGCCCCTTGGGGGCATCCCATTTACCTCTGTGGATGCTCCTAAATGACCGCGGCTCAAGGCAAAAGCCACCACCACAAGCAGTCGACTATGCCAAGTCCCACACGAGCAACATGGTTCGTGCATAACTCGAGTAAATCTACACAGACACATGAGAGTTACGAATGGGGCCGTGCAAGAATTTGGAAGGACAGGACATGTGTTTAGCAGATTGGGCACAAGTGTTGGAGGGAACCGCTCCACCAATGGAGCTCACGGCGGCTCCTTGATATCGTGGACATGATGGAAGGGGTTCAAGGTATCCAGTAGGCGACGAAGGTGCTCCGGAAGTCTAGTGGACAAATCGACCGCGAGATGGCACGGAATCCCCCTTCCCCACCCCAATTAGTTGTTGGCCTCCCCCGCGGATAGTGAGTTAGAGTTTTACCAAGTGGCTAATTAGTTTGGTATGTTAGGATATACAGAGGGAAATATAGGTCATGCCCCCCAAAAAAATATGGAGATAAAAGACCATACACAAAAGATGTTGGAGCTTTGTCAGTAGTATTTAGGCATAGCAACCCAACTTAGCAAAAATATTGAATATGCTCTTAGTTAATGGTACGCTTCGATCCTTGGCAACATTGGTTAGGCATATACAATGACGCCGGAATTTTGTCTGTTGTTTTTTGTGTTTGATGGTGTTGTCGTCCCCTCTGTTAATTAGTGAAAATCATGACTCATACAAGCATTTTTGGGCAAACCAAGAGGAATGCGGAAAGATTAGATGCGGTCAGGCGACCGAGGAGGAAGATTGCTACCTCAGTGCGTCAAGCTTTCCTGGATGCATCGAGGAGGTAATTTGGTCCCTCGTGGCTTGTTTTGCTTTCATCTTAATATCAAACTCTTCCTCTTTCAAAAATACTGATGTGCCGGAAATTCTAGATCCATTTGAGTTCTAGAAAGTTCCCAAGATAAAAGAAATGCACAAAAAATGTTTCATGTTTTCGAGATTTATAACCCTGATAAAGGGATTTTGTGCGAGATCTCATAAACATTAAAAAATGGTGGTAACTCATGATATGATGCGAATATATGTCCATAAGGGATAGATCCCATGTTTCTCAACAACTTGGTTCAACTTCAATGTCATCATCTGCCTTCCTCGTTGTGTCGCCTCCTGCACTTAAATTGTGGTTTGTCCTAGTCTGGATGAAGTACTAGAGCGTCTCATGTTCATCCATGATTGTCTCATCATCTGCCCAGTCATCCTGACCTCCTACCAATTTTTCCACCGCCAATATTATCATTGCTTTTGTTGTCAATTCTTCCTTTCCCACCATCGTCGTTTGCGCCATCATCCTATCCTTTTCTATCCTAATCACCCACTCGTCGGTATCATCCTTAATCTCACCCCCTTGTTATGGTCTTCAATTTTATCATCCTCTCTCTCCGAACCATTTTACTCATCACCGTTGTTGTTCTCCTCGTTTTTAATATCTTGTTCTTTGGTTTTCCTGATGGCAGTTGGCAAAAACAATGGAGAGAGAAGCAAGTTAGTTCATGTTTTGGGAAATTACACCGACTAAGATCACTAATTTGTGATTGTGTAGCTACCCCCATGGGTAGCCTTTTTCTCCAGGTATTTTCACAAGTTGTTTTCCCATGCGCTATACGGCGTTGCAAGCTGTTATACGATGATCACCAATTTATGAATTTGTATATAACCAATTTGTGAGGCAATTTGCTACCCATGGGGGTAGCGACACGCCCATGCTTTTACGATGCAAGGCTTATGTACCCGTTTTAGCTTGTCTTCCTAGTAGACCATATATTTTGGTGTACAAAACTGGTTATATAATTTTGAAAAACTATTTTTTGGTCGTCGTTTTTAGCTTGTTTTCCTAGTTGCCCTTTTCGTTGACTTATCGGTCAAACTTTTATTAAAAATCAAAGCGAACGGAAAATAACTGAAAACAAATTCAAAACACTTTATAATAACTCTATCAACTCTACCAGTGACATCCCCCGGTCTCCTTGGGTAACCTCTTTTTACTGTTGCACGGATGGGTCAAACTTAGAGTGTGTAGATACCCATGCACACAACAGACGGGGTATTTTCCCTAAAATTAGAAACAACAACGTTTGCTACTAAAGAAAATAGAAAGAAAATTCCATCTCAGTGTCCTTGTAGAACGATAGAGAGGGAGATTGGCGGAATATGGTGGATGTATTATTGAGCCTCATGGGCGAGTATATATAGGCGTACAAGGGACCGACTTGGAGTACAAGACAAGAAACAAATCCTATCTCTACCATATCTTTCTGTAACACAAATATACTCTAACATCCCCCCGCAGTCGTAGCGGTAGCGTCGTGAACAACTGGAACGTCGCGGACGGTCAGACTGGAGATAAGCCGAAATAGAATCCAGTATGCTGACATCCCCCCGCGGTAGGAGCGGGAACGTCGTGGACGGTGTCGCAGCGCAGAGCTTGGACTGTAGAGGAAGCTGATGAGTGCTCAAGCGAGGTGGTAGCCCTTGTTGCCGATGTCGAGGGAGCCGAGAGCGTTAGGCGGTGCAGCCTTGGTCGTGGTAGCCGTGCGAGAGGTTGCCGTGGTCGATGTCGTGGTCGGGGTTGCGGTGTCGAGGTAGACGCAGAAGAAGCCGCTTGCGCATAGTACGCGAGGAGAGTGACGGGACGCGTCGAGGCAGTCGTCGAGGATGCCGATGCCGGAGACGACACAGTACAAACCGTCGAGTACGAGGTGCGGCCATTGTTTTGCCGGAACAAGGCGCACGTCGGGGACGAAGGCATACTCCGGTTTTGCCAGAACCAAGTACGCAAAGACGAAGTCGGTGACGCGGTCGAGGCAGTCGTAGAGGAGGAAGTCGATGCCGAAGACGTTGTCGAAGCCGATGTAGACTAGGCGGCAAACCCGGGTACACGTCGGGGAAGAAGGCACGCACCGGTGTTGCCAGTACCGTGCATGCGGGGGCAGGGACCACCGTGAACCATACGCAAGTGTCGGAGGGACTAGCAGAGGAGGCCTCCTGGACAGTTGCGGCGCCAATCGGCTGGGGTAGAAGGTGCCGATCTCGTCCGCGGTAGTCAGAGTAGACATAGTCGGGGACGAGGATGCTGACGCTGGCGATGAGGTCGTGCTGGACGAAGACGTAGAAGGCGGCGAAGGCAGCGGCGGCCTAGAGTGGCCATGCTGGACGCCTGGACAAGGAGTGGTCAGCGGGACCTGCGACGACCTGAAGTGGCCATGCAGGCTACCTATAGAAGGTGCGGCGGCGGTACTCGAAGTAGGCGAGGAAGAAACCGGCGGCGTGACGAAGACCATGCGCGGATGGTGGCGTTCCCGCGCCTAGGGAGGCGGCGCGGCGCATACCACGTAGAAGTCGACGCGCGGGGACGGCGGAGAGGACCGCGTGCCATGGCGCTACGACCCGAAGGGGCGACGCAGCGACAGCGCGCGTCGGTGCAGCGGCTAGGTGTCGCCGGCGCGTACACGCCTGGGGAGGCGCGTTGGCAGCCGACAACAGGGACCAATGGCGGCGGCGTGGCGGCCCGAAGGGGCGACGCGGCGGTAGCCTGTAGCTCGATTGGTGGTAGGCGTGTGCTCGGGGACGTGCTTGGCGGAGACAGGCGCGATCGGTTGATCAGACCGACGGGGCACGGTACGCGCCATGGCGGCGACGACGCGCAGATCGGAGTCGATGGCGTCGTTGTTGGTGAAGTCCCGGTCGATGACGGCGAAGCCGAACCGGCGATGGAGACCGTGCATGCGAGGGAAGCCGACTGCAACGCGTCGAGGCGTCCCTTGGACGGCGCGTGCGGCCTTGCTGCGCGGTCGGTGAAGACGAGCCGGTCGGTGCGGAGTCGGCACTGGCGAGTCGGCCGCGATAGCCGGCTTGAAGGAGTCGGCCGCGATAGCCGGCTGTCGAGGAGCGGGCTGGTGCAGGTCGATGCCATTGTGGGAGTAGAGGCGCGAGAAGACGACGGGGGCGGGTGACGCAAACCCATTTTAGATCGGAAAACCAAAAAGAAACGCCGATCAAAAACGACCGGCGAGAAAGAGAAAAACCGGATCAAGAGACGGAAAAAAAAAGACTCTAGGGCAGCCGATCAACACAAACGGCGGACGAACCCTAGATACGGGCAGCGCGGCCCCCGGGAGAGATCATGGAGATCGATCTCCCGGGGGCGGCACGTTGTGGAAGCGATGGCGGCGGCTAGGTCAAGAATCATGCCGCTCTAATACCATGTAGAACGATAGAGAGGGAGATTGGCGGAATATGGTGGATGTATTATTGAGCCTCATGGGCGAGTATATATAGGCGTACAAGGGACCGACTTAGAGTACAAGACAAGAAACAAATCCTATCTCTACCATATCTTTCCGTAACACAAATATACTCTAACAGTCCTTATCACCCTCGACCACATCGTTCATCCAGACTACAGTCATCGTGGGCTCTGGTAAAGTCAAAGAAAAATGAACCATTTGTCCCCGCCGGTTAGATGGTGTTAGGAAGGAACGCCTCCCGTCATGCACCGTGTAAACGAGTCTTGGTTCGTGCTTTCGTCACATCAACATGGTACATGCACCCATGAGTGAGAAAATAAATGTCAGACCCAGTTAACTCATTGAACTCCACTCTTACATTGCATGGTACAATCTGTGAAAGAAAAGCAAAAGAAACAAATATGAGATATGAAAAAAAAAGTTACAAAAGTATGAAATATAATTCGTTGTTAATTACAAGTGGATTTAAGTACCCCTCGCGAAGTTTAACAGGGAATGAGGATGCGCTATTGGCTTCCCTCGCGCAATGCGGTTTGCATATTTCACACACCATATCGTGTTAAAGAAATAGCTCAAATGTGACAGAAAAACGGCATGATTACTAAATATTAGACAAATGAGCGCCATAAATTTTAAAAAACGAACGTTTCGCTAAAACATTGGCACTCATATTGAATACATACAAATCAAAATGCATCTAACATTTCATTTTTACACCATATTTTATCAACAACCATGCATCTAAGTAAACCAAACCAACTTATCTAACATTTATTGTACCTAACACATTTTAGCAACTAAAATTTGACACATTTTATCAACTATAATCCTACACATAAATAAACTAAATTCTACTTATTTTATCAACTAAAATCCTGCATATTTTAAATCGTACATATTTTATCAACTAAAATCTTACTAAAAATATGAGAGGAAGGTGGCACTCACCGAGGGTGTGGCGATGGCAACCGATAGTGGTGCGGAGGGCAGGACGGTGCAGCGGCGACGCGGATCGAGAGAGAGAGAGGAGAAGATAGTGTGTGGCGCCATACGGGTGTCTATTTTTGGCTGGCATGTCAAACATGTGAACGCCACTAGTAGCTACTCCCTCTGTTCCACAATATAAGATGTTTAAGCCATTTTCCATATTCACATGTACACATATGTATGTAGACACATTTTAGTGTATATGTCCACTCTTTTTAGTCCGAATCTAGACAACATGTATAACACCTAAAACATCTTATATTGTGAAACGGATGGAGTATATACCGGTGGCGCGCATGTATTAGCCACGCCACTGGTATTTGGAGCCCGGTCAAACCACTCGGTCCCACATACGAATCTAAAGGCACGCCATTGATAGAGACATGTTGGTCGCGCGGCATGGAGGGACACACCACTAGTAATACCAGTGGCGTGTCCTTATGGCGGCGCGCCAATACTAGCTGGTCAGCTATAAGCTACTCCCTCTGTTCCACAATATAAGATGTTTTAACCTTTTTCCACATTCAAATACATACATGTATGTAGATACTTTTTAGTGTATGTGTACATTCTTTTTAGTATGAATATAGACATGCATGTGTAAACCTTAAACATCTTACATTATGGAACGGAGGGAGTATTTCCTAACGGTGACACTCTCAGTCTGGAGCTTCACAACCCCCAACATCCTTCTTTTACTTTCTGCATCGATGGGTATCCTACCCCTTTAGGTATAACAAGCTCAGACTTTATAGGGTTGTAGCACCTCCTGGCCCACTGTTTCAAACAAGTTTCTTCTCAATTATAGCGATTTTCTCCGCTCTTCTCAGTCCTTCGTTCACATATGCGATCTGAATGACGAACCCCTGTTTCTTATTCAACAAACAAAAAGGTACAAATAATAACAAATTTTAGAACAATCAAAGCAACTTAGTAGTTTCTTCGTAGGAACTTATGCAACATCAACAACTTTGTACACATAGCATGGATTACGTACGGGGTATGCATAATCAAAAATAGGGAACACATGAAAACCCTGAGTATATTATTGGCACATTTATACAAATTTTCTAGCAACTCCTGATACAGAAAAAAAGATGGCATAAAATGTAGACTCAACATTTTGTGTAATGTTATTACATATGTATTTCCTTCTTCACAACTCGAGATGCAATAGTAGGCAAGTTTTGTGTGTGAAAAAAAGAAGAATTCAGGTTGCATAAAATGATGTAGAAAAACTTACATTTGTGACATCCTTCTTTTTACTGGGTTGTTCCTTCCCCATAGTTTTAGATATTTTTATTGGGTTGTTCCTTCCCCGTAGTTTTATATATCTTTGGATCCTCGGGTCCATCCTTGTTAGAGTTTGGTGACAATACGCTGCCCATGTGTCCTAAAGGAGCCCACGTACGCAGCTACAATTTTGAATTCGCGCCTTGGGGACACAGTTTCTTTAGATGGGCCCTTGTTGCTGGTTCTTCAATATGTACCATCGATGACACTTGTTTTCTTAAAGAAAATTGTACAAAAAAATATCCTAGATGGAAAAAGTGCCAGACAACTAAATAAATTAGGTAGAACAACTTGAGTTCGAACACCGTACTTCCTCTCAAGTCTAAACAACTTTATTAAAATTATGAAGCAGCTTTTGGTCAATATTTAAGAAAATAGCTAGCGGGGTCAAACAGCTTGCTGTGAAAATACGAACCCATACTCCACCACCTCAGGAAACACCACCGTCCTCTTGTGAGGAAAAAATAACTACCTGTAAATTATAAAACAACTAACTAGCAAATTTGAATAACTTTCGATCAATTATAAATATAACTTCATGACAATTCTGAAGCAACAAGATGTCAGAATGAAAGCAACTAGCATAGTTAAAAAAAAACCTCTCGGGCCGCTCGCGCGAGGCGGCTCCAGAGGTCCCCCAAAAACCCGCCGGCTGATCTCTCCGGCCGCTGCCGCCGGGCGCCGGCGGTGGCGGCCACGCCCTGCCTTCGACGGCGGCGGGTGGACCCGTTGCGCCTCGTTGGGATCCCATCGCGCGGGGAGATGACTCCGGGGCGACGGGTGGTGTCCGGACGGCGGGGCAGCTTTGCTCGCACCGGCGCGCGGCTGGGAGGCGCGGAGGAGGCAGAGAAGGGCACGGCGTTGCAGGCTGGAGGCGGCGGCGCGGCCTAGCCTGTGGCGGCGGCGCGCACCTTCGGATCCGGCGGCGCTCGGGTCTAATCTGGGGTCTGCCTCAGGCTCGTCTGGGCTGGAGGTCGGCCCGCTCGATTCCGTTCGCCGGAGTCGGCCGGCGGTGCGGGGACTGCTGGTTCGGCATTAATAAAGTGGTGGCAGTCCTAGAGTTCCAAATTGCGTCGAGACAAAGATCTGATTGACGCCCGTGCCTTGATCTGGCAAGAGTGTCGAGTTTCGGAAGGCTTCGCGGTGATCTATCATGGGCTAATGCCTAGAGATTGCTGGATCGGGGGGATTCGGTCGCGCCGGAGGGAGCGGCGTGAAGCTCTGCTTCTGTTGCCATCATGGGCAAATCCATGGTGTAGTCAGAGGTGGGGAATGTCATGAAAGCTGAGATTAAAGGACTAGCAAATGGTGATTGGAGACTTTACGACGATGAGGAACTTGCTTGGAGTTGCACGAGTCGGAGCAGCGGTATGTTAGTGGGGGCAACAACACAGGTGAAGTTCAAAGTCCTACCTCGCAGGGTGAAAATCCAAGGTCTGGCCTTAATTGGTTGTGCCTAGCAATGGTCTGAAGGCATTGTTTTGTGAGGGGGACTATCTTCAGGGTGTGTCGTGGGGTAATCACGGCAGATGCCATACGGGGTGGCTTAACTCGGGTGTGAGCCAGGCGACGTAGGATTCATAGAGAGGTAGCACACGCAGAGTTTACCCAGGTTCGGCCCCTCTGTATGAGGTAAAGACCTACTCCTGCTTGTATGTATTTGGATCTGAATGGGGTGTACAATGGTGTGCGCACCAGAGCTTGCGGGTGCTCCGGAGGCTGTGGAATGAGATGAGTCTGCTCCTAGGGTTGCTCCTTGCCGGCTTTATATAGGGAGCCGACTAGGGTTTACAGGGAATGACGGGTTCTGCTGGCGGCGCTAGCTATCCTGCCTACAAGTGCGGCTTCGTGGAGCGCACTCTTCGGGATACACAATCGCAGACTGATTCGAAGATATCTGCTGCCGCCTCCCCGAGCCGTCATACCGGGATCCTCGGGGACCCGGTATCCTGGAAGATGTACACCGGGTGGGTTTTGGGCCACCCGGCCTTGAAGGCCGACTCGGGGTCCTGGGCCTACCCGGTTGGGCATCCCCCCATCATTAGCCCCGAGTTCGTCAGGGACTCGTCTCCAGCTTGGTCTTTGTCTTGCGAACTGCCGGGTCGTGCCGTTGAACGAACTCCTGAAACAGAGAAAAAGAACAACGGCTCGGAGCGGTGGATTTTGGCTTTTAACGTCCGGTCTAACTCAAGTTTTTGTTTGATGCCGGCTTGTGCCCGTCGGGACGTTTGCCATCCCGACTCGCCTCGATGCGGGTTGTCTCCTTGCCTTCTCCACCTGACGTCACGGCATCTTTGACCGCTTGTCCTGTAGTGTTTGTCTGTCTGACGCCGAGTCGATTGATGGGACTTGACGGCGCATCGACTGCCTCCACCTCGGGATGGAGCAGTGACAATGATGACGTTCTTTGATCCGCACGCGCCCGATCCATTGGTCCAAAACGTCGTGACAGAGCGACGTGGCCAAATCTAAGCCGCATTTTTCGGCACGCTCCCGTGGAAACCGAGGCGTCGCGCGGGAATCGAGGCGTCGTGCGACGTGGCGATAGTGGGCGACGTGGGCGGCGCCATTTACTGTGGTAACGGCTCCACTCACTGTGCCTATTTAAGCGGCAAGGGAGCGCGGCTGGTGAGTTCACTCTCCTCTTCTTCCTCGTGCTCGTTGTTTCCCTTCAAGCAGTTCGCGCCTGAGCTCTTCGCCGCATCGCCGCCGCAGCCATTGGACATTCTTGCTCCTCCCCCTCTCTTCCGGCCAAGATGGTGGCGCCAAGAACAAGTGGGAGAGGTCGTCGGTGACGTCGCAGGCGCTAGAGCAAGCCGCCAACGAGGGTTTGTTGCCGCCGGCGTCGGAGCGTCGCTGGCGCATCGCCTCCGCGGATCCTCGCCCGCGGCCATCGTCGGGCGAGTTCATCGCCTTCCTCGCGTTCCTCGAGCGCGGGCTGGGCTTCCCCACGTCGGAGTTCTTCCGGCGCTTCCTGGACTTCTACGGGCTTCAGGTACATGACCTGACGCCCAACTCGATCCTCCACCTCGCCTGCTTCGTTACCCTGTGCGAGGGCTACTTCGGGTGCGCCCCGTTCTTCCCGCTGTGGCTGTGGATCTTCCACGGCAAGCTGGGAAAGGGCGGCGACATGGCGCCCTGCGGCGGCCTCAACTTCCAAGTCCGCGGCGACGTCGACTACCTGGATCTCGGCCTCCCCTCCAAAGTGTACTGGGGAAGTCGGGCTTCTACATGCGGGAGCCGGCGCCTGACGGCGAGATCGGGATTCCCTGCTTCTCGCCATCACCGAGCCGGCCACGCAATCTTCAGGAGCTGCCGCGCGACGCCGACTTGCCCATGGTGCGCCGGCTGATGGCGCGGCTCCAGGAGCTGAAGAAAGAAGGGCTGACGGGTCTGAACCTCATCGCCACCTGGGTGAAGAGGAAGATCGCACCTCTGCAGCACCGGCCCTCGCTGATCTGCGAGTACAAGGGGATGAAGGACCCGCAGCGCCATGACCCGACATTGTTCGAGTCAGTAGAGCAATTCACGCTGCGGATGAAGCGTGTCACGGTCCACCCGGCTCCCGAGTGGATCGTGGGCGGCTAGGAGGCCTTCTCCGCCAAGCATCCGGCTCCTGAGGTGAGTCCCTTTGCATGACGATTCGAAGTACTTTCCTTTTCTTGGTCTTTTTATACCGATCCTTCCTGCTTGTCAAATTCAGGAGTTTCGATCGCTTGTTGGGCTGCCTCCGACCCGCGGAGACGCTCCCACGGTGCTCGCCGGCCCAACGACGTCGTCGAGCGCGACTCCGACGACGAAGCCGACAGCGCCACCATGGCCAACGAGGCTGATGAGGGGTAGACTCATCAAGACCCATGGTTAAGGTCCCTAGGTTATGAATATGGGGGAGAGAACGTGGTAGAGCTGGAAGTATCGTCGGCTGACAAGCAGGGCAAAGATTTTACCCAGGTTCAGGGCCCTCGTGTGGAGGTAACACCCCTACGTCCTGCCTGTCTGTTATTGATTTGTGAATATGATGGTTACAAGGATCCCGGCGAGATGTCGATCTCGCTAGGGTTTGTGGCTCTGGTTGTTCGTTGTCTGGTTCGATGGCCCTCCCAGTCCTTAAATAACAAGCTGGGTCTCGGGTGTTCGTAACCGACTCGATTTACAATTAAGGAAACTCTAAACCGACCATTGCTTCGCCAAACTTGGAGGATACTCCATCTTCGTGGGCCTCCCTTCATGGGCTTCATGTAGGCTCTGATAATTGGGCCTAGTCGATACGTGCACCAGGTACCCTCATGGTAGGGTACCCGATAGGCATACCCATGTCAGTAGCCCCCGAGTACTTGTCTGATTCGAAGAGTCGGGCATGGACTCATACATCATGCACATTATTTTTTTACATCTATATTTAGAGTTCTTATGAAATAGCACATGTTGGCTATGTCGAGTGTTTCATCGACTATGAATTTTTTGCTTATGATAGTCAAGGGATATTAGCTTAGCAGGCCCGGCACACACGACGGATCGGGGCCAGTTAACTACCATTTGTGGCAAAACCATACTAGTTTTCAATCAAACTCGAGTCCCCGGACTCGAATCTGGAACAAACTGGACAGACTCGAAACAGCCGTTGAGGTCTTACGGAATCGAACTGCAGTATAATTTTGAATCAACCCAACGCGTCCGTCGGGGATAACTCATAATGTCTGCTGACACGGAACACTTAAGGATAACGCTGCTGGGGCGGTCCTTAGCCCAACTCGACTGATCGGCGGGTCTTACCTTTGCACTATGCATGCAGCATCCAAGGATCGTCGGATCAACTCGGGAATATTTTGAGTATGATTTTGCTTATGAACTGAGTCGAATGATTTGTCGACTGATATTTTGCCATAATTCTATCGGGTGCGCAACAGCGCTCCCGATGGGAGTAGCCCCCGAGATTGTGCTTTATTGCTTGCAATGGAGGATAGTCTCAAAATCTTTTACCCTGCACATTTTAGTCGAAGAATTTTTTTGATATGCTCCCGATGGGAGTATGATGCTGCAGTCGAAAGAATTTCGACTGGCCTCTATGACATTTGC